>BPTQ01000007.1:142755831-142771255 GCA_019973895.1 Chrysanthemum seticuspe | reverse complement strand
CAATACAGGGTCGCTCGATACGCTTCTATTAGTCTGCTTATCACTAGCCCTCTAAACTTGCCTTTTCTCTAAACTTAATAATATTGATGTCTTTCTCAATTATTTATTGTCTCCGAATTTACGTTTAATTTCTTTCAATTTTTCTATTTTTTTTATAATTTATTTGCGATAGTGATAAACGTTTTACTACAAAAACTAAAATACAAAAATATTTTGAATTAAATTTTGATGCATTGCATGTTTACTTTTATACTATGACTTCGTTATAATTGGGATTTTTATACTTTATTTTTAGGGTTAATATTGCTTCAGTATCATATTTTCATTTGTACGTTACGTAGTTTTAAATTAAGTTTTATAAAAACATAAAATCAAAAACATCATTTTGCAAATAGTGATAGCGTTTATTTAATATTTTTTTTATCTTTTTAACTTTCTTTAATTTGCATTTAAGCCTCTGTTATTTATTAACTCTTTCTGTAGTTATAATAATTCAAATCTCTTTTCCGTTCAAATCTCCCGATCACTATTCGTCTGATTATCTTCGCATAGCTCGCTGGGACATAACGACCCGGGGAAACACTATACTCTCCAGATCCTCATTGCATTTGTTTCCAGACTGTTTTAAGTTTCTTACGGTCGGCCATTCACAAGTGGCCGGCTTGTGTGAGAAAACTTGACGGTTTGGAACGGATCAGCAATAATCTGGGTTTTTGTGGGAAAAGTTTATTTTATGTCTTAGTTAAGTTTTCCAAGTGGTTTGGTCGAATTTGGAGTTGTCTAAGTCGTATTTTTGAATTTTACAAGATCAAGTGTCAAAGCTGAGAAAACGGGTCTGAAATTTGGTTGGATTGTTTGATTTTTCATTTTCAAACCATAAGGAATTGGGAGCTCTCCTTTTACAGGATTGACATTTAGGATATAAATGAATTTCTGGGAGTTTTGGGAATTTTTCCAAGGTGTCTAAACAGGTCCAATAAGTGTAAACTTTTAAGGTGTATTTTCTGATCACTTTCTGGACAGGTCTGGACTTGTGATTTTCCATAGGCCATTTGGCATGGAGATAGAACCCATCAATTTTTGGAGAGTCTTTTAACTCATATGGGAACACCTGGGATTTTACTTGATTTCATTTGAGCTAAGTAAGTATTTTATAAAAATCGCTAAAGTATGGTCCATATGTGAATTTAAGAAAATGAAAGATAAAAAGAGGATACTAATAAGTAAAACACTTACAAAGGCATAAGAAGCTTATAAAAGGAGCTAATAAGTATTATACGAATCGTAATCCGTGTAGATTCATTGAAGAAGACGTGGCGTCATATCTTCGTGTTCGTTCATTCATTTGCTTTTCCCTCATTTGCGTTAAGGTACAGATATTCTGACCTTTTCAGTAAAGGTTCCTTATGACGTTTTCTTTTCGTTAGCTTTTCTATTTCAATTATTAGGGTTTCCTATGCCATTGCTATGATTCCCTTCTGTTTATGTGAATCTCTGTTTGTCTGAACTTCTGTTTGTTGAACCTTGCTATGTTTGATTATGAACTTCTGATTATGAACATCTGATTATGAACCTCTGATTATGAACGTATGATATGTGACTGTGATATGAACCTTTGATTTCTGAACATTTGATATGAACCCTTTCTGATTTGTTTGATCCGTAGCTTATCTGAAATCTCTGTTTATTGAACCATGAAACGTCTGATTTGAACTTATGATATGAAAACTCTGATTTGTAAATCTGTTTGACCTTTATTATGAATTATGATATGTGTCATTTATGACAATCTGTTTGACCTAAGTTAGTTTGACACCCGAGCCAATATTTCACTAGTCATGGGGGTTCCATGTCCGTGTCAGTGATGCACCGCCGACATGACTCTAGGGCAGTAGAGTGATGTTCTGCCATGTCCCTTTCTGTTATCTGTTTATTGATAGTATGGCCACTATCTGTCTGTTGGGGCGTATGGATGCATCCTAGATCTGATATGTTATCTGATATGATTTGTCTGGTGAATGATGTCATGTGCAATACGCGTCTTCACAAATTCTGAGAGCTAGCTACTCCATTTGTTATTGAGGTCTCCCCTCATATTATATAAGGTATTCCGAGGTCACCCCTCCGAATAAGAAAGTTACTTCTGATATGATATGTTCTGGACTCGTGGTAGATAACTAAATCTGTATCTGTTATTTCTGTGTTAGATATTCTGTTTATGATTCCGTATTTGTCAATGTTTCCATTTACATACTGAATTATTATATGTTTATTGAATGTGTTTATGCTTTGACATGTTTATGTGACTACCGTTTGCCATGCTAGGATACGATTAATATGCTTAAATGTGATTCGCATGTTGTCATCTGATTATATGTTAGTTTACCATTATGTGACCTTGTTGATCTGTATGATGATTATGCTAGTGTATAATTGATTGTTCTGTAAGTTCATTATGTATAATTTTTCAGATAATTCGTGAACTTTGATTATCCGTTGGTGTTCGTATCTGCTTATGTTTGATCTGCCATGTTTAAATTATGTCTATACTAAAGTTTGATCTGGGAAATGGTTTAACTTATGATATCTGACTTGATAACTTGCTAATTGCTATGCTATGTCTTTTGCTTATTTAGTTATAGTTTCCTACTGTGTTTTCTATTTGTATGCGTGACTGCCACGTTTGACTGCTATTGTTTCGCTGCTACGATATTGGATAAGTGTGTTAAATGTAGATTAATTGACTTGTGTAAAGGACATGTTTACTTCTAGTAGTTGTTTCTGCTAGCTTTCGGTATTTCGTTTGACTTATATGTACTTAAATTGCCTAATTCATCAATTGCCTGTTGATTATGATGTGCTTCAGTTTGTGTCATCAATATGCTATGTGTTTGTTCTTATTTGTTGTTTGTTCTTTCGGATTTCTGTGTGTCTGTGTTTTCCGCAGACTCCTCAGTGATTCATTATCCTCATTCCGCTGTGACTTCGTTATTCGTTTCTTTATTTCATTTCGTATTTATGTTTTTGCTTAGTTTTCGTTTTGTGATATATGTTCACTGTGCTTTGTAAGCTCAGCCGCATTTCTTTTCCTGCGGCAGGTTTTAGGTTTGAAGATGGGCTTCGATGGGCTGAGAGTTAGAGTATCTTAGTGGACCAACCCTAGTACCATAGTACTTTGGGACTTATTTTGAAGAAATTTTGTTTTAGGATTTTATTTCATTTTGGATATTGTATTTTCTTTATCAGTCAATTGTTTATATGATTTGAAACTTCATTTTTAAGGTTTCCGTTTGTAAATATTTTATTTGTATGTTCTGATATGACACCAGAATGTGACACTTCTACCCTTGTCGGGTTGGGGTGTTACAATTATGGTATCAGAGCTCTAGGTTTTAGGGCCCTTAGAGCTTAGGCTATGACCTGTGAGGATTGGGTAGACATAAGGTTTCCGTCTGTTCAGATATCTCTCGATTCCTTTTGACTGTCGTTCAGATTTGACTTCGATATTCTTTTGTCTTCACTGAGTTGGCCCTCCTCTTTTCGCATCGAATTTTATTATTTTGTCTTCGCACATCCGTTTGTCGATCGTCAGATGGAGACTACCCGCGGAGCCGAAGATGATGGTGCCGAGCCTGTGTTGCTGCAACAGTCCCTGTGCTGGAGAGGTTCGTGAAGCAGAAGCCACGCCCGACTGCCGTGCTGCTGAAGACATCAGGATGCTGCTGGAGGAAGCTGGACGAATCAACCAAAGACGCAACGACGAAGACATGATTCAACCGGTGGCTGGGAAGGTTCATCTACTTCATATGATTTGGGCGCGACGTGTGTTACTCTGATTCGTTTGTCACGCGTTTTGAGGCGGTTTGATATCTTGCTACGTGATTCTGATCGGCATTACTTTTCTTTGATTCGTTCAGAACTCGGTTTGAATCGTGAAGTTTTATCGTTTAGCATTCTGGTATATCTCAGTTTTTCTTTTTGGACCGACAGTAATGAGTCATGAGGAACCGTTTTATGCAAGTTGGTGGCCTCGTTTGTTTGGTAATATGGTAAGTTGTGTGATGTAATATATGTGGTATGTATGTGATCTGGCATGTTTCAGTATGTTGCTTGTTATCTGTATGTGATATGTTTTGTTTTGATATTAGTTATGTGGGTTGTCATGACCCGAGACAGAATATGATGATAATAAGGACTTGTTATGTGATGCAAGTATTATGACGCCTGATCAACGTGATAATACCGAGATCATATAATTTGAACTTATTGAAATCATATGACGTCTAGGGAAATGCCTGTGGTTAATACGTGAATGGACTTTGACTTGTATCTGTTATTTGTCGCTCCTCATGTTCGATTGAAATTTTGTACCTCTTTGCGAGATTCTCATTGACAACTGTTATATATAAGTTTTGTACGCTTGGAATCCGAAATCGTTATGATCCGTGTGAACCTATAGATTGCTATGTCTGCCCTGAGTTCGTATGTCTCCACGTACTTCTGCGATTAGTAAGACCGTTAGGATTCGTTCTGTCTATGCATATGTTGTTTTCATCATTAGATACCTGAATAAGTTAGAGTGTGTTGTTTGATTTTCTGCATCTCATCTGTTATCTGCCATTACTTTGATAAGTATATGATTATCTGTTATAAGTAATTGACTGTTGAATTGATTTCTGAAAAGTATAAGTATGAATGTTCTGACAAGAATCTGTTTGTTCTAAAATAAGTTTCGCGTTTGCTCTATTCCTTGAAATTCTGAAGTCCGATTCGTTTTCTGTTCAGTTCCGTCTTGTTCAATTTCGAGGACGAAATTTTCTTTTTAGAAGGGAAGAGTTGTAAAACCCTAAAAATCATAAACGCGTGAAAAGACTATTTTGCCCCTCTATCTAATATCTATAAATTACGTAAAACCCGTCAAGCTCAGTTAAAGTAAATTTAACCTACCTTAGAAATTGTTCGCCAAAATATATGAGATTTATTTACGTTTACATTTAGAATTTCATTACACATTTATACATTACATGAACCGATATTTACTAACTTACAAGGGATATTAACTTAAATGTAAAAAGCCCATCTAGTTTATAATATGGAGATTGGACTTGGCCCATTTTTCTTTCTTTAGCTCGTCTAAAGCAAAACCGGTATATTTTTCCCCCTCCCTTTTCATTGTACGCTCCACTCTTGAGACAAAAAGAAACCCTAATATCCTCTCTACCCAAAAAGGACGGCAACCATGTATTATCCCCATTCCAATTCGAATTCAAAACAAGAAGGGTGTTCCAAGAAGACTCGTGATCGTGTGTGATTGATTCGTGGTGGTGATGGTCGTTGTGGTTCGAGAGGGAGGTCTTGGTCGTGGGTTTTGAAGCTGCTCGTGGGATTTGATGGTGATGTCGTGGGTCTTAAAGCCAAGGAAGGCTTGTCATGGTTTTGGTGAGGCTTGAATCTTGTCTCTTTCACGTACACGCTACTAGGGTAACATAACTATTATCTCGTTCCATCTCCTTTCCATTTTCTTTGATGTTGTCGTGTGATGAAAACCTAGGGTTCGTTTGATTAATTTATGGGCGTATAAAATGGTTATTGGTGGTTAAAGGTTGTATATAATTTTTGTAAGACTGAAAATATGGAAGTGTAAACTTGATATGATGATATTAAATCAGGTTGTGTGGCTTACATGGGTCATGGGTGCGTTTGGGTAGGTTAAACATGTGCTTATATTGGTTTTAATAAACCCTAAAACTGGACAGCATCCTATGTCGAATTTTTGTGTGTTATAGATCCAATTTTATAAGTGCAATAATCTGGGTTTTTGTGGGAAAAGTTTATTTTATGTCTTAGTTAAGTTTTCCAAGTGGTTTGGTCGAATTTGGAGTTGTCTAAGTCGTATTTTTGAATTTTACAAGATCAAGTGTCAAAGCTGAGAAAACAGGTCTGAAATTTGGTTGGATTGTTTGATTTTTCATTTTCAAACCATAAGGAATTGGGAGCTCTCCTTTTACAGGATTGACATTTAGGATATAAATGAATTTCTGGGAGTTTTGGAAATTTTTCCAAGGTGTCTAAACAGGTCCAATAAGTGTAAACTTTTAAGGTGTATTTTCTGATCACTTTCTGGACAGGTCTGGACTTGTGATTTTCCATAGGCCATTTGGCATGGAGATAGAACCCATAAATTTTTGGAGAGTCTTTTAACTCATATGGGAACCCCTGGGATTTTACTTGATTTCATTTGAGCTAAGTAAGTATTTTATAAAAATCGCTAAAGTCTGGTCCATATGTGAATTTAAGAAAATGAAAGATAAAAAGAGGATACTAATAAGTAAAACACTTACAAAGGCATAAGAAGCTTATAAAAGGAGCTAATAAGTATTATACGAATCGTAATCCGTGTAGATTCATTGAAGAAGACGTGGTGTCGTATCTTCGTGTTCGTTCATTCATTTGCTTTTCCCTCATTTGCGTTAAGGTACAGATATTCTGACCTTTTCAGTAAAGGTTCCTTATGACGTTTTCTTTTCGTTAGCTTTTCTATTTCAATTATTAGGGTTCCCTATGCCATTGCTATGATTCCCTTCTGTTTATGTGAATCTCTGTTTGTATGAACTTCTGTTTGTTGAACCTTGCTATGTTTGATTATGAACTTCTGATTATGAACATCTGATTATGAACCTCTGATTATGAACGTATGATATGTGACTGTGATATGAACCTTTGATTTCTGAACATTTGATATGAACCCTTTCTGATTTGTTTGATCCGTAGCTTATCTGAAATCTCTGTTTATTGAACCATGAAACGTCTGATTTGAACTTATGATATGAAAACTCTGATTTGTAAATCTGTTTGACCTTTAGGATGAATTATGATATGTGTCATTTATGACAATCTGTTTGACCTAAGTTAGTTTGACACCCGAGCCAATATTTCACTAGTCATGGGGGTTCCATGTCCGTGTCAATGATGCACCGCTGACATGACTCTAGGGCAGTAGAGTGATGTTTTGCCACGTCCCTTTCTGTTATCTGTTTATTGATAGTATGGCCACTATCTGTCTGTTGGGGCGTATGGATGCATCCTAGATCTGATCTGTTATCTGATATGATTTTTCTGGTGAATGATGTCGTGTGCAATACGCGTCTTCACAAATTCTGGGAGCTAGCTACTCCATTTGTTATTGAGGTCTCCCCTCATATTATATAAGGTATTCCGAGGTCACCCCTCCGAATAAGAAAGTTACTTCTGATATGATATGTTCTGGGCTCGTGGTAGATAACTAAATCTGTATCTGTTATTTCTGTGTTAGATATTCTGTTTATGATTCCGTATTTGTCAATGTTTCCATTTACATACTGAATTATTATATGTTTATTGAATGTGTTTATGCTTTGACATGTTTATGTGACTACCGTTTGCCATGCTAGGATACGATTAATATGCTTAAATGTGATTCGCATGTTGTCATCTGATTATATGTTAGTTTACCATTATGTGACCTTGTTGATCTGTATGATGATTATGCTAATGTATAATTGATTGTTCTGTAAGTTCATTATGTATAATTGTTCAGATAATTCGTGAACTTTGATTATCCGTTGGTGTTCGTATCTGCTTATGTTTGATCTGCCATGTTTAAATTCTGTCTATACTAAAGTTTGATCTGGGAAATGGTTTAACTTATGATATCTGACTTGATAACTTGCTAATTGCTATGCTATGTCTTTTGCTTATTTAGTTATAGTTTCCTACTGTGTTTTCTATTTGTATGTGTGACTGCCACGTTTGACTGCTATTGTTCCGCTACTACGATATTGGATAAGTGTGTTAAATGTAGATTAATTGACTTGTGTAAAGGACATGTTTACTTCTAGTAGTTGTTTCTGCTAGCTTTCGGTATTTCGTTTGACTTATATGTACTTAAATTGCCTGATTCATTAATTGCCTGTTGATTATGATGTGCTTCAGTTTGTGTCATCAATATGCTATGTGTTTGTTCTTATTTGTTGTTTGTTCTTTCGGATTTCTGTGTGTCTGTGTTTTCCGCAGACTCCTCAGTGATTCATTATCCTCATTCCGCTGTGACTTCATTATTCGTTTCTTTATTTCATTTCGTATTTATGTTTTTGCTTAGTTTTCGTTTTGTGAAATCTGTTCACTGTGCTTTGTAAGCTCAGCCGCATTTCTTTTCCTGCGGCAGGTTTTAGGTTTGAAGATGGGCTTCGATGGGCTGAGAGTTAGAGTATCTTAGTGGACCAACCTTAGTACCATAGTACTTTGGGACTTATTTTGAAGAAATTTTGTTTTAGGATTTTATTTCATTTTGGATATTGTATTTTCTTTATCAGTCAATTGTTTATATGATTTGAAACTTCATTTTTAAGGTTTCCGTTTGTAAATATTTTATTTGTATGTTCTGATATGACACCAGAATGTGACACTTCTACCCTTGTCGGGTTGGGGTGTTACACTCACAGTTCCGATGAATTTGCTCACGAAGTTCATGAGCCGTGACTGGTCTCCAGTCATATGCTTGGAACAACCTGAGTCCAGGTACCGCAGAATGATTTGAACGATCTGCAGTTGAACACAGACAAGAATGGATAACTGGATAATTGGGATCCCCATGCAAGAATGGGTTCCATTTGGTTAGTAACAGTGATTGGAACACCCACATCAGAGGTAGAAACAATGGACTCATTAGAAATAGATGCAGTGCTAGTGTCCATATTTGACCTATTCAAAGTATGTTCACTTCTTAAGGGAATAGTTCTACCAGTAGGCATCCATTTTCTAGTGGGCATTGACTTAGAAAATTTAGGGCAAAACTCATTAACCTTATGCCCAGTAGGTATCCATTGATAACCTATATTACTAAATTTCCTTCCTGTGAGTTTCCACTGTTTTCTAACTTTCTTTCGCCTTTGCCTTTTAGCCTTCTTAGCTTGATTTTTAGCATTAACAGTTTTAACTGGGCATTTAACAACATTAGACAAATCATTCACACCACATTCAAGATTAGTAACAGAAACCACGCAATCATCATTACATGTTTTGCCAAAAGTAGCAGAATTCGCATTAATTACAGTACGCTTAGAGCTAACACTAGAATCAACACGATTCGTCTTATTCAACACAAACTTAAAGTTCCTAGGTTGGTCTTCTACTTTCTTCCAATGCACATTCTTAGCATGCGAGGTCCTATCTTGCTTGGTATTGCCTGGAGGCTTTGACCCGCTTGCTTTAATGTCACTGATTACTCCTGTAGAGGGAATTATGGGAACATTAGTTGGTTGATCTAGTTTTTGCATTCCTGAATTAGACGTGCAGGGATCTGAACTACTTGAAGGCACATTAGTGTTCACTTTCTTAAAACTGGGCATAGAATGATTTGTATGCTTGGCACTAGGCATAAAACAAGGCATCACAACTTTACCTTTCGCACCTAAGGATTTAGGACATGTTGCTATTAAACATTCTAGCAGCTCTTGAGATCGTTTGGCCTGAATGCAAGCAAATCTAATTTCTCTATCAAGAGGCTTATTTAAGAAATCCTCTTCCACGATCGCACAGAGACATTCTAGACTATCCTTAAGGTGAGCACAATAGTTGTAAAACACAGGTTCATTATTCCTAAGATGAGGAGGAATGTATTTAACAGTCACAGTATATTTGCAGTCTGAGGATGACATTGATGCAACATTCCCATTAAAAACAAGTGGCAGTTTCCCTTTTTCCTGACTCCTCAGATTCTCAATTTCTTTTTGTAAAGACGTTATTTTTTTTGTTGTGTTTGTCACGAGTGACTTTCATTGAATCATATAACTCTTTAAAGTTTCGTTTAACTTTTTCATTTTCTTCTTGAAAACTCTCGTTTTCCTTTTGTAAAGCATTAACTAAGTTTTGAAGATGAAAAGTTTGAGAATACTGAGAATCTAAAGGAGGAGGCATTTGGGAGCCAGTCACATTGTTCTTTTCACCCTTTAATTGAGAGATTTGGGATTTCAACTTTCTGATCGTGTTACAATGAGCTTGAATCTGTTCGTCACGTTTGCTTATCTGAAAGACTGCATCAAACTCTGGAACATCTGAGGATGTCTTGATATTTGAGGTTTTGACATTTTCTTTAAGATGTTGATATTTTAGTTGTAAATCAAAATGTTCAACTTCTAGTTTAGAAAGATGTTTTACCAAATTATCGTGATCATCCTGATCAATTTTCTCACTTAGTTCTGAATTTTTGTTTTCAAGCTCAATGACACGATCATGGGAAACTTTCAATGCAATAGATAATTCATGAAATCGAGAAGTAGTAATAGAGTACTTAGTAACAGTATAAAACACATCTTGAGCAACACAACTCGAAATCAAATTCTCATTTAAGATGTGCAAGTTCTTTCTTTCAACTTCATTATATTTGAGTTCTTGTTCATAATCATTGACTTCAACTATCATTGCATCAAATTCCTTTTCCATTTCTTTAATATCTGAATTTATCCCTTTTTGAAGACTCTCAAATTGACCTTTTAATTGTTTGAAGAAAGGCATGACCTCAGTTAAATAACATTCTTTAGTTTGCTCAAAACCCCTTTCCCCCTCAGTTATTCCAGTAGGTGTGATTCTCTTCTTACACGTTTTCTCAAAATCAACAAACAGCTAATAAACAACATATAGGCTTATTAAGGTCTTGCTATAAGTGGCAATAGATCTAGGAACTAGATGCATTGGTGTATTTGGAGGATACACAGTAGCTACAAGCATTTTCCTAAGGGGAGTGTTTGTTTCAAAAAATACATTAACTTTTAGCTTATCCATGTCTTTCTTCCAAAAGATCTATTCAGGGGTTAATTGAGTTTGAGGCTTAAACATGTTCAAGGATATCCAATTTTCCTTAGTGTAATCATGGGGTTTGATCGTTATGTTATTCTCTTTACACGCAGGATCGTTAAGCTTCTTATTCATTTTCTCCCTAGATGTATCATCTAGTTTTCTATCTTCCTCAGTGCACTCAATGCAACTAGGTTTCTGTCTAGGTTTAAGAATCTCATTGCCATCATAGATTACATTTTGAGCAGCTTTTGCTATCTTACCATACTCAGGGTTGGATTCCTTTATAATGGGGATACTATGCTTATCGATGAGAACTCTATGCTTAGTGATCGTGTGAGCAGTCTGAATGGTATTCCCTTGTACGTACAACTTATTTTCAAGCTTGTTTTTCAAGTTTTTTAGATTAGAAAAATCATTTAAAAGTTTTGATTCCTTAGCACTGAATTCTTGCTTAAGCATTTTAACATTTTCTTGAAGTTCTTGTTTTTGCTTAGCAGTTTTAGAAAGCTTTTCTTGTAAGGAGTTTAACTCTTGTTTTAATACTTCTTCTCTAAACTTACTTTTTCTAATACTTGTACGCATTTGGTCATCCATTTCCTGCTCACGGGTGGTTAACTCAAACTTAGCACGTTGTTCATAAATAGCTACTTGTTCTTTATAGGCATTCAGTTTAGAGATAACAGAATCATCAGGGGCACATGCAGTGTATTCATAAAAAACATAGTTATCATTAACTGCAGAAGATGCATCACTTGGTACAGTCTCACTTTCACTTTGTTTCACATATTGATCATATGGGACAACATTGATATTACCCATATTTTCAATATCTGACTCAAAAGTTTCAGTTGATTGTACTTTGTCATGTATCTTTTGCTCATCAACATCATCGTATAGTTTTAATACCTCTGAGATGATTGATTCTTTGGATGGAACAGCTTGCTGTGATGATGAGACCTTTGGAGAGACCATTGGAGAAATGCTAGCCATGAAGATTGTCTGTGCAGTAGGTTCATCATCGATGTCAGAGTCGTATGCATCACAGTCTGCAACTTGAAAGGCATTCTGATGATTATGACCTATCTCCTGAATTGGCTGCTCATCCACATATGCATCATATGTCTTGGCATTGCCCTCAGCAAGAAACAACAGCTCCTCTTCATCCAACACACTCCATTATCCTGAGCTTGCACAAGTAACATCTTGTCTTTGAAGTTCTCTGCATTTTGAGGGCGTTTTGGAGAAGTGCAGTTCCTTGCTATGTGTCCATCACCACCACAGTTGTAGCACTTGATAGGCTTAGCTTGACCCTGATTTGGATTCCTTCCACGATTCTAATTTGTCACATATCCTCTACCAACTCCACCTCTTCCCTGTTCATACTGCCTTTCTTCAACTGGTTGCACCATGACCTTCCCATCTCTGACAGTAGCTTGATTGTGTGGGTTGGATGCTGTTCTGAGGTTATTGTTGGTGTGTGGGAGAGAGTTCATGTTCTGACTAACCATGAGAGACAGTTGATTGATGAGGTTTTCCATGAATGTGTTTGGGTCAGGAGGCTTATATGCTGGATCATGGATGAGCTAGTAATTACCATTACCCATGGGTATGACTTGAGAAGCTTTGGTGGTAATTCCAATATTTGTGTAAAAACCTATTGAATCATTTGATGAACTTGTTTCTCCCTGGTTGGTTTTGAACTGATCAAGAATCCTTTTTTCAAACATGGCATGTCTCTCATTCTGAAGAAGGAAGGCATACAACTGCTCATAGTTTGTATTCTTCAATCCTTTGGTTAGCTTCACAGAGGTGACAAACTTGTGCCATTCGGGATTCATGTTAATCACAAACTTTGAGTTCAACTGAATGTTTGGCATGGTCATTTTGATGTTCCTCATGTCATTCACAAGCTTATGGAATCTCACGTAGTATTCATAGACACTCTCATCTGGTTTCATTTTGAAGTGCTCAAACTCATCATACAGTTGTGATTCTATGTCTTCCTTGGTTAATTCAGAACCTGAGAGAAGCATCTTGACATTATCCCATACTGCCTTGGCTTCAGTGTTGTGATTGATAAGCTTGTAGATATCTTTTGGAAGACCCTGAAGTATAATGTTAGAAGCCCTGATATCAACTTCAAATCTCTTTTTCTCCTTATCATTGAGCTCATCATACGTCTTTGGTCTGTCTATTCCATAGATCATTGTTCCATCTGCAGCTGTATCAATCAAGTCTCTTGTAGTCTCAATCTGATAAGGTCCTTCATCAATGGATTTGAGAATGTTGACCCCATTTTCCTTTCCAAGACAGTACAATCTGATTCGTTGAGCCCAAGAGTCGTAGTCAGTTCTGTCAAGCATAGGTGGACGAGTATCTGAACCAGCTGCTTGAACATCCTCCGCAACAGTGGAGATGATTGTAGGTACGTTGGTAGACATGTTAACAGATTACATGGGATTTAATAACTCTATGATTAAACCAGGAAATAGATTCTTTCACGGGATTTTACTAAATCAAGAGAAAACCGTATTACAAACAAAAATCAACCAAGTCGCTACGAATTCTTGAACCAAGTCGCTAATCACCAAGTCGCTACACAGTCAAGTCGCTAAAGAGCAACTCGCTAAGGTCCAAGTCGCTAACACCAAGTCGTTAAGCACCAAGTCGCTAGACACAGTTAAGTTGCTAAAGAACAACTCGCTAAGATCCAAGTCGCTAGTATCAAGTCGCTAACAATTTACACTACAACTCGCTAACAAATTCTGAAGCAAGTCGCTAACCTCACCAAGTCGCTAGCCGTAGTGGAGAATCCACTAACTTGTACTATTTGTCAGCTTGTCTCAATAGACAAGTCGCTAGGACCAAAGTCGCTACCAAAAAGCACTACAACTCGCTACCTTTTTCTGAAGCAAGTCGCTATGATGAAATTCACTACGAGAACCAAGTCGCTACCAAGAAAAACTTCAAAAACACATTTTTCAATCCAAAACAAGCTCAACCACAGTGATTTAAGCTTACCAAATCAAAACCCAAGCACATACAATGATTCTAAACACAAAAGTACACCCAAAATTCAAACTTTAACACTAGAAATGAACCAAATGATGCAAAAAACACTAAACATTTTCAAACTCAAAAACCATCTAAAAACCACTAGAAATCCAAGGATATGTAAGAGATGATCAAACCATGGCTCTTGATACCATTTGTAACATATTGGATTTCACAAACACATCAAATCATAAACATAAGAGGCGTATAAATGATGTTTTAGAGAGAGAAAGTTAGAGATTGGGAACTTTAGTGAGGGAAAATGAAAGTATTATTATGAGCTCCAACCCTCTATGATCTGTGCCAAACCGTCAAGTTTTATCACTCAAGCCGGCCACTTGTGAATGGCCGACCGTAACAAACTTAAAACGGTTCAAGCACAAACTCAATGAAGATCTGGGGAGTATAGTGTTTCCCCGGGTCGTTATGTCCCAGCGAGCTATGCAATGGATCACCAAACGTATAGTGATCGAGGAATTTGAACAGAAAAGAGGGATTTGATATGATTATAACTACAGAAAAAGCCAACAAATTACAGAGGCTTAAATGCAAATTAAAGGAAATTTAAAAATATTAAATAAACGCTATCACTATTTGCAAAATGATGTTTTTGTTTTTATGTTTTTATAAAACTTGAATTAAAAACTACGTTACGTACAAATGAAAATGAGAAACTTACACAACATTAATCCTAAAAATATGAAAATGATATTTTTACAAACCTAATGATAAAAGAAAATTTATAGAAAAAGAAAATTATTTTTACAACTATTTAATTAATTATTATTAATTAAAAACTATTTTTAACTATTTAATAATGACCTAAAATACAAGAAAATAGGAAATAAAGCTAGAAAAATAAAATTAAGACTTAGAAAAATCTAAAATAACAAAATAGAATTTTCAAAACGACATTAAACAACCGAAAAAGACATCAATATTAGTATAGTTTAGGGAGAAAAGACAAGTTTAAGGAGCTAGTGATATGCAAACCACTAGGTAACGTATCGAGCGACCCTGTATTGCTGGGCCCCTTTGTGATATGAGGGGTCTAGAAGTAACTCAAACACGAACTTGGCAAAATTCAAACAATGCCAGCCGGTAAGTGTTCACCGGCCGAACTCACTATTTTGAACTGCCAAACCGTGTCTAGTATCTCCCAACCTCGAGTATTATTATGAAAGTAAAAGGGAGTGATTTCAAGGGTTAGAGATTGAAAGAGAGAGATTTTGTAGTAAATATGCGGAGAATACAAATACTAAACTACACAAACACTTTAGGTTATACAATGTTTACCATAGTTCTCGGTACCAAACTAGTAGAGAATGTATAGGAACCTAAAGATCACCAAAAATCTACCAAAAACTCAAACTTTTACAAATCACAAAAAACGTAGTAAACCAAGTAAAGATCACAATTTCAAACTTAAAACCCACATGAAAACACAAATCTTAGTAACATACACGAACCCAAAACTAAACCATTCGAATTTAGTGACACCAACTCGAACAAAACCTAACTTTTTACACAAAAACTT
>BPTQ01000007.1:142733335-142747501 GCA_019973895.1 Chrysanthemum seticuspe | reverse complement strand
TGTCTCACTGTTATGTGACCCTCTGAATTGTCTGGTGACCATGCTAATGTGTAATCGATAGTTTTGTCTGTTTATTGTGTGTACTTGTTCAGATAATTTCGTAGACTATGATTATCTGATAGTTTCCTTGTCTGCTTGTTGTTGACCTGCCATGTTTGCATTTCGGTTTATGCTACGGTTTGATTGGGTAAATGGTTCAGCTTATGACGTCTAGCTTGTTAACTTGTTTAATTGCCCTGCTATGTATTTAATTCATTTAATTATAGTGTTCATACTGTATTCCTACTTGTTACTTGTGACTGCCATGTTTTGACTACCGTTATGATACTGATCATGTCTTCAATTAAGAGTTTTGGACCTGTGTGAATTGCCATGCTCACTGATTAATTAATTGCTTCCGCTTTCCTGTAGATATCTGTTTGGCTTGTATGTATTTTGATTTCCTGAATTGATTGTATGACATAAACGTTGTGTGGATGCTATGCCTGCTATGTTGCTTATGTTTCAGTTCTTGTATGTCTGGTTTGTAGGTGCTTGTTTATATGTCATCGATGCTTTGCTTTGCTTCGTTCTCCTTGTTATCTATTCATTTTGGATATCTGTATAATTGTGTTCTGCAGGATCCTCATTGACTCATTGTTCTCATTTCGCTGCGACTTTGTTATCCGTTTCCTTTATTTCATTTCGCATTTCAGATTTTATTTAGCTTTCGTTTTGTTATATCTGTTCACTGGGCTTTTTAAGCTCAGCCGCATTTCTTTTCCTGCGGCAGGTGTTAGGTTGAAGATGGGCTTTGATAGGCTGAGAGTTGGATTATTAGAGTGGACCAACCCTATATACCTTATTATTTGGATTTATTTTGTTGGGCTATTGTTTGGAGATTTCATTTTATTTTAGACATATTGGATTTTGTATTTTTCCTTGTAAGTCATTCGTCTATATGACTTGGTATTTTATTCTTTAAGGCTTTCGCTTGTAAAATTTTATTTGTATGTTCTGATATGACACCAGAATGTGACACTTCTACCCTTGTCGGGTTTGGGTGTTACAATTATGGTTTCAGAGCCCAGGTTTTGTCTTGTTGACCTTAGGATTGACCTGTGAGGACTGGGTAGACACTAGGCTTCCGTTTGTTCTGATCTTCTCCGATTATTTTGATTGTCGTTCAGATTTGATTTTGATATTCGTTTATCTTTACTGGTTTGGCCTCCTTCTCTTTGCATTTGATTTTGTTTATTTTGTTTTCGCACATCCGTTTGTTGATCGTTAGATGGAGACTAACCGTGGAGCCGAAGATGATGGTGCCGACCCCGCGTTGCTGCAACAGTCCCTGAACTGGAGAGGTTCGTGAAGCAGAACACCAGACTGCCATGCTGCTGGAGACATTAGGATGCTTCCGGAGGAAGCTGGACGGATCAACCAAAGACGTAAAAGACGGAGACAAGATTCAACTGGTGGCTGAGGAGATTCATCTACTTCATATGATTGAGCGCGACCTGTGTTACTCCGATTTGTTTGTCATGCGTTTGTGGCGGTTTGATATTTTGCTATGTGATTTTGATCGGCATTGCTCTTCCTTGATTTGTTCAGAACTCGGTTTGAATCGTGAAGCGTCATCTTTTGGCATTTTGGTAATATCTCAGCTTTTCCTTTGAATCTTCAGTAATGAGTCATGAGGAACCGTTTTACGCAAGTTGGTGGCTTTCCCTCCTTTGTGGTATGGTAAGTTGTTTGATGTGTTATATGCTGTCTGTACGCGATTCTGGTCTGCTTTGGTATGTTACTTGATATCTGTATGTGATATGTTTTGTGTGATTTTGGTTATGTGGTTTGTCATGACCCGGGACGGAATATGATGACAATAAGGGCTTGTTATGTGATGCAAGTATTATGACGCCTGATCAACGTGATAATACCGAGATCATATAATTTGAACTTATGGAAATCATACGATGTGTTGGGAAATGCCTGGGGTTGGTACGTGAATGGAATAAGGCTTATATCCGTTATTTGGCACTCTTCATTGTAGGATCGTTATTTTATTGTGTTTGATGATTCGGGTGGTCTTGGATGATCAAAATACATGATAGCCATATTTTAGAGAGAGAAAGTAGAGAGGGTGTTCTTGGTAGAGAGTTGCTTCAATAAAATGTAAAAGGTTAGATTGCCAAGCCACACCCCTTCCATGGATGGAAGGGGTATTTATACTTACAAACATAACGTCCTCCTATCGGACTGTGGATCAGGCATACAGTGGGTAAAGACCCGTCCTTCCTCCACGGTGTTGCTCTAAACTATACTACGCTACAAACTAATAAATAAACTACTAAATAACGTAAATAACGATATGTCTACGAGCTAACTTATGCTAGATAATATTAGGGGTGACCGACTCTTCACTAAGGAATTTTCTAATTCCTAACAATCTCCCCCTAAGGGAGGTCACCCCATGTTTTACATTTCGAATCCTAGCATTCTATTCTTGACTTTGTTCTTGAGCTCGTAGACTTGAATTCTTCATTTCCGCAATCTTTGTGCTTTTGTAGCGATTCTTCAAAGTCCGCATAGTTTTGTACTTTTAGTGGAGGCCTTTAACTGATCCACATCTTGATGATCTTCGAGCTTTCTTTGAGATCATCAGCCACAGTAAATCTCTCTGGATCATCCATAGTAGTGTTGCCTTCATGTGAAGTTGTGACATTTAGACCGACATGCTCACACTTTTGAATCATGACATCTTTCCATCAGAGTAGCGGAAGCCTTATTGGTTCATGATATTTGTAGCAGCGAAGCATAAGCATAGTATGAAATATCAGAGCCAGGTTATGTAGATATGCACCAGTCATGATTTCTTCAAATTAAGTGTGGATGATGTGAGCATGCGGCTTTGGATTGACTCCTCAATTCTGATCAGCTGCAACCGTCCAAATATACCTGCAAACAACAGTTAGCAATAAAGCGCACGAAAGTGTCTTTGATCACTTTCGTTGAATTGAGGTACACGGCCCACGGTTCCCCGTTGATCAGTACAAGTACTGCCTGTGATCAGGTATAATTCCGAAGAATTTCCTTGACAGGGTTTCGCAGCTGCTCTAGCTGTTCTCAAACCGGAACGTCTCAAAGAAGACAACACGGAGTGAGTGAACCAGCGAATTTTAAGTCCACTGATTGATGAAAAGAGATTTGAAAAACAATCGTGTATTGCTCAATAGAAATTGTTTTTGCAATACAACGAAGGTTTTATTGAAAATCAATTATCAATCATAAAAATACCTTTTGGTTTGAAAAATGAGTACACGGTCGATGTGCTAAAGAAAAGAGTTTTTAAGCACAAATACCGGTTTTTCAAAGGTATCCGTCAATCCATAACCTGAACCAGGTTTGATTCAAGAGATTGAATCGCCCCATTGTTTTTGTTCAGTTGTCACATGGTTGATCTATATAATAGATCTCACATGCCACCTACCAGGAGCTTGTTTGATGTTGGCTCCAGAAGGCTTTCCATCTTCATTGTGAATATGTAAACACATCACTCAGATGTTCTGGCAATACCACAAGGATAATGCGTAGGACTCTCAATATATACTTACTTTCCACATTGTGTGAAACAGCAAGTCTTCAAGAATTTTGTGTCCTAACGAGATATTGTGGATGATCTCTTGGCTCTAGACTCAATCGTGCATATTTGGTTCCTGTGCCGGAGACTAGGGAGAGGGTCTCCTTCTTCAATATCAACAATCTCTAAGAGAAAGTCGATAGATTATGTCGGTTCCCCGTGAGAATGAAACAAGCCCTTTTAAGAGGAACTTGAGTGGCTTGGGAAGTTTAGTGCAGTGCGTCACTGGGTCCATGACGTCTTGTCTTCAATACCAGTGTTACCTTAGTAACAACCAGTAGCATATGTATTGAACCCGGTTTCTGCCCTAAGGTTGAATTGATGGAGGGCTATTTCTTTTCACCCTTTTTCACATTCAGTTCTTTTTCATTCTTCAACCCCTTCAGTGCTTACCGAGACTTCATAACTAGAACCTTGTTGGGTTTATTCCAGTACTAGCTCAGTCTCAGTCTGCACTCTTCCCATTCCTCACTTTTTTCCTTTTTTCAATATACCTAAGGACTCTACACTATCTAGTGGATTGTCCCTGGGTAGATCCCTCCGGTTCTGGCGGATCGTGGGAACGAATACCTAACCTAACCATCCTTATAACTCCATGCATAAAGTAAATTGGTCGGTCTTTTGGTATTGTTCTTTCCTTCATGAAACCAATTGAAAAGTCATTTGGAAAAACAATCAAGGTACTTTTGATACGAGATCAAAGCATTTTGTACCTTAATAGTTTTGATCATTTAGAAAATGCTCCCCCTCAACATATGCATATGATATAAAATTGTTTGGCACATGGAGGCAAGAGTTCTTTGAAATAATTTCTTTGAAATAATTTCTTGATCACAATTTCGTACGAAAAAGCCATTTGATTTTCTTGGTAAAATTCTCCCCCTCAATATGTGCATAAGATTTTTGAAATCATTTTTATCACATAGAGGCAAGAGTTCTTTTGAAGCACATCCACAATCACAAAATCCATTAAGAAAACCATTTGAAAACACAATCAAGGTACTTTAAGATCTCATTTAAAAAAACTTTTGTACCTCGATGGTTTTGCTCCCCCTCAATATGTGCTTCGAGATTCGAAAGCGTTTAGCACATATGAGAGAGCAGCCTGCACAACTGAATCAAAACGATCAACTTTTATCAAATTTCATTATTAAATCACAAATTCTCCCCCGATCAAAAATATCAAATCCTTTGAGATTTTGGATCCCAAGTGATTTAATTAGGTTTAGAAAACATGGGAGAAAATGTGGCCTTGCTTAAATACTCATCTGGTTTTTGGATAAATCCTCCTCCTCAACATGTGCATTGTGTATTTGAAATCGTTTGGCACATGGAGGCAGGAGTGCCTTTGAAGGACTAAAACCAATTCCATTAAAACAGATTTGAGATTTAAATCACGATCTCTCCCGCGATCAAAAATTTCAAACCATTTGAGATTTGTAATCCCAAAAGATTTAAATTATTTAGAAAATTTTAGGGGAAAGACGTGGCAAGATTTAATTCTGAAAGATGACAGATAGGAACAGATTTAAACATTAAAGATTGTTAGCGTCAGGTATGATAGTTTTTAAGAGATCTTTTAATAAAATAAAACAATTTCACAATCAAACAAGAACAGAAAAAATTTCATTTTGACAGACCTTGATTCTAAAGAAAAAAATCATACCATGACATAACATTAAATCTTTAGATCACCACTTTTTGTTGTACAAAACGGACTTTTTGAAGATATATTGTATGAAAATATTTTATTTTAAATCACTCTCCCCCTCAATCCATGACCGTAGTTGATAATTGAGTGACTCAAGTTTTGATAAAATGAAGTCCGGTGATTTTCAAACTTAAGTCCAATTATTTTCAAAACAATATTTTCCATTTTTCAAAACAATTTAATCAAATTAATTCAAAATTGTTTAAAAATGGTATCCTGCACAAAGATACGTTAGTGGTTGAGAAGCTTCCGTTGTTGTTGCTGTAGGGTTGGAAGAAAAACCGTCTGCAAATGCAGTGAGACTTCTTCTTACGTTGCATTTTGAATGCCAACTGAGGTCTAATTAAGCTCCGTTTCTTCACTTGCTGAAGAAAACCATCTGCTGATGCAGTAAGACCTCTTACGTTGCATTTCATGCCAACTCTCCATTGAAGTCCGATTAAGCTCCGTTTCTTCATTTGTCAACCCAATATATCGTTACCCTTTCCTTGCGGCATCCAATCATGTTCATTTGTGGGATCCGGATCGGGAACATTCTTATATACCAATATACCTGCATATGTTAGTGAACACACATACAAATATATGGTGGTCGACAACACCCAAACAGCAATCGACTAATAAAAGTCAATCCAACATATCAATCAGATCATGTAAGGTATGGGAATAATGTGTTTCTCAAACTCTAATCATCTAAACCTAACAATCATATCCTAGAAACCTAGTCCTTCAACATAGGCAATTATATTTTTCCAGATAAGCACGTAGGATAATTAAGAAAGCCCGTTAGATGATATAGATTTGAAAACATTATCCCCCTCAATCAATGACTCAATTTGTAAAAAGTTTAAAAATGCTGAAGTCATTGATTGAGTTTGCAGATATAATAAAAACTCTGAAACTGATTATTGATAAAGCAACTCATTTTACCACCATTTTTGGAAAACAACAAATATTTTTCTGAAGAATTATAGACGGAAAAACATTTGTGTAGGAACAGCAGTCCTTCGACATACTTTCCTCATATTGTGTTTTAGGATAAGTGCACGAAATGTTTGAAAATTGGTTTAGCGTAGCACTTTCCTTTCTTGAAAAACGGGTTGCTATCAGAAATAATAGCAAACCATTTTATAAGCATGGGTTACAGTCTGAAGTAACTGCAAGCCATATTTTGAAGCGCGGGTTACAGTCTGAAATAACTGTAAGCCATATTTTGTGACATGTTTTGAAAAAGAATATTTACACCTCCTGCTCGAACTTCATCTAAAGTCCCGTGCCATTATTGAATGACATTTCTAAGACCGTAGATGTTATCGATACCAGAAGACATGTCTAGAGAAAACATATTTTTGGAATTTTTGAATTTTTTTTTTTTTTTTGATTTTTTTTTTTTTTTTTTATAAGGTTTTATATTTTTCTATTTTCTTTTTGTTGGTTTTATATTTTTCTATTTTCTTTTTGTTGGTTTTATATTTTTGTATTTTGTTTTTCGAATAAATATTTACAAGGATAGAATAGATGATATAGTTAAAGAAGATGATGATACGAGTACCGAGATAAGGATATCGAGCAGCCCCGTTGTAGAAGATAGAAGTCATCATCCCTTAAACATTCACCACCAAAGCTTCCAGGGCTCCAGAATAGAAGATAGAACATGAGCCTTTGAGAAAGAGAGACATCGGCAGCTTCCCCCCAAACCGAAAATCCTTTAGCTGAGCAGATTCAAAGCTTTCTTTCAAGCTTCACTTAGCCAGGTGCACAAAGAAGCACACCATTATCATCGAACTTGCTGCTCCTTTTAAGAATAATCACCGTGATTCTTCGTTCGAGGTTATATCATCCAATAGAACACCATCAACATTTCATCCCACATTTAAATATTCTTCTCAAATTTCCTTTCCACTGAAGTCTGAAGCGATCCATTCTTAAAGGTGTCAAGAGAACAATTCCCCCTAGTAGTTGAATTGATGCAGTCAGTCTCTTTGTATAATGCTCAAGAACTCTCCCGAATACACATCATGAGGGTAATGAAGAACAACTCCCCAATGTTCACATCTTTCATCCCTGATGAATGTGTATGAAGCTCAAGAACCCGAAGTACACCAATATCCAAGAACTCTCCCGAATACACATCATGCCCGGAAGGAAAACACCTCCCCAATGTTTGTGGCAAACAATGGCTTTCTTCCCTGATGATCATGTATGAAGCTCAAGGACCCGAAGTACACACATTCCCCAAAGAGAGAACAACCGATAACATTGAAGAAGCAGGCCGAATTACTGATTATCTCTGCGGGGTGACAATCTCTGCGGATGTCAACACCGGAATAAGTGATTATATCTCTGAATCACCGATTAAGCCCTCAAGTAAAACAGCTGAGCATCCCCAATGTACACAATCTCTCTCCCCTGATGATTGCGATAACATCGAGATCATCACACACCAGTGTACCTCATTCATCTTCAGAAACTAACTCTAACATCACTTCCCCCACCTAGTTGGAATAAACACTAAATGCCATGAATCAAACCTTGAGTTTCTCTGCGGTAATGACATTTGTCTTCCCGGGATATCTTCAATCACTTAGAAGTATTAAGTTCATCAAGTTTGCTCGCGTTTAGATACGTGTCTCCTTCTCCCTTGCTGGTTTTGACACTTCAGAATCAGCAACACCTTATAATGCCCAAATACTTGAAATTTGTTGAGAAGATCGCTTGAAGTCTTTGTGAGAATCAACATGCTGAATAATGTGAGCAAGTCTAATTGGGGATTAAATTTGACATATCACATTCCCCCAATTAGTGCTCTCCCCTAAACCGACAATCTTTATGATGAATGCTTGAATTGAGAAGAAGTCTTTGGATTATCAAATGCAACTCGTCTTTAGTCTTCTAACATGCAGCAGAAAATGTAGAACCGACTGTAGACTCGACCTTCTTCAAGATTGTGCAGTTGGGGAATAGATAGTTAACATCTTCAACTCACCAAAACAAGAACATCACCAAAAAGCATCCCAATCAACTTACATCTTGCAAATCTCCTTAACTAAAATCCCTCCCAATCAAACAAGAACAGAAAGACGTTCATCAAGGACATCAGCAATCAGGCCGCAACGAACACACGAAATGGTAACACCAAGCAAACAATCACATCAAACAAGAACAGAAGGTTGTTCGGAATCATCATGTTGATGTGCACGTGAAGCATTAACCGGAAGCACTTTGTCAATAAACTCATATCAGCTTGTGAAGATGTCAACTAACGGCTCTTTAAGAAGAAACTCCATGTGAAGATTACCCGATAAGAAGAAGCTCGGTTCTTACATGAGTTTAGAGCCGTATGACCATTTAAATTCTCAAATAATAATCAACCATGCAGTAATTTCACACTTCTTCCCCCCCTCAAGAATTGCATACGGAGTTGTCATTCTTGATTAAATAAGTGAAAATCATCCGAATGTTCTATTCACACTTCTCTCCCGCAAAATACGCACATGATGTAGCCATCTTCATTATAATCGAGCAAGTGGAATGAGAAAACAATCAGTGGAAGCCCGGTTCACTTGATGACTGAAGCGCATGGAAAAAGTATGAAGCATGTTGATGAGAATGGTCATAAATAAGAAGATTTCTCTTCTTCAGAAGATAAAGCGCACTGACACGTACACTTTTCTTTTCTTTAGAGAACGAGGCATGAACTGTTGTGTTCATACGTCATAAGAAGATTTCTCTTCTTCATAAGATAAAGCGCACTGAAACGTACACTTTTCTTTTCTTTAGAGAACGAGGCCTGAACTGATGTGAACAGACGTCATAATCTCTCTCTTTTCTGCTCTCTTAGCAAAACATGTAATCAACCCATTATCATTCGATAGGCTCTTTGTCGTGACAGCTGATGGAGAAAATCCAATATGATGAATTTGACCCTGAAGTAAACTAACTCGAACTCGTGACTTAAACTTGCACATATGTAACAAAGAGCGGTGCCGAGACTTCATGCCCATTTGAATCTCTAAGTACTCTATACTCATCAACCAACCAACCATCGAGTATAAGACGTACATTACCTCTTGAAAATCCAAAATTGAATGTGACACTGAGCACTACAATGTAACTCCTTAAAGTGATAGTTATTTTGTAGTGGTATGAGCCCAATTCCCCCAAGTGGTAAAAGAAAAGGTAAAAGACACCCAACAATAACTAGATTTCCAAGTCTTTGATTTTTTATGATAAGCTTGAACAAGGATCTTGAAGAATCTTCATCCATCCATCCCCGATACCTTCAGATACTAAGTACACTCGCCCGTGATAATTCACTTCAAACTCAAATAAATAATACTGAATTAACGCCGTTGTCACATCTTCTGAACTGCTCAAATCTAGCCTTCTTTGACATTTAAATGAACTTTGATAATGGTTTCATCCCGACCAAGGTTAAAAGCACATAACCCCGTAAAACCTTGTAATAACCAAACTGCAATGACGAATATCCAAACACACATCCAATTTATGAAGTACACCCTTTTATCCCTTCTTCGAAACAGAACCCGTAACACCAGCATCAGAAGACCCCGAAATACGCTTTCCTTTCTCCAAGATGGTTCCATCAAAATGGGATTTTACAATTCTATAGTTTAAACCGAGAAATAGTATCTTTCGCGGGATTTTACAAAACCAAGAATAAACCGTAAGATAGATCCGGAAATGCACTTTACTTTTACCAGGATGTTTCCATTGTCACGGGATTTTACAAGTCTATGATTTAAACCGAGAAATAGTTTCTTTCACGGGATTTTACAAAATCAAGACAAAACCGTAAACAATGTCAGCTTGAATGTGTAATGACAACTTTGGTTTCAGTGAATATCTGTTTTAGGGGAACATGCAGCGGTTCATCAGCGGTTCATCATCCAACATCAACAACATCATCAATCATCCACTAAACACTTTGGTAAACACATCATTCACGTATTCTGTCGGCTGTTGCTGTAACCACTTGGTGAAGTAAACCCGATATGTCAAACTTGATCATGAAGTGAAAATCCCCAGATTTGTTACTTAAACTTGTACTCATCCTTGTGAAAAAGAAACGGTGTACCCAATGTACAAAACCTCTTGACATATTCTCAACTGCGTGAGACACCGAAGTGATAGCTACGCTGTGGGTAAATCGAGAAATAATCACAACCGTAACTAACTAGCCAAGTCTTTATCACCCTCTATAAGAGCCCAAACAAGTAATCTTCGCGGAATGGTAGAAAGAATGAAGACGAAATAAGTAAACGCGCCCAGACAACCTCACTTCAAATTCAAATAGGAAATACCGTCCAAACATCCCCGTAGTCAACATTTTAAAACCTTCAAGCCGCGACATAATTCCCTTCGTGAAAATGCATACACCAAAGTGTCAAATTGCATAACCCAACGAGTCTCATCATCAAATCACATCATACACCAAAATCACATTATTAAATTTCACAACCCAACAAATCTCATTATCAATTCGCATGTCTCAAATCTCATGAGCCTCATATCAAATCTCATAGTTACGATCTAGTTTTGAGAAGCCCATTAGTCCATCATCCAAATTCAAGAAATCTCAAGTAATTTCAAGCCTGATCCAAATAAAACTTCAACCCGATCCGGTCAATGTGAGTTCGTGCAATGAGCATCTCTTGTAATCTAACATTATTGACATATAACAAATCACACGGCCCATGGAGTCAAAGAAACAATTTGATCCAATTCCAATATATCACATGACACATACTTTGTCTATCAAAATTAGCTCAGCCGATTAAAAAATTAGATCTCAACTCTAACAACCATTATCCCAACAAATACAAGCAAAGCACAGCCGGCAATTAGATCCTAAACCTTCATTTCATCTCAACACATTTCATGATCACAATTATACAAAGATAGATGCCCAGATTTAATGTGAATCATCTTAACACGCCCCATAAACAAATTAATCTATAACAAAAAACCGGATCTTATTCCCTTATGGTCCACGCCCAATATCACTCTCCCTGGCCCACTAGCTTCATCGGCCCACATCAGTATCAAAACCCAAGATTCGTGTGTATAAAACACTCATTATCACACACTTTACCCTAAACTTTCTCCTCTTACAACCCTAAAAAAAAACGCAGCCAAAGACTTACATACACACCCAAATATCACTTTCATCAAACCCTAAAAACTCTCAAGATAAATCCGCCTCTTTCATTCTAAAATCTCTCACCATAACCCTAAAAACATTATCAGTATGCCTCCATCTAATAATCCGCCTACCGCTCTTATGTTTCCAAATCAGCTTCAACAAACAAAAAGTATCTCATACAAATCAAACCCATAAGCACAACAATCCTTTTGTTGATAAAACACGCATGTCACAGGGATGGCAGAGGCGTAGAACATGACATTCAAACTCTATTGACGAGTGACAGGTAGGTTTTAATTGTTTGATTTTGATGATGGTCTTAACGAATTAAAAGAATGATTATAACAAGATTGTTATCAATTGTTCTTTAATTATTCGAAACTGAGATGAAGCAAAGCTTCTACAGGATCTATGATGCATATGTTCCTTGTGAATAGATAGAGTAATATCTATGTGTTGAAGAACCAATCACAAGGAACAAGGCTGAGATTTGTAATTAATCATGTAATTTTTTCTGTTTAGAGTCGTGATTGAATGAGAGTTGATGAGTATGAGGTCATTAAGTCTTTGAAATAATCGAATATGAGTTGAAGAGAATGGTTAGTAATTTGTAGAGTCGGATTTGATTAACCATTTAGAATGAGTCTTGATTGGGATAGATCAATGATGAGTTGGTGTAATGGTTCACAAAGGTCTTTAAAGATCTTGATATCTTGTACGATATTCGAATAGCATAACCAAACTGAGATCAATCGATTGTTGTTTTATTAAATTCAAGTCGAGTTTAAGTGTAGAGTTGGAGATGGAATTAGGTTAGACCGGATTTGATGTTGGTAGATGTAGTGGAACTGATGATGGTTGCTAAACCAGAGGTCATGAGTCTTGATGGTATATGGTTCGAGTCTTTTTGTGGTCGTGGTCATTACATCTTCTTCATCCTTTCTGTTTTCAAATCAAGTCGCTAGGTTACTGGTCAAGTCGCTAGCAACATGTCAAGTCGCTAGCTAAGTAGCTAAGCCAACTCGCTAGCCAACTCGCTAGCCAACTCGCTAGCCAAGTTGCTAGCCAAGTCGCTAGCACTGTTATTTGACTCAATAGTCAAACAACCTTAAATCGCTACATTTCATCAAAACAAGTCGCTAGACAACTTTCAAAATAACTCGCTACTTGAATTCAAAGAATATAGACAACTTGTAAATACAAGTCGCTACTATGCTTGACACAAGTCGCTAGGAAGAATGACCCAACTCGCTAGCTTGAATATATGAGTTTTCCGATGAGTTTTTCCGACTGTTTTTCCGGCCAACTTCAAATAAACCCAGAAAAGTAGCATAAAAGATGAAACTTTTTGACTGTATTAACCTTGAAACATGACCAGATTCATTAAACCCAGAAAACATGATATTAGAAGAACTTTTGGACCCATTTTATTAACCACAAGTTTTCACAAAAGTTGGTAACAAAAAATGTCTCAATGGTACTGTTTTGGACATAATACGCAAAACAGATGAAAACATAAAGGCACATGACACATTTTTCTTGACCAAAAAGATTGTAAAAAAAGACTACTTAACCATATGTAAAGGGCACAATAATAATCCGACCATAACAAAACAAAAACAGTTTTAATCATGTTTCAAAAACCACACAAATCGAAACAACACAATAACCTTGGCTCTGGTACCAATTGTAGGATCGTTATTTTATTGTGTTTGATGATTCGGGTGGTCTTGGATGATCAAAATACATGATAGCCATATTTTAGAGAGAGAAAGTAGAGAGGGTGTTCTTGGTAGAGAGTTGCTTCAATAAAATGTAAAAGGTTAGATTGCCAAGCCACACCCCTTCCATAGATGGAAGGGGTATTTATACTTACAAACATAACGTCCTCCTATCGGACTGTGGATCAGACATACAGTGGGTAAAGACCCGTCCTTCCTCCACGGTGTTGCTCTAAACTATACTACGCTACAAACTAATAAATAAACTACTAAATAACGTAAATAACGATATGTCTACGAGCTAACTTATGCTAGATAATATTAGGGGTGACCGACTCTTCACTAAGGAATTTTCTAATTCCTAACATTCATGATCGTTTTGAATTCCGTACCGCTTGGAGTGAATTCACATCGACATCTGTTATGTATAAGTCTGGTACGTTTTGGAAATCGAAATCGGTATGATCTATGTGGGACTATGAATTGCTACGTCTGCCTTAAACTCGTTCGTCTCTGTGTACCCCTGCGATTTCAATTTTCGAGGACGAAAATTTTCTTTTTAGAGGGGAAGAGTTGTAAAACCTTAAAATCTCAAACGCGTGAAATGACAATTTTGCCTTCACACTTAAAATTATACAAACTCGGGAAACACGTCAACATCGTTTAACAGGTTATATCATCAATAGTATACACACATTATGAAAATAATTAACTTATGTTATGAATTAAATGTACACAAATAAATAAGTCCTAAGGTACCCAATAACTCTACCACATGTACACAATTAACCTAGACTAGAAAGGAGAATACATACATTTGGAAGTGATAAGATTGGAAAGTCATAAACTTGGTCTCCCCCCCCCTTGATGGCCGGCCTCAATAGGCTCCCATTTACTCTCATAATCAATTTTATTAAACTCTCATTTATCATTTCCTTTTCATTCAAAAACA
>BPTQ01000007.1:142415099-142718927 GCA_019973895.1 Chrysanthemum seticuspe | reverse complement strand
CAATGTTACTCTGGATATTTATGTTTTGTTTCATTTAATGTTACCATTACTTGTTACAACTGAAACAACTTCGCGTCTCAGAGACATCAGATCTATAACTCCGTTTGAGTACAATCCTAAATCATTTAGGTCAATAATTTCTCAGTCGGTGGAGTTCATATACAATAGCAATCTTTCGAGCATCAGTATCTAATCAATTACAATTCATCATAAATCAATTCATTGTGGCACCTCCTGCCTGCCCAGAAATGGGTGACATACGGACTAGGTGTCGGGCATCCACCGCTAAATACATTTCTGATATTTATAAGAGATGGAGGGTTCCATCTCACTACTCACACATTTATGAGTAATAAAAACCAGTTTAAACTTGACGTTTTGCAAATTTTTACGAGTCTTTATTTAGAGTCATATCAAGATGTTACTAATCATAAATGTAAATGCTTGAATGATGAATATATTGTTTGAGAAAGCTTGTTTTAATATCTAATAAACTTGACAAGCTTTAAGCTTTTATAAATTAAATTTACTTTTGTCGTTAACAAAACTTAGGCAAAGATCAAAAATATAAATAACGTTTAATGACGATATTTGTATTAACAGACTAATTTTGACAAGTTATGATTTAAAAAGGACCTTTGGTGATTTTTCTTTTGAAATTATGTGCTCAGGGACTATTTCTGACAATTTTAGAAACTTGGGGGACTGAAACTGCCAATTATGCAAACTTAGCTCATTTTTCATCTGATTTTGAACATTTTGCATCTGAAACATATAAAATGTAATTTTGGAATATTTTCAGTATTTTGATATATTTCTGAGCATTTTTAAACGTTTTGCAGTTCAAATTTGACCAAAAATAATGAGTATTTACACACTCATCACTCTACCTTGGGAGGTAGAGAATATTTATAGTCTTTACATAAATCGCCACCTACGGGCTGTGGATCAGGCATACAGTGGGTAAAGACCCGTCCGTCCTCCACGGTGTTACTTAACTAAATACTACTTAACATTAACTAATCTATGACTACGAGCTTTCTAACGATAACATATACTTGAGGTGGCTGACTCTTTAATAACTGGATTTACTAAATCCTAACATGAGTTTGCCTCAATATCTAGACTACAGAGACTCTGCGCTTCAACAAAGTCAACATTGTTCATTACCATTGTAATTTACTTTGTTTTGTATTTATAGGTCTCATTGTAACCATTCACGTGTGACGATATCTTGGAGGGAGATTGTTAGCCTCGCTTTTTTATAAAGATAATGTCACTTACGTGAATTGAACTAGATGCGTATTATACTTTTCCTATAGGGACTAGTATCGTTTAAGTGGCAAAGTTATGGTTTGTTGAGCCTATAAATACTCCTCATGACTCTCCATGAGGGGTGAGGTGAATCATTAGGTGTGTGTGTTTTGTTCTTATCAGTAATATCATCGTGTGTTTTCTCCTCCCTCTCTCTACTTTCTCTCTCTAAAAGGATGAAGATCTTCATCTTCTTCCACCAACCTAGACCTCCCAAAACTACATAAATCTTATGTTTTACGGTCCTACAAAGCACATTGATCAAAAGATCTATTTATCCATATATCCCATGTTGCGGAACCATGAGAAAAACGAGTGGAGATCAAAGTTTTAGAAAGGTGTTGGATCGAAGGGATGACATCGGCATCACAATTGCCATCGATAATATCTAGATTAGCATTAACAACCTTATTTTTCTATTTTCATATAGCCCAGATAGCACAATGGAAAAAACCATGGACGACTTTCTTTAGATGAGTACATCCTAGATTGCAAACCTTACTCATTGCAATATGTTGAATGAGAAAGTGGGAAACATATCGTACTAACTCCGCAGCTTTTTTCAGACCTTAATCACGCGCTGAGGAATGACAAGACAATGGTTAACATCCTTAAAACCAATATTATAAGAGGGACATGAGGTGTCTGGAATATCAATATCCCGTATAGAAAGATAAGTCGAGTGGGCAGCCGATCGAGAGCGACCGTCCAGATGCGAACGTTAACTTTTCGGGGAATCCAGGATCTCCAATGATGAACATTATCTAGAGTGTAATTAGCAAGCAAAATATTTTGAATGGAGGTGAAAAACGTCTTGACCTTGAAAGGATTATAGCGAGAAAATTTTGAACTCGAACAATCAAGTAGAACAAAATAAGCACTATGGCGGACGACAAACCCATGAACCTCGTATAATAACACATTTCAAATGACAATATAGCATTGGAAGTTGTTTTTTCATTCAAATTCTTGATGAAATCTACAAAATTTAAGTCATTTTTACCACATTCCTTATTTTCCCCAATTGTAATGCCCATTGAGTCTTCAACGTCCATTAGAGTATAACATGTGGAAAGCTCCATTCAAGACATTGCAATGCCCATCGAGTCTTCAAAGGTATGTGGGACATTGTGTTTCCCACTTTCCACATGTTATACTTTCCACATGGGCATTACAATCTCTAAGTGGGACGTTGAAGACTCGGGCATTACTTAAAGATTGGAACACATTTTATACTTTTCCAAGGTATGTGTTCGGACCTGCAAGATAAAGAGGTTGAAGTTTATCTTCTTAATAGTTCTTTGAAAAATTGCAATGCAGGAGCAAGATAAAAAGAACTACCTATGTGAGTATGAAGTTTTGCCGCTTTAAGAAGCTTGGATTTGGCTTCCTGTATGCTCATGAATGGATATGGACGCATGGCTTGTAAAGCGTCAAGTATAAACAATGGAGAAATGTAGAAACTCGTGTGTATATTATCTTCGAGTACTCAAATGAATTGAAGGGTTCAATCCTTAGCGACACCCTAATTTTCGAGTATTCGGAATGCGTAATATACTAAGTGAAAATTCAATCGTCGCGACATTTTCATCTATGAATGAGTTTGATCTGTTTTGATTATTGGGAAATCAAGGATTACACTAAAATGGGGGAGGATTGTTGGTGATTTTAGTCTCATCATACAATTTGTGTAATGATGATTTACCCAAGACCAAATGGATTTCAAGTTAAGTTATAATACGAGTTTGGAGGTACGAAATGCACACTTGTATAAACTATTAACTTGATTTCGGGTACAAATAATGGTAATGGTTGTGTATGTAAGTCAAGGGGCATATAGTGACAAAATTTATGTGGTCACTAAATTGTCCATACACATGTCTTTATTTGTAGCAGTTAGCGACAATTTTTTCTGTTACAAAACTGTTCCTGGACATAATTAAAGGAAGTGTTGTGACTTTTCATCAAAGGGTGTGACTTTCATCAAGAGTCACAACTTTTTCCTACAACCACCATTTAGTTTATATATATGTAAACATGATTTAGTCTTTAAGATGAATACAATCATATCAATAACAAACCCAACAAATTAATCAATGTTTTTGCTCTTTTTCTTGTGACTAAAATTAGAGTGTGTTCTTGTCTTATCTCAATACGAAATTCATGTAACCCAAGGCACCAATAGGGTCGAAATATTGTATTAGAAAAGTGGACTCTATATACTAGGGCTGAGCGTCGGTCCAAAATCGACCCGAACCGACAAAACCGAAAACCGAAATTCATGAAAAACCTAAACCAAAACCGAACCGACGGGCCGTCGGGTCGGTTCGGTTTTATGTCGGGGCGTCGGTTCGGTTCGGTTTAGGTGTATTTAGGTATGTTTTTGTCGGTTTTGGGTAGGACCGAACCGAACCAAACCGACCCGAAACCGAAAATATGTAAAACATGAAACCGAAACCGAACCGACGGGCTGTCAGGTCGGCTCGGTTTTTGTCGGTTCGGTCAGTTTTGTCGGTCCGGTTCGGTTTGGGACCTTTGATGCTCACCCCTACTATATACTATTCAAGAATTTATCCGGACAATCTATAATTATCAAGACCCTAATACCAACAAGTTTTGTGTCATTAATGTATTTCGACAAGTAAACATATTACCCTATCGTTCCAGTGTTGTGTATAATCATTCCAACTTTCATAATTGAGTCATGATTTGCACATTTTAATTTATGTTGTTTTGACATTTATACCCTTACATCACTTTTATTCATTTTCCTCATGTAAGAGTATAAATGTCAAGATACCATAAATTAGAGTGTGCAAATAAATTTGTGGAGTGTGCAAATCATCCTCTTCATATAATTAGTGTGCATTAAAGCAATCGATGTGTATTGGTATAAGATTATCAAGTTAAAATGGCAATGAAGTGTTTCGTGGTTGAATTTGCTGAATGCTAAAGTTTGATTTAGCAATAGTCACCAGTTTGAAACACTCAACAACAAATTAAGAAATACAATAATGTGATTATTGTATTTCTTAATTTGTTGTTGACATTATTGTATTTCTTAATTTGTTGTTGAGTGTTACATTTCAAATACATTATCACTTTACTAAAAAATACCTAAAATTTTCTCTTTCATCAAAATGTCCAATATGGTGCGCATGAAGTGATTTATGATACTAATAAGTTATTTTTGGGCACCAAATTATAAATGCATTGATCATCTTTATTAAATATTCTGGTACGCAAGGAATTGGTTTTGGGCACCAAAATATAGGTGTCACATTTTCATTGGCCTATAAATTAATTTTGGTGCTTTAAAACGAAAAATCATCTATTAAATATTCTGGTGCGCAAGGAATGGGTTTGGGGCACCAAAGGTGTGGTGGCACATTTTCATTGATGTATAAATTAATTCTGGTGTTTTAAAATAAAGAATGGTGCGTGGGCACGAGAAATGGCAAAAAATGCTTATACGGTCCGAATATATCCTTTTATGAAAATACCCTAATAAATACGACCATTTATCCAAATCACACATAAGTTATACTTCATAATATGATTATTTCAGAACAATTTATTTTACCCGAAGTATGGTTTTGAAAACTCTTTGGATCCAAATATTTGTGTTCTTAAACCTTGGGATGGAATCTAAAAATCTGGTACAAGCACATGGTTGGAAATTGTAATTTACTCAATTATGTGAGACAGGAACATTTGCAGATTTCGAACCCAACATGTTGAAAACTGAAACGGGACAACTAAAGTTCACATTTGTTCCCCTAAAACTTCACATCAATTCTTAACCTTGTAGATTAGTGCTTGGATTTTCTTGTAGAGGTGTGCTAGTTTTAATCAAGGGTACACATGAGATTGTAAATAAGTGTTTATCTTCAAAAACTCATGACTCGAATCAGTAAATACTAACTAGCCGTTATATATATATATATATATATATATATATATATATATATATATATATATATATATATATGGTGGGGTTAAAATGAAAAGTTTCTTATAATGAAAAAAATGCAAAGGCATGTGGAGGTGACATGTGTCACTTTTGCCACATCACCATGTCATGTCATGTGACATGTGTCACCCCCACCCCCAACCCCCCCCCCCTGCAAAATAAAAAATTTTCCCGCAAAAAAATTTTTTTTTTTTAGAAAATTTTTTATTTGGGCATAAAAAAGAAAAAAAAAAATCCGCCAAAAATTTCCCGCCAAAATTTATTACTGCATCACAGTTATAAAAATACTGCATCACAATTATAATTGTGATGCAGTAATTTATAACCTTAATGCACTAAAATCATGATTATGATGCAGTAAATTTATAACCGTGATGCAGTAACTTATAACCTTAATGCACTAATAAGTTTTGGTGCATCTTTATTATAAGTTAATAGTTCAGTGCATCAACTATGATGCACTAAAATCAAGGTTATAACCTTAAATGCACTAAAATCATGATTGTGATGCAATAACTTTATAACTGTGATGCAGTAATTTATAACCTTAATGCACTAAAATCATAATTGTGACGCAGTAACTTATAACCTTAATGCACTAAAATCATAATTGTGACGCAGTAACTTATAACCTTAATGCACTAATAAGTCTTGGTGCATCTTTATTATAAGTTACTGGATCATAGTTAATAGTTAAGTGCATCAACTATGATGCACTAAAATCAATGTTATAACATTAATGCACTAAAATCATGATTTTGATGGTTGATGGTGTTTTAGTTACGTGTGTAAACACGAATGGTGAATAAGTATTCAGGTTATCAATTAATCATAATGTAAAATTGTAAATTATAATTCTACATGTACATACACTCGTTTCTTCATTAATTATTTATCTATACTACATATAATAGAAAAACGGTCAAACTTTGAAAAGTGAAAAGTTGAAAGTCAAAGGTAAGAGAAATGTATTGTGGAATTAATACTCTTATTAAAACACCTCATTACTTAAAAGTACAATAATTTATTCACATTATACAACCAATTAAAAGCATATCTAACAAATTAAAAACAACCAATTAAAACACCCCTTACTAAAAAATACAATAAAATTTTCACAATGTACAATTTAAACAAACTACAACATAATTCTAAATATAAAATAATTAAACACACTAACTAATGTTATTTTTAAAACACCCAAAAATGAAAAGTACATGTTATTATACACATTATATAAATTAATAAAACACACAAAGCTTCATACAAGCTAACAAGTTGATGGTACATATTGTTTTGAAAATCGGACCCGACCAACGGGTTCAACCGGAAACCGGTGTCGCCACCGGTTTGGCTAACCAATAACAGCCATCCGAAAACGAACTAGAGAAGACCCGTTGAAACCGATACAAACTGGTGAATCAGGTCTCATCAAGATCTATTTCTCCGGTTAATCGTCACAGGGTATCCGTCGCCGTAATGCGCGGGTACCCTGCTATACTATACTATATACCCGGGACGCTTCAAACATGGTGGGTTGACCCTGTTTAATTTGACCCCGTTTTTACCCAACCTGTCGGGTTGACTCGGTTTAAATCAACCCGTTTTTCGACGGGAACGGTTCAACCGGTTGAACACGCGGGTCGAACCGGGTTTCAAAACATATGTTTATTCCCCAAATCTTCAAATTTTTATTATTCGTTTAGAACCCATAAACTTTTTTAACACAAAACGATCTGTCGCTATATAAATATAAATATAAATATATCTTTTACAATATAGCCAAAATTAGCCAATTTTTTTTAATTTTAGGCTAATCATATTCATGCTAATTTTGGTACTTACGTTCTTCTTAACAACGGCACCATTAATCATATCCTTGTTAGTTTTTACGCGACAAGTAACGTGTGTTGTTAGTTTTTATCTCATAATTGATGTAATGTTTACTTTTATTTTCATTAAATGTTTTTATATGTTGTTTGATAGATGTTAAGAATTTTTTTCTAGACTTTAGTTATCGTATCGTACAACCGTTTGCAATTGCAAAAGCACATATCATAAGTGAATGGGAAATTCACATTTCACTGAACCTATTTGACGTATGATTTTTATCTATGTTTTTTTATTTTTTATTATTATTATTTTTTTAATCATAGTTTTTGACCTTTTGACCGACTAATCCATGAAATTTGAACCAACCGTCACACAAACTCAAACCGGGTAAAGCCTTCCTTTTTCAGAAGATTGGCGTGGTTGTTCACATATAATTTTAGTTTTGTGTTAAATGTGCTTGTAACTTATTTTCCAATAACAAGATTCATATGCGATTTTTTTTAACGGCAAAATTATATAAATAAATAGCTACTAGTAAGTCACTGGAAGCCAAATAGTACAAATACAAATATGAAAATAAACAAATCTACACATTCTAGATTCCCTCGAGATTTTAACTGCCACTTAAAAAAAAAAAAAAAAAAAAAAAAAAACTCTTGATTATTACAGAAAAACAAGACAAGAGAAAAATCCTCACCCACGGAGGCCATGCCACCAGATTTCACTCTGCGGTATTTTTGATGTAGTCCCATACAAGCCCTGAAGAAAAGTTACAACAAGCGAAGACAAATTAACGAAAGATCTTGACAATCTTGATTTGCTCGATACTCCCAGCAACGAGAAGCAAATCATAATAGCAACTAACAAGTACTCGCAAACAACCTGCACACGATAGGCTTCCTCACATTGATTAAATAAACAAAAACCGATTTTTAAGCCAATCATCCCAATAGAGGTGAGCATGGGGGCGGGGTGGGGCGGTTTTATGGTAAAACCAAAAACCGAACCGTATATTTCGGTTTTTGAATACTACAAACCGTTGGTGTCGGTTTTTTCGGTTTCAGTTTTTCGGTTTTTGACATTGAATCGGTTCGGTTTCGGTTTTTATTCGGTTTTTTCTCACTAGAAAACAAGCAATTTTTAATCTTATATAAAGTTTACGATTCCTAGATTTCAGGCAAAAATATTTAAACAAATACCAATACTAGCATAATATCCAACAATCCAAAGCTTCGACAAAACGTACAAAACAACCAAACATGAATCTAAAATATAAAATGCTTGTCTTTGCGGCTTTGCACTTTTCACTCGCAAAAACATTTAAAAAACACTATTGCTCGAAAACAAAGATAAAATATATATAAATATAACATATTTGAATGTATAGATAATAAACAACACTATTACTTTTTTTCTTTCTTTCTAATAGATAAAGTTGTATACTTAAAACATTTAGAATTAAATAGCAAATCTCTTAAATAAATAAATATAAAACATATATAAAGGTGGGGCGGGGCGGTTTTCTCGGTTCGATTTTTCTCATGAAACCAGAAACCGCCCCAAACATTCGGTTTTTATAAAATTCAAAACCACCACCATCAGTTTGTCAATTGGGGCAGTTTTTTCGGTTCGGTTTTTTTGGTTTCGATAGTTTTTCGGTTTTTATGCTCACCCCTACATCCCAACACATGCTCGCTTTCTTATGCCTAGTATTAAATAAACATGTGACTTTTGTGGTGTAAAATTTCAATAATAATAAAATATCAACAAAAGTATATCGATTAAATTAAACTTTAATAAAATAAACTTTATATTTATATAAAGATTTTAGCAAATTTAAGATAATATTTTGTATTTATTTATCTTTAATTATAAGTTATCATCACATAATCATCCTTAAATCTAAATTATGATTTATGATATCATCATTTGAAATCAGGTGTTTTGTTATGAGAACTAATTCGCCTTTTTAGTGTTAACATCCGCAATAGTTTCTTTTTAGTGTATAGATTAACAGATGTATGATGATTTTCGTAATGTTGCACTCTGATTTAAATTAAGATACTGATATGAAATCAATAAGTCATCGCATGTACGTTTATCACCACAAACATTACGAAAGTCAATACAATTTGAAAATAATTTTTGCCTTGTTGATTTGGTGTTAGTAAGCAAAGAATATGAACAAGAAGTATACAGAAAGGCTCGGATTAGCAAGAAATACACCCATGTAAATGTAATATCTTGGATACCATTAGCAAAACCGAAACATATGTACCAAGTAACATAAAATATTGATGAACATGAAAATGATTGGCAGAACCCAATACGCACCACACAACATGTCCACGAAACCTAACTTGCAGACTTGAATAACTCAGTTTTCCTTATCTCTTTACATGACACATGTATAATATCCGTATTATTTATCGTAGGGCTGGGTTATTGGGACGGTACCTAATTTTTTAGATTGACCCCTCTACTTTTTTTGTTTTTTTTTATTTTATTTTTATTTTTATAATTTTGTTTATATCAAAAAGCTATAAACCTGAAAATGTGGAACTGTAAATATAAAGTTTAATAAGCCAAACGCTTAAAACTGTCAGAAATACGGAACAGAAACTGACAAAAAACTATGTTATACTGAAAAAAGTAGGGGGACAAAAAGAATATTCCATATAATTTGACCCCGTAAGAAAAGTTTATATAGTACAACCCTTTAATTGTATTATACTTATATGCATTTAGCAAAAATGATAAATGACACTATAATGAATAGTCTTTTGCTAACATGCATCATACTAACATAGTAACATATATGCACTATTGATCAAACTTAAACAAAATCACTAATTTGTTAAATATGTTTATTTTCTAATAACTATTATTATTATTATTATTATTATTATTATTATTATTATTATTATTATTATTATTATTATTATTATTATTATTATTTTTTATTTTTTATTTTTTTTTTTATAAAACATCACTTCATTAGAAAACCAAAAGAATTACAAAAAATTGGTGGGAAGCCGAGACACTAATTGGGCTCCCACTCCTTTCTGAATACAAAAGCTAAGTCTGTGAAAAATAAAAGCCCCACTTTTGACACTATTCGAGTGGCTAATAGCAACAGTCTTGATACGTGAAATCGTGTCCAAAGCTTCCGTGTCAAGCTCCCCAAATGTAGAGAAAGCAAAAGGGATGAACTTGTAGCCATTTTCTTCACATTTGGACACGTATTTCTTTTTCTTCTTCTCCACAGCGTTATGTAAGGCCACCCCGGGGGCCCACGCAGACACATCAATACCCGCAAACAAAACAATATGATTACAAAACAATATGATTATTATTATTATTATTATTAGAAAACAAAACAATATGATTACATGAAATTAGTGAGGAGCCTCGAAATAATCTGGGCTCCCACACCTTTAGCAATTGCAAAACTAATCCTACTGAAGATATGAGTAGCAGCACGCGCCCCAATGTCTTGAGTTATAGAGAACATCCGAATCCGCTTAAGTAAGGTCACTGCATCTGCCTCAAGTTCCCTCAAAGAGGAAAATGAGAAAGGGATGAACCCATAACCAATATCCGCGCATTTAGCTCCGTATGTAACACCCCCAATTTCGAGATACGCTGCGAATTCAAACTGGGTGTTACTTCATGGCACAACAGTCATAATAATAGAAAACGATCTCTAAATGAGTCGTTTTAAGAAAGCTTTATCATTCAAATATATCAGAGTTTACAAAATATGTCCCAGTTGGTTCCATTGTTTACAAAATACATCAATATAAGTCTTTGATGTTTTGTGAATGATAAATTATTTATAGCCTTCTTGATCTTGTCCTTGCCCTTCCGTGCCAACTTCCGACATTATGGACCTGAAATACATGCTTAAAACTGTCAACACAAAGGTTGAGTGAAATTCATAGAGTTTAGGAAATCAGTTGAACACAATATTCATAACGTGAGGTAATTAGTCTCACGTTTATGGTTTAGAAAACAAAACAGTTATTATTCACTAAGCATCATGCAATCAAGGCGTTAACTTGCTGTCATATAATAGTAACCGATGCCCTAAGTAGGTAAAATTTGTCGTTTTACCTGATGTACTCAAATATAGTACGTTTGTTTACCGGATCCTGGTCTAACAAACGGGATTCGTCAATCTCGATAGATCTATCTACAATATTCGCGCTCACTTCACTCGTGATTAATGATTCATGATTTAGGGACTTAAGATTGGAAAATGCGGTAACTTAGTGCAAGTAAAATAATCACATAAGTATACAGTTTGAAAGCAATGTGTTCGGTTTAAAATAATGCATGTATCTCCCCCAAGGGTTTGTAAGACAATTAAGTAATAGAAAGTGGGGCCATGAACTCACCGTAGAGTAAATGATGTTAAGTACTTTAACGGATGATGGATAAGTCGGAAAACTCCTACGTGCAACCTAGAAATGAAATGTTGCGTCTTAAGTTTGGAATAATGTTTAAGGAAACATAAACCATCCTATATATATTCCTATGTTGATCATGATGTAGTCAATTATCATTTGATGTTTATAGAAAGATCTTTAATATGTGAAAACATATTTAGTTTATAGATATCGTACTACCGTTCGGGCCATCATAATTCAGAGGTCATGCAGTAAATGTTCGAGGAGCTAGGACACTTTAAATCGTAAATCCAACAACTCGTCGATACGTTTTACTCAAATGAAACCCCTCACATGAAGCTCCCTATTATTGTAGCACTTAGTAGATACAATATATGTTTTGAGTGAAGATTGTTATAACATAAAGTTTATCATGTTTTTAATAAGTATCTAGTTTTTACAAGTCCTCGCCGTTTCATAAATATGATTACCTTAGTTAACGGTCTTGGGTAAACAAGCCTTAAGGCTTTAGCCATGGCCTTGCCGTGACTTTGGTCTTGACTACTATTGTCTTGGGACTTAGCTTTGCCCCTAGCCGTAGCCGTGGTCTTGGCTTATGGCCATTAGGCCTCTTGGTTTGCTTTTAGTTGTGACAAAAGTATAGTTATGAGACTAAATATAGGGCAGTTTCTGTTTTTGAAAGATTATGGCCTATTTATACGTTTTCAAGGTCCGAGCTTCTTTGGTATTAAAGGAAAACGTCATTCCGGACAACTTTCGTGTTTTAACCTTTTGATGATTCGGACCAGAAGTACCACTTTTAAAAAGGCAGAACCAAAAACAGCTTCTACATGGCAGTTTTGGCGTTTAGGTTTCGCTAACTTCTTTTGCCTATAACTTTTGACTCGTTTGTCCGTTTCGGGTGATTCAAATTGCTACGTTTTTTTTAAATATTATCTACAAGAATATGAAAAGTATCAGATCTAAATGTGGTCGATTTTGTAGAAACTTTGTACAAAAGTTTATCATTTATACACTTACTAACCCAAGTTTAACATATAGGTTCTTATAACTTGTTTTAAAGATTTTTGTACATCATGATCCAACATAGTAACTATATATATAGCATGAAATAGTTTAAGATTATGAATAATGATAACGCTACACGCGTCGTTCGGGGTCAAGGAAACTTCCTTTTCTTCAAGCAAGTTTTATAACACCCTAGGCAGTGAACCTAATCGTTGTAGTGTAGTAATTAGGGTAAGCCACGGGTATTGATATCGTTCTCTAGGGGAATAGGAATGCTAGTAAGGAGTTACTACGCTAAGGTTAAGGTTGAGGAAGATTATTTTTTATCTTTTTTTATATTTTATGAAATGGAAAGATACGAATCTCGGGTATTGGATTTGGGGGGTTGGTATTTCTACCGATTACTCTACTATTATCTAATTATCTAAACTAAGGTTGTGGGAGTCTATGTCTAACTAATGTGTGCTCTTATGATAGTTTAAAGATGTGTTTACTTAGGTTGTATTACTCCTTAATTATCTCCTATTGATGGTTGAGTTGTCACGTCTTATTCTTAGTTGCGTTGTGTGTCTAAAGTTGTAGGGTATGCGTTTCTCCCTAACTCTTTGAACTTACCAAAGGGTCTTGTCTACAAACCCACTAGGGATGATAAACTCCTACTCTAAGGCGCTCTTTGGATGGTTTAGCCTACAACTACCTAGGTAATTATATTCTAAGGTTCACAAAGATGAATCAAGCATTAAGTACACAACGAATGACCTATCGCATTACTAGATCATTAATCAACTAAGATAAGAAACAACCAATCAATATTCAATAATTAAGTTTCATAATTCCTAAGCAAACACACAAATAAATTAGCCGGACATGGAGAACATGCAAGCATACACAAAAATAATCAAAGACATAATTGAATTAATGAAGTAAAGACTTATCTTGATGTAAGATAGGGTTTAAAACCCTAAAATACTGTACAAGACACCTTAGGTTCGGTTTTAGGTTTTCACTCCAAAAGACTCTCTACAAAAGACTGAAAAATTCGGATTCTATATATAAGATTACATATGCAACGGCGTCACCTTATGTTTCGTGACGCCGTCGTGTCGCCGTCATTAGGGTTTCGTCTTGGCCACGTTAACCTTGCGACGGCGTCACCTTATGTCCGTGACTCCGTCCTCTTCAGCTTCTGACGTCGTATGGATTGCATCTAGGCCGTCTGAGTAGCGACGGCCTACTCTTTCACAACTAGACGTCGTCGCTTGAAAATACAAGTTTTGGGTTCTGGACCGTCACAACAATTTTGGGACGGCGTCGCTATTAGCACCTGTCGCCGCCGCCTTCTAATTTCAGCAGCTGTGAGTGTCTCGATTTTGACTTTAGCCATTTTCTTCATATATTCGCGCCTTTTCGTCCAAATAAGTGCCATTCCAGCATTTTGCCTTCAAGAGACCTAAAAAGTGAAAAGGAACGATATTAAGCAATAACGGATACAAAAGTGATCAAATAAGGACTTAAACGACCCCTCAAAATGGTACCTTTTAAAACCTTATCAAATATCCCTACACTTGTTATTTGCTTGTCCTCAAGCAAATGTGCTTTTAGCCAATTAATTTATAAGTTAGGGGTCATGAAGCATTAATTCAAAACGGTCCACAACACATATAAGCCCCGCAAAAGTCATAACAAGCACGGAAATTACATACTAGCACCTCACATGGGGTGTTTGGATACTCACATCTCTCTCGGGTGTATATATGAAATATAACAAAATAGGAAATGGAAGATAAACACTCATTAACTGGTCCTAGTACATAGATTACCATAGGCTTGAGAATAGATCAAACCTCCATCGCTTTGGTGTAAGCACCTAGGAAAGACTATCAAAGAGGTCTTTTAAAGGGTTGTAATGTTAGGCTTACGGTAGGGAAAAAGGGTTTGGTGGGATAGGCTATTTAGTGGTGGCAAGTCAAAAATCTCTATGTTAAATGCATATGAAGAATGGCGTTGCTAAGCCAAGACTCGACACTCTAAAACTTTAGTAACGGAAATAAACAAACATAAATTTAAAGGATAGATGTAGGATGGTAGCCCGTTTTTTTTTTTTTTTTTTTTTTTTTTTTTAATCATACACTTTTACTCTACCATCCTCTACGGTAACATCAAAATAATAGGGATTTATAGGCACATCTCTACACTTGAGTTTTTATTACTCTAACACTAATTTGACCCGATTTGAAAAGATCAAAACACTTGGGGTACATTATTACGCAAACAAAGGGAATTTGAATTTTAACGTTCCCTTCCCGTCATTTCATAAACTTTAACTTTTCCCATGAATCCCAATCGTCCCAAAACTGTATACAAAGGATATGACTCGACTTAGCAACTTATGCAAGCAACTAGATAATTGAACTAAGGGTTTGGGGTGATAACAAACATTTGCACTAAAAGTGAGTGCATAAGGGGTAGGCTAAGGCGATTTGGGTGTATATTTGGGGGTGGGGTGTAAACAATGCTCTTCATTGATATTCCGGAAAAACCGAAACATCACGAGAACCGCGAAAAGGATAGGCTCTGAGGGGTTAACTAGGGGTATCGTGTACTAAAGATGAGTACAACGCAAAGGGTGTGGGGGAATTACTCAACCGATGTGGAAGAAGTAATTATATTACAGGTATCAAACAAGGGTTATCCTAATGCCTCTTATCATTTAGTTATTCCTAAATACACAAGTGTAGCCTCACTTGCGATCTCGGAATGCATCACAAAACAAGTTCTAGAATCTAATATACTACCGGTTCACACTCTAAGCATTAAAGATGTATGCTTTAATTCCTACTAATCTAAGGGCGATCCTCACATTTTGGTGGAATTTGGGTGGTAAAGGGTTTTTGTGCTAGTCATGCAACTTCCTATCCATGAGACGCTTTTGTTAAGACTAATGGCCCACTCCTATATGTCATAAAAAATTTTAAATTTGGTGCCAAAATTACCCTAACCGACATTTCCTCATGGTTTATTACACAATCACAATTGGACAAAGCAAATAGTCAAGGATAAGCATAGTTTCAAAGTTCCCGTTTTATTTTCCCTCCCTACACTTAAACTGAACATTGTCCCCAATGTTCCTCGAAAGTATCAAAGTTATGATAAAAGAAGGTAATCAAAAACGAAAGAAACTATTACTCCCCTGATTAGCTCGGTAGGATCCGTGTAAAGTGATGGTTAAATCCTTTTCAAGAAGAATTATTGCGTGAAAAGCTCCTTCCAATCTTAAGTAACTTCTTCTTGACAAACTAAACCTGCGCACTTGAAGAAAACAAACGAAACCTTCGCGTAAAATCGGCGGTAATAATATATATAAGACTCGATTTAAACTAGGATATAATGCTTGTGGAATGGATGTTTACAGAATTTCTAAGAAAATTAAGACCTGGAAAATTCCAAAAATTTATAAGTAGCTCAGAAAACGAGAAAAAAGTAATCTTATGTTTTTACTCCTTCCTGACGCCGTCAGGTTGCAATCCTGACGCCGTCAGGTTATCCTGACAAAAACTGGTCTGCGATTTTCTGGAAAAAATTCTGGAAAATTTACATCTTTAGAATCTGGAAAAATTTCTGCAAAACATCCATTATGACTCGATACAAGCATTTGACTCGAACAAACAAACATAAATATCTTTTAGTTAATTGTTATTCTCATGTTTACGTTTCTTTTGAAAACGTGTGTAATACTCCCTACACTTATCCTTTATGTAAAATACCTTTATATGCAATTAAGACGAGGTTAAAAATAAAATAAAGCATTTTTACCAATTTAAACATGAGGATAAACAATTAATAAAAGATATATGACACTAACAAGCAAACAATTAAGCATGGGTTGCCTCCCACGAAGCGCTTTTCTTTATTTAAGAGTCTTGTAGCTAGACTCATAGTCGTACTCCTACGTTTTCTCATTACCGCCCTCTTGACGGTCTCTAATGGGGGATTCCATGTTGTAGAAGTGCCCTAACATGCACTTCTCTAAGAGTTCATCCTCTCCCCAATCGGTCCTAGGCTCAAGCAATCCTTATAGAATCCGAAAATCTTAGCCATAACATAATCAACACCTTTTTCCCTATCCTCATCATTCCTATAATAGACCGACAGTTTAAGCTCCTTTTCATCATTAGAGAGTGATGAAAACTTCTCAATCTTAAACGGCATTTGGTAAGCTATGTCATCGGTCTCATTCTTGAATCGCACTACTCCTAACGAGGGGTCATAGGTCATCCCGGTGCTTTCTATGAAAGGTTTTCCTAGAATAACATGGGACAAGCTAGGGTCTATGGCCGTGCTAATATCATCCACAATTATGAAGTCCGTAGGAAACGTGAAACTACCTACATAAACGGCCAATCCCTTAACTCTACCAAGAAAATTGCAACTAACATTAGGATCATTGGGGTCTTGCCTAGTTGGAATAGGCTTCTTCAATATCCAATTGTAATAGGTGCTAGTCATTATGTTGATTGGGGACTTGCGATCAATGTAGGCTTTTGCCACAAAAAGGTGTCCTATGAAACATGGTATGTTAAGATTCCAAGGGTTCCCAAACTTGATTCGAGGACTTTTCCTAACATACATGTGACGGAGGTCACGCACTAAGTGAGGGTGGCGAGATAGTTCTTCTTCCGTAGGAAATTTGTTGAAATAGTCAATGTCTACTTCATCTACTTCCTCGGGTGTTTCATCATCTGCAAGTGTATAGTCCTCTTCGTCATTTGTTTCATTAGATTCAACTAAGGCGATGGTATTGACGAATTGGACATGCTTAGTTAGCTTGCTTGGATCCTTAATCTCTATACCTGAAGGCTCGGGAGTTGAGATAGCACTAACCTTCTTATCACTATTAGTTATGGCTTTCAAAAGGTTGTCTATTTTCCTATCCATCTCGGCTTGTTGATGGTTAAAGCGGTCCGAGAGCTTAGCCATTTAGGTTTCTTGGGATGCAACTAGGTTTTGTAACATCCCTTCGACATTTTGTTGGTTAGGACCGTTAGGTGGGGGCCATGAGAAATCATTGGAGGTGAATTCTTTGGTTTGTCCCCAGTAGAAATCGGGCTTGCCTTTCCATGCCTCTCGGGTTTCATTAAAATTCCTAGGTCCGGGTATTGTAGGGAATCTTCCTCCCGTTCCATTAATACGTGAGGATGCGTAGTCAACGGAAGCACGTTCTGGGGAGCGAGTACTATTGCGCGTGTTATGAGGATCACAACACGGCTCACACAAGGAAGAAGCTTTGTTCACATGGTGTGAAGATTTAGGAGTTTCGTATGAGCTCATGAGGAATCTAACTTGATCTTCAAGTTCGATCATCCTACGGTCGGAAGGAGGCAAGGAGATTGCCTTAACGGTTTTGGGCAGCTCACGGGGGTCATCCCAACTTTCGTTGTCATAGAGGGCGAGGTCCTCTATTATACCCCATGATTCTTCCGCGGTGAGATCACTAAGTTTTCCACCGGCCGCTTGGTCAATGGATCGCTTAGTGGGGAAGTTGACATGATCATAAAAGATTTGGACTTGGAGCCAAAGATCAATGCCGTGATGAGGGACTTTATGAAGTAATTCCTTGAATCGGGTCCATACTTCGTAGAGAGATTCACCTTGACGTTGTTGGAACATCAAGATGTCATTCCTAAGCTTAGTGGTTCTCCCCGGTGGGAAAAATTGAGCAAGGAAGCGAGAGGTAAGATCATCCCAACTTGAGATGGAGCCGGCGGGAAGTCGCTCAAGCCAATTACTAGCTTGGTCCCGTAGAGAGAATTGGAAGAGACGCAGGCGCGTGGTCTCCCGAGTAGTAGCATCAAGGTCGATGGAATCGACGATTTTGAGGAAATCCCTCAGATGCTGATTTGGATCTTCGGAACGAAGTCCATGGAATGCACATCCGTTTTGCACCAACCGGATGGTGTCGGATCACAGGGCCGTAGTTTGGGCTTGGTCGGGAATCTCAATGGTGTTCCTATAGCCTAGGTGGCTTGGTCTCGAGTATTCACCAAGAGTACGGGCTCTTGGCGGGTCATTTGGTGGTAGATTGATGAATGGTAGTGGGTTATCACCTTCCATGATGAAAAGTGATGGGATTACGAACAAAGGTTACGAAGAAGGGGGATAGACTAAGAGGAAGCTAAAAATGAGAAAAAATTTACTTGATAGGAATCAAGCAAAGAAACCTAAACGAGGTGGACTACTAACTAGCTATTCTATTCCCCGGCAACGGCGCCAAAAACTTGATAACGCTACACGCGTCGTTCGGGGTCAAGGAAACTTCCTTTTCTTCGAGCAAGTTTTATAACACCCTAGGCAGTGAACCTAATCGTTGTAGTGTAGTAATTAAGGTAAGCCACGGGTATTGATATCGTTCTCTAGGGGAATAGGAATGCTAGTAAGGAGTTACTACGCTAAGGTTAAGGTTGAGGAAGATTATTTTTTATCTTTTTTTATATTTTATGAAATGGAAATGCACGAATCTCGGGTATTGGATTTGGGGGGTTGGTATTTCTACCGATTACTCTACTATTATCTAATTATCTAAACTAAGGTTGTGGGAGTCTATGTCTAACTAATGTGTGCTCGTATGATAGTTTAAAGATGTGTTTACTTAGGTTGTATTACTCCTTAATTATCTCCTATTGATGGTTGAGTTGTCACGTCTTATTCTTAGTTGCGTTGTGTGTCTAAAGTTGTAGGGTATGCGTTTCTCCCTAACTCTTTGAACTTACCAAAGGGTCTTGTCTACAAACCCACTAGGGATGATAAACTCCTACTCTAAGGCGCTCTTTGGATGGTTTAGCCTACAACTACTCAGGTAATTATATTCTAAGGTTCACAAAGATGAATCAAGCATTAAGTACACAACGAATGACCTATCGCATTACTAGATCATTAATCAACTAAGATAAGAAACAACCAATCAACATTCAATAATTAAGTTTCATAATTCCTAAGCAAACACACAAATAAATTAGCCGGACATGGAGAACATGCAAGCATAAACACAAATAATCAAAGACATAATTGAATTAATGAAGTAAAGACTTATCTTGATGTAAGATAGGGTTTAAAACCCTAAAATACTGTACAAGACACCTTAGGTTCGGTTTTAGGTTTTCACTCCAAAAGACTCTCTACAAAAGACTGAAAAATTCGGATTCTATATATAAGATTACATATGCGACGGCGTCACCTTATGTTTCGTGACGCCGTCGTGTCGCCGTCATTAGGGTTTCGTCTTGGCCACGTTAACCTTGCGACGACGTCACCTTATGTCCGTGACGCCGTCCTCTTCAGCTTCTGACGTCGTCTGGATTGCATCTAGGCCGTCTGAGTAGCGACGGCCTACTCTTTCACAACTAGACGTCGTCGCTTGAAAATACGAGTTTTGGGTTCTGGACCGTCACAACAATTTTGGGACGGCGTCGCTATTAGCACCTGACGCCGTCGCCTTCTAATTTTAGCAGCTGTGAGTGTCTCGATTTTGACTTTAGCCATTTTCTTCATATATTCGCGCCTTTTCGTCCAAATAAGTGCCATTCCAGCATTTTGCCTTCAAGAGACCTAAAAAGTGAAAAGGAACGATATTAAGCAATAACGGATACAAAAGTGATCAAATAAGGACTTAAACGACCCCTCAAAATGGTACCTTTTAAAACCTTATCAAATAATAAAGATGAGATGATGGTGGTGATAAGTTGCTTACAACTTTTGGCTTTCAATAAGAAAGGAGTAACTAGTAAGGATCAAACTTTGATTGAACACTTAGGACTTCGGATTGAGCTAGCTTTCCACACCTTGGCACCCTTGCAATCTTGAAGAGTTGGTGATGAATTAGTAAGTTACTTGAGTGGATCTAAGCTCAAGAAGATCACTTAAACTTGCTAGAGATTTGATGAAGTAGCTTGATCTTTGGAACTTCCTTGCATAAACTTGGAGTTTATAGATCAAATGATGAAAGATATGAAGGATTTATTCTGTGAACGACCCAAAACAGAATTTTAGGGTTCTTAGGATATATTTCACTTACTATTTATAGGAGGGTAAGTTTGGTTAACCATATATTGGGTTAAATATTAACCATGGTTAAGTTAGGACACTTGTAAAGATCTAAATGAACCATGGTTAGGATGATGCCACCAAAATGATGACTCCCCCCCCTAAGTCGGCCATATAGTGATAAGATGACTTAGGTGGATAGTTTTGTTCTTATCTTGAGTTTAGAGTAAGTTTTGGTTCCGTTAAATGCCAACCGTAAGTCGTTAAGCCATAAAACGTAAAATCGGGTATCGTAAAAATACGAAACTTGTAGGAATGATGAGACTCATCATTATACTTCATCTAAAAATATAAAATGGGTGATAAGTCTCATTGGATGCAAAAACACTGCTTAAAGCAGGAAATACGGGTCAAAAACGTGTAATTCTCAGTTTATCGGAAAAGAACGAAATTTCATGGAAACGACCGTGAATTTATTTAGAGTAGACTAAAATTAGTCTAAAAGTGATATGAGATGTTAAAATGTGGTTTTCGTCATACGTGGGATAACTTTACAGTTATTCGTAAAGTTTAAAAGTTACGCAATTTAAGCAAAAACGTAGAACGTACAAGCTTAATTTCTTTATGGTCAGAGGAGGGAAATATGTTTGACTTTTCCAAAAAATATAAAAGTGTCAAAAACATATTAGAAACATAGTGCAAGAATCGTTAAGTCTGGATTTAAGTAGAATTGTTTAAAACGTAAGTTTAGTTTTGCTGCGCTGGGCTTATTTGGTAACATAAAAATAATAAATCTTAAAAATTCTCAAATTAATTGTGAGTGATCTAAAAATTTATCTGATGCGAGGAAAATTGTCAGAGACGGTTTTCGTTATGCGCGGGATGTTAAAATGGTGTTCCGACCAAAATGAAGCTTTAAAACGATGTTTTCTTAATAACTTTTGCGAAATGATCTAACGATGGTCGAACTCTCAGGTTATTACTAAAATAATTTATCTTACGATAATGTGGATTAAAATTTTTACGGGAAGAATAGTGAAAGTGAATAGTAAAAGTGAATATTAACTTTTCAAAAATATGAAAAGTAACTCGAAAAATGCGGGTTGTTACACCGTACTTGACGCGCTTACGTTTTGCGGCATCACTCACCACACGACCTGGCACAAAATCAATCATACTAGTTTTCGTGAGGGGGGATGACCCTGTCAAATCGACATATACATCCTGCCCTCCATCCCAGGAATAGAGCAAGATATCTGCTGGCCGTAAGGCTTGCTCCCTCTCTCCACCTAACCCGATGTCGACCTCTTTATGAGCTGAGACCCCGGATCGAGAACAAATATCAACCAAGGTATCACGCACCATGTTGTGCCGGTGTTTAATACCAATAGTGCCAACACATGATACAGCATGGTCTCCGTAAATATCCCCCGTGAAAACCTTGGAGCAAGCTCAGCACGGCATCTTAACAGAGAAAAGGGGAACGCCTAGCCGATAACATAATACGCACCTATAAGTTCTGGCATTCATAGTCTGTCCCAGCCCAGATATCGGAACCACCCTAAGCCAGTCTGAAGAGTAGTCCTCCTTTTGCGTCCTCCAGAGTGCCATTTGTCCAGGAGATAGGCAAAAAGTGGATTCAGCCATTTGAGTAACACGTGTGAAATATATATCTGCAAATTTCTTCATGAGTTTGGGGGCAGCGATCTCATCCGGACTACTCAGAAGGTCAATCTCCATTTTCGCATTAAAAGCGCTCAAGGCCTCTTCGAAGGAAGGTCCAGAGGTTACAATACCAGAATTTCCGAGGAGCTTAGTCTGTAGTTTGACAGATTGAAGTCTAGACGCAAGGAATGCTTAGTTCACAGCATCCCATGAAGAATATACGCCAAGCCCCCTAAATGTAAATGGCAGGGTGGCCAGCCTCCATTGCCAATCACCAAAACCAGGCCCAGAAGCAGTAACAATACATTCCAGAGAAGAACGCAGTGCCGCATCAAATGCAACATGAGCACTCTCAAAGACCCTAGGAGAACATGTGCGCATAGAGAAATATAACTTTGAAATGCCAGCACAAGCACGAAGGAGCAACAACTCACATTGGGGGTCCCTAAGCTTAGCAACAGCATCCATGAGCTCAATAGTTTTAGCAACCCTTTTCATAACAAGCTCACTGCTAAACTCAAAGTCTATGCTAGCCGGCCCACCTAATAATTTAACACCATGCAGCGGTCTGGCAATATTCGGCGGGAAAACACCTGCAAGCATGCCTCTGGGATCTTCCTTTGGCCAAAAAATCTCAGTTTTATCAACATTGAGGTGCAGGCAATGTCGTGGTCCATCCAACATAATAAGCTCTAAAGCCTTCCCCACGACCAAGGTATCTCCAATAATAGTACCATCGTCTAGATACCAAGCTTGGAGGGAAAGACTAAAGGAGTCTCTAATCTTACATATCAAAGGATGTAACACGAGAGCAAAGAGGAGAGGTCCAAGTGGGTCACCTTGTTGTACTCCTTGATGCGACCATAACGTGTGTTCGCCATAATATAATCTAACTGGGCTAGAATCACAAAATTCCACCCAACGTTAAATGAAAGTGCAACGAAAGCGAACCTCCTGTAGCATAACCTCACGGTCCACCAAGTTAAAGGCGTTTCTGAAATCCACCAACAACATCGAAAGACCTTCCTCACCAACTCGGTCCTCAATAAACCTATTCACGGCATGAAGAATAGCCTCACCCCCTCCAGGAACCCCGACACCAAACTGGAGATAATTTAAATAACCATCTAAGGAGTGGCCGATCATAGAAGCACCAACTTTGGAGACTAAACGCCTCCAAACAGTCCCCCTAGCAATGGGACGGATACCACCTCCGGGCTTGACCAGTGGTGTGAGCGAAGCACTAGCAATATACTCACCCAATGCCTTAGGGCATTTACCATCAAGAAAAAGATTCACCACATGGGTGATAGAATCGATTAACTCATCGGAAATAGCCACAACAGCACCACTAAAACAATCCAAAAGGTGTTGGGCGCGCAAACCATCTCATCCGCAAGATGTACCACGAGGGAAACTCTTAATCATATCAAGAACCACAGCAGGAGATGCAATGAGGTTGTGATGGTCAATAGGTATGTCCGGCAAGGAAGGAGCATACTTGAAGGGGTGCTTAGCTTTTAGGTCCTCAAGAGTGGTATCCATATAAGGAGCAACACCGAAGAGGAAAGAACTCTGACAGCCGCAGTATAATGGCCATCACAGATCTTTCTCTTACATTGCTTGACATTACGTTCACCCAAGTCCAGGTTTTCCTCATCAATATTAGACCATGCAGGAGATGGTTTAGCTAAAACCTCTCTAACAAGCTGCAAACTCCCACTAGATGTACCCCACGAGTGAATGACATTAGCAATATATTCTTCTTGACGTTGGCGCTTAATGGCAGACCTACACTCCATGTTACTCCTCGGGCAAAAGGTTTTAAGGAGACAAAGAGGCAAGACTAACAGGCTAACCCAACAAGATATGTCCCCAGGTGTGCAGATCACCTTATCAAGAGCTCCTTTCAATACACGAGAGAATCCCAAATGACACTTTGAAGGGATAGATTTGACTGTATGCACCGTTGGTCCCTAAACTTGTACCTGCGTATCACATTGGGACAAACTTGGGCGTTTTCATCGCTGGAGGTCCAAAACATGGATTTTATACTGTAGACTAGTCCCTTAACCAGGATTCCCATAGTCAACATGAATTTTCTGGCTTTACATCGAGGGTATAATAGACCATTCATAATTTTAACATGCCATAGTTATAATCTAACCCAACCTTCAACCATATTAGTACCGACAACACAGAACATTGAACCCTAAAATACAAGCAACACACATTCTACCCAAAGCAAAAAAAACAATAATGGCACAAAACGATAAGGGGGAGGCTTTGTTGACTTTGTTGAGGAAAGAAGACTGCCAAAATGAAAAGGGTTTGGGTGTTAAGAAGGAGAGGGAAGAGGCTGACATCGTGTTATCAAAGGTTAACGACTTGGGAAAAAGGATTACAAATCTGGAAATTTTGTTTAAATATCTTAAGAAAAGGAAAGAAATGAAGGAAAAGGATGATAGGGAGAGTTGTCGGTCTAGCTAAGTGTATTTTTAGATGATAGGAAACTTTGTAGTTGTTGAGAACATGAAATCGATCCATAAAAAATTGAGTTCTTATGTAAGTAATAGTGTTTGGTTGTGCATTGTAACTGCTTGAAATCGTTTTGCATTTCTTAATAGGTTTGCCTTACCCAAGTCATACCACAATAGTAAGTTACAATTTGTGGCCTTTCATAAATTTGTTTGACTTGGGTAAGTCAAAATTCAAGATGTTTCAATTTGAGGCATTGGGCGTGTTCAGTCCCACTGTCAACACTAACACCAAACCAATTTCTTCCTAAACAATATACTATTGTCAATACATTATGATTTAGTTCTAAAGCATTTGCATTTTCAACACATATTTTTAAACCACTTCCTTTGCTTTTGCTGATACAAGGGGGTGTTTGGTTTTGCTGATACAACTTTTGCTGATAAAAGGGGATGTTTGGTTTTGCTGATACAAGGGGATGTTTGGTTTTGCTAATACTAATTAGAAACAATACACCCAATATCACAATACAATAACAGATTAAATACATAAAACTTAGATGATATTTCATCATTAATATAGTCGGTTACAAGATCAGAAACAACTACATCAAACCATGACCAACAACCAAAAAAAAGATCCAATTTACATACCCTTTTTACCAACCTATATTTCCAAAACTAGCACCCAAAAGACCGCATTTATCTACCCCCATGAAATATCCAAAATTCAAGCATTATGCTCAGCCATTTTCTTAACAAAACCTTCGTTGAAACGAATAGCTTCATCAGTTTGACTAAGAATCTGTATGAATTGAACAAGTTGGTGTGTGTGCCTCACCTGGATTTTCCTCAGCGCATACAAATAGTCAAGCGCTATTCCCCGAGGTCCCAGAGCTTCGTTCTCTTCAATCAGCTCCCTACACTTCATGATTCCCCTCTTTAGATGATCAATGCACTGACGAACTAGCTTTTTCAAAAGCCCTTCTTGTGCAACCTCTTCTTCAAACCACACTACCATACGATCATTTAACTTGAATGAACCAAAAATCTCCATGAGTTCATTCAAAATAGGGAAATCTTCCATTGGAAATTGTTTGTGTGTGGAAAAAGTGGTGGATGGGTTTATCGGTTCGTGTGCACAAGTAAATAGCGTCTCAGGTAAGAGACGGTCAAGGGTCTAATAGTGACTTTTTTTTTACACTCGGTCCCTGAATTTGTCTTGGTTGCCATTGTCATACTTAAAACTCCCGCCCAATAATCACTTTAAAATACACAATTGGTCCCTCAAGTTTCCAAGTTACGTATACTACAACTTAGTTGAAGATTAAACAACACAAAACCATTAGAAGTTTGACTTTGTTAAGTCAAACTTCTAAAACATATCATAAACTCCAAAACAAATATTGACTAATGGTTTTGCAATTTTGACTTTACAAAGTCAAAATGCAAATACAAAATAGCCATTCACCATTTTCAATGTTGACTAACTAAAGTAAACTGGAAATGCAGTTTTACTTTCTACAATCAAATTGAAATTCTAAATGAAAGTTTGACTTTCGAATGTCAAACTTGCATCACCTACAATATGCACAAACAACAACATATGAACAAGCTAAATTTAAGCAAACCATATAAACAAATATTGTACCAAAATACAAAAACTATTTTGCAACATGAATTGTCATAGGGTATTCAACCCATACATAAACTACAACCACTAAAAGAAATCTACCAGGACTGTGGGGGAAGCTCGGTGGAGTTTCAACAGCTTCCTAGCCAACTCCCAGCTCTTCCTGATATTTTCATTCCCATCATGACTCCTATCGCTGAGCTTGATATTGATTGTCTTTAGCGACCGGGAACACGCAAGTATAAACTTTATTAAAGTTAATTTATGCTCTGATCTAGGAAAAGCTCGAAACACCACAGTCTGTAGCTGCCCGTGGCTGATTGTGTTTCTGTCTACAACATTGGAAATTTTTTTCCAAAGGTAGAACACTAAGCGTGTTTGCAGCCTGAAAAATCAAATAGTGTTCAGATACACAAACATGGCAATATACGAATGTTTATTTGATACATATTCATTACAGTATTACAATTACTCCGATATCCAGCATTTTCAAATTTGGAGATCGACGAATCATTTCAATGATGAACGATACCATAACATTATTCCCAAAATCGACATCGGACAGCTTAAGGTTAATCAGGGATACAAAGGGCACATTCATCCTAGAATTAGCTTCATGTATCAACTACAACAATTTTTAAAGATTAAGTTTCATTACTGTTACACATTTCTTTAACATTGTAAAATTATAAGTGTAAAACTCAAATTGTTCTTACCGTGCAATCATCAAAATCCAATGTAAGGGTCTCAATATTTTTAAGTCTTGTCAGGTTAAAGATATCGGATGTTGTGATTGTCGTCACAACATTATAAAGACCGAATGACGAATCTAACTTTTTCAAATTCCTAAGTTTTGCAATATCCCATAGTCTCATCTCGTTTTTAGTAGGACGATTCATTTTAAGAGACTCAAGTGAGGGACAACCAGCAATAAACTCCCAAAATGTACCGGTTAGAAAATTGACATGAATCAATTCTAAGCTCAATAGATTTGGAAAGCCATGAAAATATTCCAAAGTAGCCATAGCACAAACATGAAGTACCAGATGTTTCAACTCCCTACGAGAGTAAAGTTGGGTTGGGAACGTAACTCGTTCACCATACCAGTTTGTAATAATCAGCTCCTCAATTCCATGCCGAGCCAAAAACAAAAGCCAATCACGAATCTCTTCATAATGAAATTCGTCTATTCCAAGCATTAATCTTGGCTCTACAGAAAAGACAAACTTTCTTATTGGACCCATAAGCCGATTTAAGAGTCTAGTAACAAGCCTCCCATCAAACTCATATGTTAAATAATAAAAGAAATCCTCATCAACTATGACATCGGTGAGCAAAGTCCACGTAGACCTCCAGTTTCGCGCTAAACTAGAGGTTATCACCGCTTCTAACAAAGGCAACCGATTCAAAATGTTACTGATCATGATATCTGGCATGTTGCTAATACGATCGATCGACATGGTATTGTTGGAAGTTAGGTTGGTCTTTTGAGTTCTGGAAATGAGGACTTAGATTCGGATTTCGATTTTCAATTGATCGTTTCTGGATAAGGGTGTTATTATGATTGGTAAAGTTGTTTGTTGGGTGTGTTTATTGGTTCGCGCAAAATTAAATGCTAGCGTATCAGGGAAGAAACGGCTAGTAGGCATAATCACATTTGGTCCCTAGGTTGAAGGTTGGGTTAGATTATAACTATGGCATGTTAAAATTATGAATGGTCTATTATACCCTCGATGTAAAGCCAGAAAATTCATGTTGACTATGGCAATCCTGGTCAAGGGACTAGTCTAGAGTAGGGCTGTAAACGAACTGAACGTTCAGCGAACATTTCATGAACCGTTCGGTAAAAAGTTCGTTTATGTTCGTTTATTTATTAAATGAACGAACATGAACAATATTTTACGTTCGTTTAGTTAAATGAACGAACATGAACAATAGTCGCGTCCGTTCATTTATGTTCGTGGATGTTCGATTATGTGTTCGTTAACGTTCGTTTATGTTCATTTATTTATTTATGTTCGTATATCATATCTTTTAATTCTATAATATTAAAATTGGCTTGTTTAAACAAAACGACACTTGTAAAACAATATATTGTGCATATATTAAGAAATTTAATGTTTGTTTGCATATGCTCATTTATGTTCGATCGTTTATGTTCGTTTAACGTTCGTTTAGTGTCTTAATAAACGAACATAAACGAACATGAACAACTAATTTTCTTAATAAACGAACATGAACAAGAAAATTCGTTCGTTTAAATGTTCGTGTTCGTTTATTTGTCCGGTTAAAGTTAAACGAACGAACATGAACAAGGCTTCGTTCGTGTTCGTCCGGTTCGTTTACAGCCCTAGTCTAGAGTATAAAACCCATGTTTTGGACCTCCAGCGATGAAAACGCCCAAGTTTGTCCCAATGTGATGCGCAGGTACAAGTTTAGGGACCAACGGTGTATTATTATTATTATTATTATTATTATTATTATTATTATTATTATTATTATTATTATTATTATTATTGTATTAATTGCTACTTATAAAAAGTAATTAAATGATTTATTTTCTAACAAATATAATATACTTATAAAATTATTAACTAAATGTTGGAACATCACTAATAAAAATTTGTTATGTTTTTATAGTGACCCATGAATAGCCGTTAGTGACAGTTTTTCTGTCACAAGTCATCGCTAATTAACCATCATTATGGTAAAGACATGCCTAATCACAACCATTGCGCATTTTTGTATCAGTTCCAATTAGCGACGGTTATTATGTCGCTAGGTCGTCGCTAACTAAAATTTTTGTGAACCATTGTGACTGTTACAAATGGAAGTGTCTCTAAGGCCATTTAAAGGGGTATTGTGACTATATAAACATGGCAAATTTGGAATCATCAAAAACACAAAAACCTCATCCATCTCCATCATGACAAGTTTCATACTTGATTTGTTTGTTGTAACCTCTAAACAGTTCGTACTAGATAGGATGAATTTCTGTTTAAGGACACTGCTAATCTCATGCCTCAATCTGTTGTTGTAATTTTACGACTCTGTACAAAATAATTTGTATTACATTAATTAATTTCCTAACAATCTTAAAGAAAAATTGCAAAGATGGATCAAACGATTCAGAAACCGCATGTTGAAAAACCTAAAAAGTTCAAAGGGTCTGATTTTCGTCGCTGTTAACAAAAGATATTGTTTTACTTGTCAACGTTGCATGTGTCGAATGCTCTCACGGATCCCGAACCAACAGATCCGTATGTGGAAGGACAAAATGTTCCTACTGAGACACAAGTGGTAGACTATGAAAGGGTCACCTCACTTTGGAATCATAATGAATATAGTTGCAGAAATTATCTCCTGAATGCTTTGGATGATTCTTTGTATGATATTTATTCTACCTTTGCAAGTGCAAGGGACATATGAATATCATTGGAAAAGAAATACATGATTGAAGTTGCATGTTCCAAGAAGTTTGTGGTTGGAAAATTTCTTAACCTCAAGATGAATGATGCAAAGCCTGTTGTGAAGCAAGTGGAAGACCTCCAAATCATAGTCCATGAATTGGAAGTATAAGGCATGAGTATATACTCTAACTTTTTTGTTGGTTCTATCATTGAAAAATTGCCTCAATCCTGGAAAAATTTGAAGTTATATCTTAAAAATTTGACTGACGATATGAGTTTTGAGCAACTTGTTCTTAAAATTCGTGTTGAGGAAGATAACATGATGCAAGAAAAGGCTGATGCCAATTCGATAGAACCAAATGCAAAAATTGTTGGAGAAAGCTCTTCCAAACCAAAGAACTACCACAAAAACTACAAAAAAGAGTGGTGGAGACAAAATTCTTTCAAGGATAAAAAGAAGGATTACACCCAACAAAAGAATAACAACTTCAACAAAGTCTATCATTGTTGGGTCTGTGGGAAAACTGGTCATAAAGCCAAGGATTTTCGCCACAAGAAAGAACATTGAGTCAAAAATTCTGGAGGAAATTCCAACCAAGCAAACCATGTGGAATCTCCAAAAGAGTTTTCTAGAGTAACTGAAGCATTCTTGACCACAAATGTTGTTGATTGGTGGTTTGATACTGGTGACACAATTATATATGTAACACAAGAAAGTTGTTTGTATCTTACCAAGAGGTGAATGAAACTGAACCAATGTTCATGGGGAATGGATCTTCTTCAAGGATTTAAGGAAAAGGCAAAGTCATATTGAAGTTGACTTCTGGAATCTGATTTTTGGCCCTATTCTTAGTAATAAGGGATTAAAACTTGTATTTGAATCAGATAAATTTGTAATCACTAAGGGTGGTATGTATGTTGGAAAGGGTTAGCTTGATCAAGCATTAATGTTATTAATAATAATAATGCAGGCACTAGCACCGCTTCTGTGTACATGATTGATCCTTCTTTCTTACGGCATTCTAGATTAGGTTATGTTAATTTCTGTTCCTTGCAAAGAATGATAAACTTAGGCATGTTGCCTAAATGCAAAATGGATAAAATATCCAAGTGTGAAATATGTGATGAATCTAAATACACATGTAATTCACACAAATCTGTAGAAAAATCAAATGAAATACTTGGTTTAATTCATACAGATTTATGTGATTTCAAAGCAACACCATCAAGAGGAGGAAAGAATTACTATATTACTTTCATTGATGATTGCAATAAATTTTGCTATGTGTACTTAATGAATACCAAAGATTAATCTTTGAATATGTTTAAGACATATAAAGTAGAAATTGAAAATCAACTAGACAAAAGGATCAAAATTCTAAGGTCTGATAAAGTAGGAGAATATGAATCTAATGAATTCGCTGAATTTTGTTCTACTGATAAAGATTTAAAACATATGTTTTAGGGGGTTATTTAAGCCCTAAATCGTTACATTTTATATCCGTTACTTCTTAAAATCGTTCCTTTTCACATTTTAGTTCTTTTGGAAGCAAATTGCTGGAATGAAACATTTTTGGACAAAAAGGAGCGAAAACATAAAGAAAACGACAAAGTCAAGAATACAAGGTTGTTTTCACAAGCCTGACGACATCCCAACTCCAAGGGTGACGCCGTCGCTCACATGGTCTTCTAAAAAGTCTCAAGCGATGTGTAACACCCCAACCCGACATGGGTAGAAGTGTCACATTCTGGTGTCATATCAGAACATACAAATAAAATTTTACAAGCGAAAGCCTTAAAGAATAAAATACCAAGTCATATAGACGAATGACTTACAAGGAAAAATACAAAATCCAATATGTCTAAAATAAAATGAAATCTCCAAACAATAGCCCAACAAAATAAATCCAAATAATAAGGTATCTAGGGTTGGTCCACTCTAATAATCCAACTCTCAGCCCATCAAAGCCCATCTTCAACCTAACACCTACCGCAGGAAAAGAAATGCGGCTGAGCTTAAAAAGCCCAGTGAACAGATATAACAAAACGAAAGCTAAATAAAATCTGAAATGCGAAATGAAACAAAGGAAACGGATAACAAAGTCGCAGCGAAATGAGAACAATGAGTCAATGAGGATCCTGCAGAACACAATTATACAGATATCCAAAACGAACAGATAACAAGGAGAACGAAGCAAAGCAAAGCATCGATGACATATAAACAAGCACCTACAAACCAGACATACAAGAACTGAAACATAAGCAACATAGCAGGCATAGCATCCACACAACGTTTATGTCATACAATCAATTCAGGAAATCAAAATACATACAAGCCAAACAGATATCAACAGGAAAGCGGAAGCAATTAATTAATCAGTGAGCATGGCAATTCACACAGGTCCAAAACTCTTAATTGAAGACATGATCAGTATCATAACGGTAGTCAAAACATGGCAGTCACAAGTAACAAGTAGGAATACAGTATGAACACTATAATTAAATGAATTAAATACATAGCAGGGAATTAAACAAGTTAACAAGCTAGACGTCATAAGCTGAACCATTTACCCAATCAAACCGTAGCATAAACCGAAATGCAAACATGGCAGGTCAACAACAAGCAGACAAGGAAACTATCAGATAATCATAGTCTACGAAATTATCTGAACAAGTACACACAATAAACAGACAAAACTATCGATTACACATTAGCATGGTCACCAGACAATTCAGAGGGTCACATAACAGTGAGACAGCATATCATCAGATGACAACAGGTAATCTTATATCGCATACATACATATCATACAGAGTAATCAGTAGTCGTATAAACATGAATATCATAATCAATCCAATGACATATAATAACCCGGTACGTGAATGGAACCATAGTCTGAAGTAACGGAATTAAAGTGTGACAGATCAATGCAATGGAGTATCTATATCTTGGTAAAAGTGAATCATATAAGGGTACTGAGTAGTGAACAAGTAATACAGATTATGGTGCGTTGGGGAATACGGAAGGTACAATATAGGTTTATCAAAAGTGTAAGGGTTATCAGAAATCTACCCGAGCCCGGAAACATATCATATCATATCATAAGTAGCCATTGTATTCGGAGGGGTGACCTCGGAATACCATACATAATAGGAGGGGAGACCTCAGTAACAAATGGAGTAGCTAGCTCCCAGAATTGTGAAGACGCGGATTGCACCCGACATCATTCACCATATATATCTCCAAACAGATCAAATCCCTCGAAACATATCATATCTAGGATGCATCCATACGCCCCCGGAACATAGTGGCCAAATCATATACATATAGTGAGCTCATAATCATATCATAATGGGGACGGTGTGGAACATCACTCAACCAAACTAAAGTCATGCCATTGGTGCATCAATGACACGGTCAGGTTACCTTCCTGACTAGGAAACATATTTGGCTCGGGTATCAAACTGAAGGGTCAAAGAATATTCATATCATAAGGGTTCATATCAAAGTTCATATCAGAGTTCATATCAAAGTTCATATCAAAGTTCATATCAAAGTTTCATATCAAAGGTTCATGTAGTTTCATATCAAAGGGAGCATAGCAGAGTCATAGGGAAGCCCTAATAAAGAGGCTTAGAGTAACGCATAACATATCAAGCTAGAATCGAAAGATGAATACGAATCATGAGAAACCTTAAGAGGTAAGGTCAGAATATCTGTACCTTATTCGGAGCAAATCACAAATGAAAGTAAAATTAAGAAAGAGATCAATCCCGTTGCCCGGAACCTATATGAATTAAATAACGTTCTATAAGAATCAGATCACTCGTTAAGACGGCTTTCCATTTTTAGTAATCTTTCCATTTTAAGTACTTTCTATTTTAGGCAGCTTTCCATATTTAGTAACTTTCCATAATTATTAAGTTTAGTCACTTATCTAAAGTTAAATAATGAAAATGAGTGTTATTATGATTTAAGGATCATTTATAACAAGTTACAAAAGTATAGGGTTTTAAAATGTCAATAATGTAAAGTATAGGGTTAAAAGTGTAAATATAACAAGTTTACTCATTTTACTCATTAAATCCATTTAGTTACTATATTAACAAGTTAATCCATCAAGTTTCATAATTTACAAATAACCCCCTTAATTTTATTAAATCGACATAAAACATTATAAACCCTAGTTTTTATGTTATAGTTATCGTATCCATTCTAAACCATTTTAGCTCGATTATTACAAGATTACATGACATCCTTATGTGATATCATTTTTAGGTCGAGACATCCTCCCCAAATTCAGTTTTGTACGCCCCATTAAAAGACCAAAACGAGTTTGTAAATCATTCGTTATCGAATCCATTTATCACATACGTATAAGCATATTTTCGTAGACTCATTAAATCCATTTTAATCCATACATATGTCGACATATAGAGAGATAAAAATTCAGTTTCGTATTCATATTTACATACCATATATCATTCGAATTATATAGGTTAAGAATCAAGGTTTTATGTAGTCTTGTTTTATCATTTCATGTGACAAACGTATTCATGATTTCATGTGTTCCATTTACATATTACAAGCCCTAGAAAACATTATGTGCCACGAATTGATTATGAAAACAAGGAGGAAAAGATTTGAGATGATGATACGTTACCCTAGTAGCGTGTACGTGACAAAGAAACAAGAATCAAACCACCACGATCAAACCAAGCCTCCCTTGGCTTTATCAAAACCCACGGCCACAAACACAAACCCCACGTCCAAGCTTATTTTTGAACCAAACACGATCACCACGTCCACCAATCAGTCACACACGATCACGAGCCTCCTAGGAACCTTTGTTTGTATGATTTTCGGATGAAGATGATGAAAAATATAGGATGCCGCCACTTAGAAAGATGAGAGAGACCTAGGGTTTCTTGGTGTGTTTTTGAATGAAAAGGAAATGATAAATGAGAGTTTAATAAAATTGATTATGAGAGTAAATGGGAGCCTATTGAGGCCGGCCATCAAGGGGGGGGGAGACCAAGTTTATGACTTTCCAATCTTATCACTTCCAAATGTATGTATTCTCCTTTCTAGTCTAGGTTAATTGTGTACATGTGGTAGAGTTATTGGGTACCTTAGGACTTATTTATTTGTGTACATTTAATTCATAACATAAGTTAATTATTTTCATAATGTGTGTATACTATTGATGATATAACTTGTTAAACGATGTTGACGTGTTTCCCGAGTTTGTAGAATTTTAAGTGTGAGGGCAAAATTGTCATTTCACGCGTTTGAGATTTTAGGGTTTTACACGATGGCTCAGAACTTTTTCTGGTCTTAACACCTGACGGCGTCATGCCTTATTCAAGAAGAGCGTCACTCTTTATCTTCTCACCAGACGGCCAAGATCATTCCCAGACGACGTCCCTAAACAATCCAGACGGCGTCACTATTTCTCACCTGACGCCGTCGCAATGATTACTTGTCTAAAACGAAACGCTAATGACGGCGACCAGACTGCGTCACCATCAAAAGGCGCCACTGTCACGAGTGTAAATCTATATATAGACTTCAAATTTTATGTATTTTGTGTGCATTATTTTGGAGAGAAAATCCTAGATCATTAGGAGTCCAACTTGGGCAGTATTTTAGGGTTCCAAATCCTCTTGTACACTAAAAGATAAGTTTGTATCCAATCTATCACCATGTTTCATCTATGTTCAATTGTTTGTTTGTGTTCTTGCTTATCTACCATGCTTAACTAAATTAATGAAGTGTTTGCTTAAATCCAATGAAACCTAGTTGTTGATTCTTGTGAGGTTGTCTCTTGTTCTAATTGGTAGATGTTTGAATCACTCCTAAACCTAAATCAAGTGTTAGTGATTCACATGTAATAGTTAGCTTAATTATGGCCTTTATGTTTGCTTTAGCTTAAGCTTATGTAGAAGGCCCATAAGCTTAGGCCCATGTCCATTAAGGAAAGGAAGGGAGTAGGAGTGTTGCCCTAGCTCCCCTTCCTATAAATACTCTTGTATAACCCTCACTTGAGGGTTGGTTGTTCATTTTATTCACTCTCTTTCACTCTACGCATAACCGGTTTACTCTTTACGTGTGTGTGTGTGTTTAACGTGTTCAACCGACCTCTATCTCTTCTCTATTTCTTTCATTGATGCTTGTGTTGTAAAACTAGTGACCTAACAGTAGTATCAATTGCCAAATAGTTGGGTGAAAGTATTGTTCTTGAAGTGGGTTTTGGTCCTACGCGTAGAACATACGTGCGTGGTTTGATACTTTGGATCGCTTAAAAACACATTTTTTACACGTTTAAATCCAAGATTCTTGTACTTTTAATGTTTTAAGGTGTTAAAATAACTGTTTTTGGCAAAAAGTTTCAACCTTTACGCGTGGATCATCGTTTTTAAGCTAGTTTTTGTACGAGGGTTTTGGTCTACGCATAACTGTTTTAGACGCTTTGGATCATCAAGATTCACACTTTTGTGTTATTTTGGTGATATTGAAGCTCTTTCATCACAAAAATCTGGTTTAGAAATATCTTTGGGCAAAAGTCATTTTTACGAGTAAGTCTACGCGTATCAAAACCCTAAACTTACGGGTAACTTATTCCTTGGTTTGATCTTCAGTTTCGTGGTTTACTCCGTGTTTTTTTGCTTGGATAAGCCTGAAAATACGTCGACTTGGGATATCTTTTGCACTGTGATAGTGTAAAAGATCACTTGGGCTAAAAACCCTAAACTTACGCTTAAGCATAAGCTTACGCGTAGAACATCCTACGCATAAGATTCATCTTACGCCTAAGCCTAGTCTTACGCAAAAGGTAATCCTACGCATAAGTTTTCTACGCCTAACTTACTGTTTACGCATAACTTTAGTGCTTTTTCCCTGCTTACGCGTAAGCTAAACCTACGCGTAACTCTTGCTGTTACGCGTAACTTTGGTGTTTTTACGCATAAGTACTACTTGGTTTATTGTGATTTCTACGCCTAAGGATACTTCATCAACAAAGGTTCATTCGACTACAAAGATCCATTTGTGACAACCCGTACTTTCAGGTCAATTCTCGAAACAATTCATGCTTCACTATTTCAACATTTATCGTAAACTAGGTTTACGTATTCCAAATTCGCGTAACCTTTATGGTTTAGCGGCGAATTCATGATCATATCATCACGAACATTTCATATGGACTAAGTTTAGTCTACATTTCATTAACATCATTTGCATCATGTTAGTTCATTCATGACATTGCATTTCACCTTAAACGCGTAAATTTTATATTAAATAAACGTTATCGCGTGAGTTATTATTTTGAACATTTAATCCGATACTTCCAAAAATGATCCCGACATATTTTTATACTTACATTTAGTTTATAAAAACTATATTTTTAGTTTACCTAGTGTTTTAAATTTAATTTGTATATAAATCGTTAAATTTATATTATTACGACGTTTTTCTTAAAAATTGCACGATAATTATTATATCACTCAAATCTTTCAAGGAATGTATTTTTACAATTTATATGATCTCATTATACTCTACTTTGATCTATTAAAAATTATTTTAGTCCATACTACTCTAAATTCACAACTATGTACAAGTTACAACAATTTTTATTAACTACACATTTCACTTACACTTTTTAACAATTATATACTTATAAAAGAAAAAGAAAAAAAATAATATCTTTGAGATACATCCCCCCCCCCAAAACCGGCCATGGGGGGGGGGAGTGTATGCATTTATTGGTTTGGTATTATTTTCTTTGAAAGTATAGATTTATACTCCAACTCATTCATTCATTCATTCACTTCACATATTCAAGTCAAGTAAAAACTTTCTTTCTCTTTTGTTCTCTCTTCCAAAACCGGTTATACAAGGAGTTATCAAGGGATCATCAAAATTTTTTACAAGATCAAGTTAAACAATCTAGATCACACTCTTATTAAGGTTTTGAAATAAAAACCTAGGGTGTTTAGGTTAAACCTTTGTTCTTTGCACCTCATCATAGTAGCTTGTAAGCATATTTCTTTCACTTTATATCTTTCATCTTCATTTCATATTTATTTCTTCATATTTGGAGCAAGCATGCAAGACTTGTGTATATTTATACCATTTTTACTTTGATTTTTAGAGTTTTATACATATATAGTCATCCTATAATTATTCCCTTGGTATATATTGGTCTTGATGATGTTTAGGAACCCATGACACCCTAAGAAGGTGTATGGTAGGATTAGAATAGCTTTGGAGTTGATTTGAAGGGATTGGAATAGGTTTAGTACGAGAAAAACTATTTTCGATAAGTATAAAAAGTGATCTGTTCTTATTTTGTTTTTCTGGAAAATCCGACAGTAGGCACGAATTTTTGGCCTTGATATTTAGAAAATATACTTTAAAACGAATCCGTGGCCGCTTGAACGGATTAAAACGGAGTTATAACGAAGAAGTTATGAATTTTTCAAGTTTGACGACGATATATATATTTTCTGAAATTTCAGCAACCTATTTTCGTGTTGTATGAGTCAAAAACGAGTCCTAAGCTTTACAAATTATTTCGACTTATCAAAAATATATTAGTATACTTTGATACGAAGCTAAGGACATATAATACGTAGAAAACGGAATTGTAACGACTAAAATATACACGTTTTCATAAATTGCCGTAACTTTATTATTTTAGAAAAACTATATTATTTTACGAGACAAGTGTTACGGTAACTAAAACGATCATATTGAAGGCTGTTTTTAACGTTGATGTGGAACTTTTTGGAACGAGATGTCTTCAAATAAAATCGAGATCACCAAGCATATTTTTCAAAACGACCAACCGTTTGTATAGCGGAGTTGTAATAAATTATTTACGGTTGCTTAAACTTTGCCGAAACTCACTTTTTAAACCACATTTGGACAAAATCACCATCTTTAACCTTTATTATCTTTATGTTCGAGACCTCTATGACGAAAACTCATGAACTAAAACTTCTAGATTTTGATACAAACTTTCCAAAACCGTCGAGTTCGTTTCCTAACGTGCGACGTACACCATTTTACGACTAGCTTTTCGAAGCCATTTTTGTCACTTTCATGAAATTTCCGACGACTTTATTTTACGACGAAAAGTGATAATTTCACTATAAATCATTACGAAACCATTGTAGGATGACATTTTGACGTAAATACTTGTAAAGTGATTTTTGAATGGTCAAGACGTCAAAAGAGTATTTTTCGACGATAAGTATTATTTTTTCAAAACTCGCAAATGGTATAAATAACATACGAAATGCATGCATAACATTACATCATAACTCATTACATATCATATCATTCGTAATAGGTCCAGATTAAAGCATCACGCTACATCTCAGTGTACTCACTCTTGTCATCATACCAGTTTATCAAGTGAGTTTTCATAGCCCCGATTTATTCAAGTTTTTACTTCATTTCAAACCTACGGGGGAGAATACATTGCACAACATTTTATTACGATACCAAGTATGTTAAATTCATTTACATTGCTTAAGTTACCGCATTGCCAATTGAAAGTCCCCATTTCCTGAACATGAACCGTTAATCTTAGAAGCGAGGGTGAGTGGATAGATCTATCGAGGGTGACGCCTCCATCCGGGTTGGTGAATCCCAACTAGTCATACGGATGCATCTCATTTAATAACATTATTGAGTTGTCTGGCAAACACTCTATTGGGGCCTACATTATGAACAGTCTAGTTTCGGTGTCATGGGCTTATAGCAATTGTAACATTTTTATGTGACATAATTGTCATACCTGTAACATTTTTATGTGACATAATTGTCATACCTGTAACATTTTTATGTGACATGATTGTCATACCTGATCTATACTTGCGTAGTCGTATAAAACATTTACATAAACCTATGATTTCTCACCAACATTATTGTTGACCGTTTTAGCAATGTATTTTCAGGTAACTAAGGCATACTCATCATGGCATGGTTAAGGAACCCTTTTTAGTCGCGGCGTCGACTTATATCATTGTACATTATGGCACTTTCTTTCAAAACATCGTTTGGAATTGTAATATATTTATATTTCCGCAAACTTTATAAACTTTTGGGACCTATACTTTGTAAACTCTGATTGTTTTATTAAATCAAACGATGTTCTTTTCAAACGACACTTTAGGTCGTTCTATATAACTGTGATTGTGGTGCTATGACAGTCAATCCCCAGGAATTCCATTCCGCTGCAAAACAGGTAAATTGGGGGTGTGACACCATTTTATAACACAAGTTTGTCAACATGTCACAACCACCATACTCTAACTATTTCCCTTACACTTATTCTCAACGACAACAACAACTAAGTCCACAACATCAACAATGGAATCAACAACAAGCAATTTATCAACAACAATTTAATCAACAACATACTCCACAACTGGGAGCAATTCGACCACCACAAATGGTTCAACCACCACCAAGTCTTCAAGTTCAACCCTACACAAACGATTTCAATCAACATCCATCAAGGAACACTATGAAGGAACCCACTTGGTTTGCTAAGATGTGTGAAGCTTTAAGCAGCCAACAATCAATTCATGAGGCTGGATCACTTGATAGACCTCCAATGCTCACTCCAGGAAACTACGATGAATGGGTAATTAGGTTCTTTAGGTTTTGTGATCTGAAGAAGCCACATGGAAAGTTCTTAAAGAAGGTTATCTTGGAAGGTCCATTTCAGATGCCTACTGTCATTGTACCCGGAGATCCAAATGCTAATCCACCAAGAGATGAACAATCAAACATGGCTACTGTTGCATATCTGAACGCAGCAGAACTTCTACACTATGAAGCTGATGAGCTTGCAATGCAATATATCCTTTTAGGATTACCAAACCCAATTCTTCGAAGTGTTGATGCTCAAAAGACTGCAAAGGCAATGTGGGAACATATTCATCTTCTTGTGGAAGGATCTGCACTCAATCAGGAGGATATGGAATCCAAAATTTACTTGGCTTATGAAAACTTCATGATTGAACCTGGAGAGACACTAGAGTCTTATCATCATCGATTCTCAGACATCATAAATGATTTGGATAAACACAACATCATCATGCCAAGAATTGCAGTTAATACTAAGTTCCTGAGTAGTCTTGGTCCTGAATGGGAGAAGTATGTCATTTTTCTCTGTCAAGCGAAGAACCTGCATCATTCTACATACGGATTGTTGTACGATTACTTGAAGCCTCATCAAAAGGAAGTTGATAAGGAAATGATTCTCCGTGCTCAACTTGCTTCACCTTCACATCCGGAAAATCAACAACTTGCCTTGTATGCTCAAAACAGTTATCCTCCTCAACAAGCAACTCAACCAACTGCCACAGTCACACCACATGATCAATCACAACAATCTCAATAAAATCAATTGGTTCCTTACAACAACAACAACGATCAGGCACTTTATAGTCAAGCTAATGAGGAATCCGATCCGTTCGAAGCATTGCAACAAGGATTTGTTATGATCGCATTCGTTCCTCATCAAACACCAGGAATCAGGCTGTTGTGAACAATGGACGAGTTGAAGTTCAGCATCGTGGTTATGGTCGTCAGATGGGCGGTGGTCAAGGGTTTAATGCTATGGGTAGGAATAACAACAGAGCTCAAGTGGTGGAACAGGGAAATGCTCAGAATGGGTTGAATGGTCTTCGATGCTACAACTGCAATGAGAAGGGACACCTGGCTAATGCATGCCCAAAGCCGAGGACTAGGGGCAATGCTTATCACAAGGAGGCTTTACTTTTGGCTCTTAAGGATGAAGCTGGTGGAATTCTCACAGACAAAGAACACAGTTTTATGGCAGATGCAGACTCAGATGATGATATGGAGGACTTGCAGGCCAACGCAGCTGTTATGTTGATGGCTAATATGCATGAGTTACACATGAGTGACACAGGCCCAGTGTATGACACTGATGGCTTGTCTCAGCTACCCGAACAAACCATATTTATCTCTGATCTAATATCTCTGCCAACATCTGAATCCGGCAAGGCTCAGAATGTTAAAAATGAGTCATTCACATCTCATTCCGATGATTTTCAAATAGACCCCGTAGTTACATTTGACGATCAAGATGACCTTATGGTTTCCATTGATAATCAAATTGACTCCATGGTTATACTTGAGGATCTAAATAATGATCATGTGGTGACTCACGTTGAACACGCCGAACTTGTGCCTCGTCCAGATGTTGATCTGTGGCTTAAAAACCAACAATCCATAGTGGAAGAATGTCGTTCAGTAAATCAGGACTTGAAAATAAAAATGCACTGTTAACCAAGGATTTTTAATGTTTACAAAAGCAACTCAACTTTTTCAAAACTCAAGAAAAACGTGAAAAAGGTTTTGAAGCCGCCTTTGCTACATCTCATCAAAACGAAAAATATTTAGAGAGACAGATGCATGATCTAGCCACTTCGAAGAATGCTTTGTTGTCTGAAATAGAACAACTGAAACATGAACGTAAAAAGCAAATTAACGCTCTCACCTTGGAAAATCAAAAAGCTAAGGCTGAGTTGTTAACTTGTCAAAAACAGTTCTCTGCATACAAAAAGCATTCAACGAAACGAATAGATGATCATCTTGAAGAAATAATCGGCTTACAAAACAAACTTAAAGAGTTTAAAACTGTTGTTTACAAACATGGTGAGTCAGTAACGGCTATTGAAAAGTTTACTTTAAAACCCAATCCAAATGGATATGGACCGAATCTTGCTGATTACAAACCTAAGCTTTCAACCAAAGCATTCAAACCAAATCCTGAAGTTTCCAGTACAGAATATAAAATTGATAATTCTGTTATGAGTGTTGTTGAATATCATCGTCAAGAGGAATTAGATGCAGAAGACGAGAGTCGATCAAAATTAGAAACTGTTGTTTACAACAAACCTTTTAACTATTCAAAACCGGTCACTTTCGTCACACCAACGGATTCTTCTAACACACCAAGGATTATCATAAAAACGTCTGAGTCTTCTAATGTTAATCCCCAACCAAATTATGCACAAATTTATGGTCCTTTACCTTCTATCAGTGAAGTAAATTCAAAACCTGAAAATCGCAAAATTCTTAGATATTTTGACCTTTTCATGGCTGACCTCAAAACCTTACAACATGAGATAGAATATCATTCTGAAATCAAAGTTCAACATTTTCAATCGCCTCTGGCGCGAGAACAAAGAGACATTTTTCAGAAAAATCTTTTACCAAATGTTAAAAATTTGAAAAATTGTGCATTGTCTTGGGAACGGGACTTTCATAAGGAACTTGGAGTGATGAAGGTCGTTTTCGAGAAAACAGAAACATCTATTTCTAATACTAAACGTAAAAAGAAAATGTTGAGAAAAGATGTTGATCGACTCTTGAAAGATGTTATCTGTACTGATATCCATAATGTTGTGTTATTCAATTCTTTGCCACATGCATCTGATTATATCTCTGCTGATACTGTTGATAATGTTGTAACTGTTGAGAATACTGATAGTGTGCTTCAGATCGAGTCTTTAACAGTTGAAAATGAATGTCTCTTAAACGAGCTTTCAAATGCAAAACGTCGTCTTCAATGGTGTCAAAAAGATTGTCAAAATCGTGAACTTGCTTTGCAAAACAAAATCCACCAGTTGCAATCAAACAATTTTAATCCAAAAGTTGAGCAACTAGATGATCACAACGTGTCTTTAAAAAGTCAACTCTCAAAATATGAACAAGAACTTGTAAAAGTTAAACATGAATATGGTGTCATATTTGATTTACTCAATAAGACTCGTCATGAAGCATCAAACGAACTTGATCAATATCTTGCACACACTAGAGAAGTAATGAATTTTGCTGGTAATATTCGTTCTGAAAATCAAGATTTGATTCACACTATCTTTAAGTTAAGATAAATGTTAGGAAAGTATGAACAACTTCCGCCTACTGTGATTAAGAGAATAGCACCAGTAACACTTAGTAATCGTGAACCTAGAATGCCTACTGCCAAAACACAAGTTGCTAACGTTCTTCCTTCTACTGAAATAGGAATAGTTGCATCTTTTCCAAACGTCCACACTTCACAGCCTAGGAGCACTACATCGAAGAATAGGAAGTTGCGACCTAAGAAAAGATCAATAAGGAATGCTAAAGTAGAAGAACACCCTAGGACTATGAATAAGACTCACGTTGCTTCCACTATAGATATTGCGTCTGGAAAATGTAATAGAAATAGTGATGTAACGAATGCTAAACCTTTAAGTACTTTTGATATTCAATCTGATGCACCTTGTGTTATTTGTCGTAAAAGTATGAATTCTGATTGTCATGACAAATGTGTTGCTAAGGCTATCATCTCTCGTTTAAAGAATCCTAAGAATCGGAATACCTCTAGGCCCACTAATCATTCTAAGTCTGTGCTTGGTAGACCGCCCTCTTTAGATTCTAAGAACCGCATTGATGTCCCTGTAGCTCCAGTTTCACCTCCTAGGAATGTAGTACCACCTAGTGCATTCACTAAGACTAAAGCAAATACTAGTTGGAGATGGCAGAAATGGATATATAACACACTAGGATTTAAATGGATGCCTAAAGTTATTGCTGTGTGTATGTCTACTATAACTGCTCCGGAACCCTCTAACACTTCGGGTTCCACATCTACTTCTATTCCATCTGTGTCGTCTGTGTGTAATGCAGGTGATACAGATCATTCTCTGGATTGTTGATAGCGGATGTTCCCGACACATGACAGGCAACCTTAAACTGCTATCAAACTTTATTGCAAAGTTCATTGGCACTGTCAGATTCGGGAATGATCACTTCACAACTATCATGGGCTACGGAGACTATATCAATGAGAACATCGAAATTAGCAGGGTTTATTATGTGGAAGGCCTCGGTCACAATCTGTTTTCAGTAGGTCAATTCTGTGATGGAGATTTGGAGGTTGCTTTCAGGGAGAAATCTTGTTTCATTCGTGATCTACAAGGAAACGACCTTATGTCTGGCTCGCGTAACTCAAGTCTTTACACTATCTCTATGCAAGACATGGTTGCTTCATCTCCCATCTACTTACTTTCAAAGGCAACATCAACAAAATCCTGGCTATGGCACCGTCGTCTCTCACATTTAAACTTTCAAACTATAACCAAACTTTCTCGACACAAACTAGTTGAAGGTCTCCCATGATTCCGGTATTCTAAAGATCACCTTTGCTCAGCCTGTGAACAAGGGAAAAGCACTCGTGCTCATTTTCCTTCAAAGGTGGAACACAACTCTCAGCATGTGCTTCATCTTCTTCACATGGATTTGTGTGGCCCGATGCGCGTGCAAACGATTAATGGAAAATGCTACATCTTAGTAATTGTTGATGACTATTCACGCTGGACTTGGGTCTACTTTCTTCGAAGCAAAGACCAAGCTCCACAGATGATCATCACCTTTCTCACGAAAATACAGGTTCAGCTCCGAAACACCGTCCGCCAAATAAGAATAGACAAAGGAACTAGATTTGTTAACCAAACTCTTCGAGAATTTTATGAGAAAGTGGGAATTGAGCATCAGACATCTATTGCACGTACACCAGAACAAAACGGAGTTGTTGAAAGACGAAACTGAACGTTAGTGGAAGCTACAAGAACAATGTTAATCAATGCTAAACTTCCAGATTACTTATGGGCAGAAGCTGTATCTACTGCATGCTATACTCAAAACAATTCTATGATTACTAAACGCCACAATAAAACACCTTTTGAGCTTCTCCTCAACGATAAACCGAATATCAAACACTTTCATGTATTTGGATCCCTTTGCTATCCGAATAATGATCGTGATGATTTTGGAAAGCTCAAAGCCAAAGCTGACATTGGAGTCTTTATTGGATATTGTGAGAATTCTAAAGGTTACCGGATCTGGAATCGTCGTACAAAGCAGGTTATGGAAACGATTCATGCTCATTTTGATGAACTTACGGAGCTGGCTTCTGAGTATAACAACTTGAAACCCGGTCACAACCGCTTAAACTTCCTTCAAACCCCATCATCAGCTGAACAAAGCCCTCAGCTTACTCGTCAACACATGGAAAGACTATTTGCTCCTCTGTTCAGTGACGATATTTGATGAACGTGCTCCAGGTGTATCCGATGTTTCCGCTGCTCAACCTGATAATACTCTTATACCTGATACACCTGCTACAACAACTACTGTTGAAGAAGCACCACCAGTTGACTCCACCACAACAGTTGAACAAACCGCTTCCAACAATGATGAACCAGCTGATGATGTTCTTAATGCAGTACCCCCACCTGCAGATTTTGATCCAAATGCGTTCTTTAACCCGTTTGCTAATGAAACTGTTGCACCTGATGTCGCAGAATCATCCACAAACCATTTGAATCCTCATAATCTGCACAATGTATACCAACATCAACCCTCTACACATAGATGGACAAAAGACCATCCTCTGGAAAATATTATTGGCAACCCGAATCAACCAGTCGTTACGAGACAACGTCTTCACACAGATGGTGAACATTGCATTTATGCACTCACTGTCTGCCAATCTGAGCCTAAAAACATTAAAGACGCAATGACAAAAGACAACTGGATTGAATCCATGCAAGAAGAACTCAACCAATTCAAATGTCTTGAAGTATGGGAACCGGTTGAAAGACCAACAGGGGTTTACGTCATTGGTCTAAAATGGATTTGGAAAAAGAAATTGGATGCTGAAGGAAACGTAATCAGAAACAAGTCACGTCTGGTGGCTAAGGGTTATCGACAGGAGGAGGGTATTGACTTTGAAGAATCATTTGCTCCGGTTGCTCGTCTTGAGGCTGTTCGGATATTTCTCGCGTTCGCGGTTCATATGAATATGACGGTCTTTCAAATGGATGTCAAAACTGCGTTTCTCAATGGACAACTTAAAGAAACGGTTTATGTCAGCCAACCAGAAGGATTCGTTGATCCCGAGTTCCTGAACCATGTCTACAAACTAAACAAAGCTCTGTATGGTCTTAAACAAGCTCCTCGGGCATGGTACGATAAGCTATCATCTTTTCTCATTGCCAATAATTTCACCAAAGGTTCGGTCGACCCTACACTTTTTATACAATATCACGGGGCACATATCTTAATTGTTCAAATTTACGTGGATGACATCATTTTTGGGTCTACACATAAAAAGTACTCAAACGCTTTTGCAAAACTAATGAAGAAATTTTTTTAAATATCCATGATGGGTGAACTTACGTTCTTTCTAGGACTACAAGTTCATCAATCACCCCGTGGTATTTTCTTGAGTCAGTCCAAATATGCCCTTGAATTGTTAAACAAATTTGGAATGAAAACTTGTGACACTTATGCCACACCAATGGCTCATACCAAGAAGCTAGATGCTGATTTACATGGAAAATTGGTGGACCCTACAAAATACTGAAGTATTATTAGGTCTCTCATGTATCTAACAGCTAGCAGACCTGATATTGTCTTTGCCGTTTATCTCTGCTCCCGTTATCAGTCAAGACCAACTGAAACCCACCTCTCTGAGGCTAAAAGAATCCTCCGATACATCAAGGGAACCATTAACTTGGGGATCTGGTATCCGAAGGATTCTGGTTTTGAACTAATTGCTTTTTCAGATGCTGATCACGCAGGATGTTTAGACTCACGGAAAAGTACTTCAGGAGCACTACAATTTCTTGGTGATAAACTGGTGTCCTGGCAATCGAAGAAGCAGAATTGTACATCGCTGTCATCAACCGAAGCAGAATATGTAGCCATGTCGGCGTGGTGTACTCAAGTCATCTGGATGAGAACACAACTCAAAGACTATGGTTACGTATTTGACAGAATCCCGATGTACTGCGACAATCGGAGTGCTATTGCGATCTCGTGCAACTCTGTTCAGCATTCGAAATCTAAGCACATCGATCTTCGTTATCATTTCATCAAGGACCACGTGGAACATGGTACAGTTGAATTATACTTCGTGGGTACAGAATACCAATTGGCAGATCTACTCACCAAAGCCTTGCCTCCCTCTAGGTTTAATGAGTTGGTCCACCGGATTGGTATGCGGTGTTTGACTCAAGAGGAATTGGATGAACTCTTAAAACAGTCTTAAAAACCAGTCAAACACCAAAATCTCTTTTGTAAATAATTTTTCAAAAACAAAATACAAAAATAGAAAATCTGATAAAACTCAAAAAATATTCTTCTATCTATTTTTTCTTTCAACATGGCAAGTACATTTCTTCCATCAACACTCTAATCTTTCAAAATTCAGTATTTTTCAGTTCAAGTGTTGAGGGGGAGAAAATAAATACTTAACTGTTTCAAAATAACAGTGTACTTGCATGTTACTTTATCTCGGTTGTTTCTTTAATATTGGTGGTCACATTTCTGGTTTCTGACACTCCTCGAACTAAAATTTATAACCTATCAATATTTCTTAAGTCGAGGGGGAGTGTCGTCAAAGTTATTTCCAAGTATTCTTCGTTTGGTAACCAAAATGGAAGTTAAAAGGCTTTGGATGAAAATAGAAAAGGTGGAGAGACTAAAAGTGCCAAAAGCTCAATCTCTCTTTTAATAAAACTCCCTCTCCTAACTTACACTTCACATTTATTATCATCACCTAACTAATCCTACGCATACAAATCAATCTTCAAATCCGGTGTTCTGATCTTCAATTTGTAAGTGATTTTGTGTTCTTAACAAGTTTTTAAACAATGGTTTTGAATTTCATGCGAATCCAACGGTTAAAACTTAAGATTTAATGATTTTAGTGTTCTACGCATAAGCGTATGAACACTTAATCATGTTTTTGTGTTTGTGGTTAAGATAATTGTGTCAAAACATTTTTAAAACATCAATGATACCATTTTTCTCCTCAAAACTTACCCAGAAACACGAATTGATTGAATCTGGAAAACTAGGGTTTATGCGTGGTTTGGGTGTTTTCATATGTGAATGTTTTTTGTAATAAAGATTGTTGCGTGAGGTTGATATTATAGTGAATTGATTATATCTAAGCTTTGAAACAACCCAGAAACATTAATTGTTTGAGAATTAGAGATTAGGGTTTAATGTTCTTCGCGTTTGGGTATTTTTGATTCATTAAGAGTTTGATGTTAAAACTTGGTTACTACACTCACATGACATCTAAAAACCACCAGAAAAACTTTGGTGTAATTCCTGTGGCTAAAAATCTTACGCGTAATCTGTGAACTATTAGGGTTTAGGCCTACGCATAAGGTTCTTTACGCGTAAACTGTTTGATGATTTTTCATGACATGATATGTTATACAATGAATGTGAACGTTAATATTGATGCTGTGATGAATTTATTTCAGGTTTGCTACTCGTAAAAATCAGAATCAAGGTTGTTAACCATCTACGCATAAGGATCACCTTACGCGTAGCGTGTTATGCGTAAGATAAATCTTACGCGTAGCGTTTACGCGTAAGGTTCTACAAAGGGACTACGCATATCCTGTGAAGGATATGCGTAAACAGTGACCTCTACGCATAAGGTCTACTCTTACGAGTAAGCCTTACGCGTAAGGTTTTATATACGCCTACGCGTAAGCTTTACGCATAAGGTCCCCTTTTCTACGCGTAATATTTCTTACGCGTAACTAAGGATCCTACGCATAAGCTTGCGTCTACGCGTATACTTATCCTGTTTACGCATAAGCTACCATTTCTACGCCTAAGCCTTGATTAAACCTTCATTATGAATTGTTGCGCGTGCAAACTTGTAAATAAATAAATCATAACGTCACGAAACCAATAATGTCACTTATAAGCTTAAACGTTTGATGTGTTGTGAAAAAAATAAGTGATAACATAAACTTTAAAACTTAAAGTTAACTAACTTACGAAACTTATCACGACGTCATTGGACTATTAGACAAACAAGTGATTTTGGACTCGTAACAATCATTGACTCATCACATTCAATAATTAGACAATAAAACCATCTGTTGACTAACATTATGTCTTTCGATATGTTGGTTCTTTTGGGTAAATGTGTTTCAGATCACGACATGGAAGCTCAAATGAATGTGGATGCACCAAACGTTCTCACCATTGCTGATATTTTCCCGCATGGCTATCCAATGAAGATTGGAAAGAACAATCTCAGAGTTGACTTTGAAACTCTCACCCGCTCGGAATCTTCTTGTCTCATTGCAGTGGATATTCTAAAGAATCATCCCTATCAGAACATGCTCACCAACTCTGCCACTGTTCCGGAGATCTACATACAACAATTCTGGAATACAATGCAGATGGTCAAAGGTCAAAGTGCGGTAACAGTGACACTCAATCACAAACAAGTTACCATCACACATGCAGACTTAAGGGTTGTTCTTCTCATTCCTGACATTGAACCAACCGAATTCAATGCCACACCTACTGAAGAGACGGTTCTGCAATTCTTGATTGATATTGGGTATGACGAAGCTTCAGGGGTTATTAATAAGCATTCTCACGTGGATCTTAAGAACATTCCTCAGCCTTGGAGAACCCTTTATATCATCATCACAAAATCTGTTTCTGGTCGTGACAGTGGCTATGAGCATCCCAAGCTCGTGGAACTGCAAATCTTTTGGGCTCTGATCAACATGAAACATATCGAAATTGAAGCTCTGATATGGGATGACATGATGACATTCCTCAAAAAGCTTGGCTCAAAGATTCCTTATATCAGATACACAAAACTGTTGATCCAAAGAGCTCTTGGACTCAACCCTGATATCCCCAAAAGAATCAATGACCCCGACAATCTTGACATATTGTCTGAACCCACTCTAACAGTCAGATTTAAGGAGTCAACTACCAAGAAACAAGGTGCTGTGTTGCCGGATCTCCTTCTCTCAGATGAACTCAAACAGCTCTATTCTTATAAAATATATTTGGTTGCTGTGCAAGAGAACAAATTTGGTTTTCTCGATGATAAATCTTCTGGTACACCAACAAGGAAAACCAGAAGAGGGAGTACAGGAAGTGCTGCAAGCACTGAAATTACGAGGAAGTTCCCTAAGAGGAAACCTGGACGCAAGAGGACAGTTCCCACCAAGGAAGCTGTTCCCATTCTCGAACCTAAGCCTGAACCGCAAAGAAAGCTTGTGGACGAAAGCTCTGAAGGTACAGAATCAGAAGAAGAGATCTTCTACTCTGAAACTCCAACCGATACTAATCCTTCAGCAGTCAAACCTCCCAGTCCTATAGCTGAACATGGCAAAGGGAAGACTCCAGTCATTAAGCAACAAGAAGAAGAAGAATCAGATGAAGAGCCTTTGGACACTAAGTACAGAAGGAAGTTCAAATTCGTTAGACTCCAACACATTGCAAAAAAATTTTCTATAGATCAAATGGGTGGCCCCGGAGGGTCAAGTGGTGAAGTTCAACATACACCAGATCCTGATGTGGTTAATCGACCCGATAACGGAACTGGTGCCACTACTTTGGAGCAACAACAAAAGCGCGTGGAAGATTCTATTGAGTATGACGTTGAAGAACCAGAAACTGAAAAGTCCGAGAAAGATAAAGATGTTGATTATGATATGTTTCTTCTCGATAGTCCTACACGCTCAAAGAAGGAAACTTCTGAACCACCCAAGGACCCGGAGTCTCCTCACATCTCATCATCATCGGATTCATCTTCTCACTCCTCACCACCACCATCAAAAAGAACAACCAGATCCACATCCAGATCAATGAAGAAGCCAACTGCCTCTTGGATCTCTCAAGCAAAGACCAAAATCATTAAAGCTGTCAAACAGGTCAGAGAGAAAGATATTACAAAGAAAAAGTTAGATTTTCTTGCTGACCAGATACAGTATCTTCATGATGAGAAAGACAAGATGCAAGTTGAAAGGGAGTATGTCCAGAAGCTCATGAAAGATGATCTTCAAGGAAAAATGGACGAGATGATCAAAGGATACACTCACAAGTACCTTGTTGACATCGTTCCTGGAGTTACTAAGGAGCTGTTCACCAAACAACTTTATCCAAATCTCTTATACCTGGCCAAACAGACTATGAAATCAACTCCAATGCATGTGAACATCAATCCAGTTGATCCCATAATCTTCTCAGATGCTGAATTAGTTGACCGGCTGGTAGCTCAAATGTCCAAACGATCTGCAACACTTGCCTCTCACGAAGGTAAATTGCTTGAAGCATTGCTGGAATATCAACTCAAATCAGCATGCAGAGTAGAAGCTGAAAGGCCGAAACGTCCACGCGACGATGAAGATAAGGATCAGGATAAGAATGACGAGCCTAAACTCCCGAAGAAGTCTGGTGAATCATCTTCTATGAAACCTCCACCCAAACGGACTCCAGCACAACAAAGGTCTCCTCCTCGTTCTTCTACTGAAAAACCTCAGGATTCTTCTGAGTTACCACCCCAGACTCAGAAAACCGGTGATCACTTTGAGTATACGGGTGGTGACGATGAGGAATTCCATGATCCCCAACAACAACCCGCCTCTCCCGACAAAGTTAAGAAACCAAAATCCTCATCTAGGCCTAAGAAAAAGAAGAAGAAGGCGCCTAAGGTTGACGTCGTATCATGGCTAGATGAAGATGACACAGAGGAATACGACTGGTTTTCTACACTTGTTAATTCCACTCCCTATCCAACTGAAGGTCAAGATCTGGAAGACGGTAGTACATTGGAGCATGCAAAGATATTGCAAGAAAAATTTCGTGTGAAAAAGATGACAAAATCCGAGTTGAAGCGAATTAAGAATGAAGCATTTCAACTTCTCAAAGACAGCTCAGAAAGTGCTATCGAAATTGAACATCACCTTGATAATATAGCACGAGCCATGTCTAACAACATGGATTGGCTTAACCCAGAAGCAAACATCGACTTCACCAAATGGGACAACCCTCCATATTACACCGACTGGTCTAAACCTCTACCTACAATTGGCCAACCAGATCAGCCTCGGATTCCATTCTGATATTTCTTCAATAAAGACTTGGAATTTCTCCTATACGGTGGCGATGGTTCAAGGAAATACGCTACATCTCTGACACTTCCATTCCCGGCAGCCATATACTCTAACTGCATAGCCATCGAGGAAAAGGCTAACCACATGTTCTCCAACAATGTGGAAGTATATGGCCGTGATGCAATGTATGGGATTCACCATTGGCCGGAACGCCTACGAATCTACTACAGAAGCTGCCAGGTTCAGAAGTCTTCACATGAAGTGTTCAGTACTAAAGGAATCGTTGCTATTAAACAAGTTGATCTTTCGTCTAAATGGGACTACACTTTCCTCAAGAATATCGTGGTCAAAAGGCAAGATGAAAGGGATTATGCATTCTCTGAAGCAGACTTTGAGAATTTGTCTATCGACGACATTGAAGACATGTACCTTGCCAAAGTACAGGGTCGCATGAGACAATTTTCAACTGAAGTACAACGTGAATTCATCAAGTCCTTGCTTATCTTCATCAGACGAATAGTCATCACAGAACATGTAGAAGATCTGCAGCTTGCAGTTGAATCATATCAGACCCGTGTCAACTTCACTCCACCTCAGCTAGATCTTCCTGACATCAACTAGCTTTCACAATACACATTCATCAGCCAACCATTCAGAGTGATTTACCTTAGTGAAACACAATGCAATTGCTTGATGGCGTGTAGGGATCTCCACAAGTTTGGGGATCACACATTGAAAAAGGTTAGGGATGGATTGACTTATAGGTTGAAGGATATTCATGAAGGAATTGGGTCACAAAAGCGATGGAATTCTAAGGAAAGATGGGATGTGAGGAGGATCATTAGAAAGATTGATGAAAGGTTGTATCGACATGATCAGTTCAGAACTTTGGAAATGTAGGATCGTTATTTTTATTGTGTTGATGATTCGGGTGGTCTTGGATGATCAAAATACATGTTTGCCATAGTTAGAGAGTTAGTAGAGAGAGAGGGTGTTCTTGCTAGAGGTTTACACAAAAGTATGGAATATTAGATTGAGAAGCACCACCCCTTCCATGGATGGAAGGGGTATTTATACATACAAATACACGACCTCCTATCGACCTGTGGATCAGGGATACAGTGGGTAAAGACCCGTCCTTCCTCCACGGTGTTGCACTAAACTATTTTATGCTACTGACTAACTAATTAACTACATAATAACGTAAACAACGACAAGTCTACGAGCTAACTTAAGCTAGATAACATTTGGGGTGACCGACTCTTCACTAAGGAATTTTCTAATTCCTAACAATCTCCCCCTAAGGGAGGTCACCCCATGTTTTACATTTCGAATCCTAGCATTCTATTCTTGACTTTGTTCTTGAGCTCGTAGACTTGAATTCTTCATTTCCGCAATCTTTGTGCTTTTGTAGCGATTCTTCAAAGTCCGCATAGTTTTGTACTTTGAGTGGAGGTCTTTGAACTGATCCACATCTTTGATGATCTTCGAGCTTTCATTGAGATCATCAGCCACAGTAAATCTCTGGATCACCCTTTATTGTGTTGCCATCATGTGAAGTTGTGACTTTTGGACCGACATGCTCACACTTTTGAATCATGACATCTTTCCATCAGAGTAGCGGAAGCCTTACTGGTTTATGATATTTGCAGCAGCGTAGCAGAAGCATAGTATAAAAATATCAGAACCAGGTTATGTAGATATGCACCAGTCATGATTTCTTCAATTAAGTGTGGTTGCTGTGACCATGCGGCTTTGGATTGACTCCTTAATTCTGATCAGCTGCAATTGTCGGGGTGTACCTGCATACGACAGTTAGCAATAAAGTGCACGAAAGTGTCTTTGATCACTTTCGTTGAATTGAGGTACACGGCCCACGGTTCCCCGTTGATCAGTACAAGCACTGCCTGTGATCAGGTAGGATTCCTAAGAATCTCCTTGACAGGGTTTCGCAGCTGTTCTAGCTGTTCTCAAACCGGAACGTCTCAAAGAAGACAACACGGAGTGAGTGAACCAGCAAATTGAGATTCACTGATTGATGAAAAATGATTTGAAAAACAATCGCGTATTGCTTGAAGAAAGAGTTTTGCAATACGACGAAGGTTTTCTGAGAAAGATCAATTTTCAAACAAAACACTTTTTGTATTAGAGAATGAGTACACATTCGACGTGCTAGCGAAAAGAAGAGATTCGCACATCGAACGGTTTTTCTAAAATTATTTTTCAATCCGAGATACTTTTTGAATTTGAAAATGAATACACATTCGACATGCTAGAGATAATAGGTTTGCACATCGAAAGGTTTTTCCAAAAGTATTCGTCAATTCCAATCCTGGACCAAGGTTGATTCAAGATTGAATTTCCCCATCGTTTCTATCCAGTTGTCACAAGCTTGATCTTTTGCAAGATCTCACATGTCACCCACCAAGAGCTTGTTTGATGTTGGCTCTAGAAGGATTTCCATCTTCATTGTGAATATTTTTACATATCACTCGGATGTTCTGGCAATACCACAAGGATAATGCGTAGGACTCTTAATATATACTTACTTTCCACATTGTGTGAAAAAGCAAGTCTTCAAGAATTTAGTGTCCTAACGAGATATTGTGGATGATCTCTTGGCTCTAGACTCAATAGTGCATTTTTGGTTCCTTTGCCGGGGACTAAGGAGAGGGTCTCCTTCTTCAATATCAACAATCTCTAAGAGAAAGTCGATAGATTATGTCGGTTCCCCGTGAGAATGAAACAAGCCCTATTAAGAGGAACTTAAGTGGCTTGGGAAGTTTAGTGCAGTGCGTCACTGGGTCCATGACGTCTTGTCTTCAATACTAGTGTTACCTTAGTAACAACCAGTAGCATATGTATTGAACCCGGTTTCTGCCCTAAGGTTGAATTATTGGAGGGCTATTTCTTTTCACCCTTTTCATATTCATTTCTTTTTCATTCTTCAACCCCTTCAGTGCTTACCGAGACTTCATAACTAGAACTTTGTTGGGTTTATTCCAGTACTAGCTCTGTCTCAGTCCGCACTCTTCCCATTTCTCATTTTTCTCCTTTTTTCAATATTCCTAAGGACTCTACACTATCTAGTGGATTGTCCCTGGGAAGATCCCTCCGGTTCTGGCGGATCGTGGGAACAAATACCTAACCTAACCATCCTTATAACTCCATGCATAAAATAAATTGGTCGGTCTTTTGGTACTTTATGTAAAAACATAAAAGCATTTGCACCTTGATAGTTTCTTTTCTTTAAAAATGCTCCCCCTCAATATATGCTTCGACTTGTGATACGAGATCAAAGCATTTTGTACCTTAATAGTTTTGATCATTTAGAAAACCTCCCCCTCAACATGTGCGTGTGATTTAGAAATTGTTTAGCACAAGGAGGCAAGAGGACTTTCAAATATTTTCTTTGATCACAATTTTCATACGAAAAAGCCATTTGATTTTCATGGTAAAATTCTCCCCCTCAATATGTGCGTAGGATATTTGAAATCATTTTATCACATAGAGGCAAGAGTTCTTTTGAAGCACATTTACGATCACACAAGCCATTAAGAAACCATTTAAAACTCAATCAAGGTACTTTATGTAAAAACATAAAAGCATTTGCACCTTGATAGTTTCTTTTCTTTAAAAATGCTCCCCCTCAATATATGCTTCGAGATTCGAAAGCTTTTAGCACATATGAGAGAGCAGCGTGCACAATTAAATCAAAACGATCACCTTTTATCAAATTTCATAATTAAATCACAAATTCTCCCCCGATCAAAAATATCAAACCCTTTGAGATTTTGGATCCCAAGTGATTTAATTAGGTTTAGAAACCATGGGAGAAAATGTGGCCTTGTTTAAATACTCATCTGGTTTTTGGATAAATCCTCCTCCTCAACATGTGCATTATGTATATTGAAATCGTTTGGCACATGGAGGCAGGAGTGCCTTTAAAGGACTAAAACCAATTCCATTTAAAACAGATTTGAGATTTAAATCACGATCTCTACCCCGATCAGAAATATCAAACCATTTGAGATTTGTGATCCCAACTGATTTAAATCATTTAGAAAAATTTGGGGAAAGACGTGCAAGATTCAATTTTGAAAGATGACAGATAAGGACCATTTTAAGACATTAAAGATTGTTAGTGTCAGGTATGATAGTTTTTAAGAGATCTTTTAAGTAAAACAAAACAATTTCACAATCAAACAAGAACAGAAAAAATTTCATTTTGAAAGACCTTGATTCTAAAGAAAAAATCATACCATGACATAACATTAAATCTTTAGATCACCACTTATTATCGTACAAGACGGAACTTTTGTGAAGAAACATCGTTTGAAAATATTTTATTTTAAATCACTCTCCCCCTCAATCCATGACAGAAGTCAATAATTGAGTGACTTAGGTTTTGATAACATGAAGTCCGGTGATTTTCAAAAATTAGTCCAATATATTTTCAAAAACAATATTTTTCCATTTTCAAAACAATTTTAATCAAAGTTTTAGAAAAATGGTATCATCACTATTATCCCTGCACAAAGATACGTTAGGTGGATGAGAAGCTTCCGTTTTTGTTGCTGTAGGGTTTGGAAGAAAAACCATCTGCTGATGCAGTGAGACTTCTTTTTACGTTGCATTTTGAATGCCAACTGAGGTCAAATTAAGCTCCTTTTCTTCAATCACTTAGAAGAAAACCATCTGCTGATGCAGTGAGACCTCTTACGTTGCATTTATGCCAACTCTCCATAGAAGTCCAATTAAGCTCCGTTTCTTCATTTGTCAACCCAAGATATAGTTACCCTTTCCTTTCGGCATCCAATCATCTTTAATTGTGGGATCCGGATCGGGAACATTATTATATACCAATATACCTGCATACGTTAGTGAACACACACAGATATATGGTGGTCGACATCACCCAAACAGCAATCGACTAATAAAAGTCAATGTAACATATCAATCAGATCATATAAATGTATGGGAATAGTGTGTACATCAAACTCTAATCATCTAATCCTAGCAATCATATCCTAGGCACCTAGTCCTTCAACATAGGTTAACATCATTTTTAATTAAGCATATTAGGATAATTAAGAAAGCCCGTTAGATGATATAGATTTGAAAACATTATCCCCCTCAATCAATGACTCAATTTGTGAAAAGGTTTAAAAGCGCTGAAGTCATTGATTGAGTTTTCAATTTTTACTAAAAACTCTGAAACTGATTAATTTTCAAGCAACTCATTTTCCACCATTTTAGAAAACAACAAATATTTTTCTGAAGAATTATAGACGGAAAAACATTTGTGTAGGAACAGCAGTCCTTCGACATACTTTCCTCATATTGTTTTTAGGATAAGTGCACGAAATATTTGAAAATTGGTTTAGGGTAGCACTTTCCTTTCTTGAAAAACGGGTTGCTATCAGAAATAATAGCAAACCACGGTATAAGCGCGGGTTACAGTCTGAAATAACTGCAAGCCATAATTTGACGCGCGGGTTACAGTCTGAAATAACTGTAAGCCATATTTAAAGACATGTTTTGGAAAGAAATATTTACACCTCCTGCTCGAACTTCATCTATGGTCCCGTGCCATTATTGAATGACATTTCTAAGACCGTAGATGTTATCGATACCAGAAGACATGTCTAGGAAAACATATTTTTGGTATTTTTGAAATTTTCTGATTTTTATGGGTTTTTGAAGGTTTTAAATTTTTCTATTTTCTTTTGTTGGTTTTATATTTTTGTATTTTGTTTTTGTTGGTTTTATATTTTTGTATTTTGTTTTTCAGATAAATATATACAAAGAAAGAGAAGATGATATAGTTAAAGAAGATGATGATACGAGTACCGAGATAAGGATATCGAGCAGCACGTCGTAGAAGATAGAAGTCATCAACTCTTAAACATTCACCACCAAAGCTTCCAGGGCTCTTGAATCGAAGAAAGAAATTGAACCATCTGAAAGTGAGACTTTGGCAGCTTCCCCCCAAACCGAAAATCCTTTAGCTGAGCAGATTCGAAGCTCTATTTCAAGCTTGCCTTAGCCAGGTGCACAGAGAAGCACACCATTATCATAAATCCCTCTGCTCCTTTCAAGAATAATCACCGTGATTCTTCGTTCAAGGTTATATCATCAACAAGAACAGCAACGTATCATCCCACGCATAAATAATCTTCTCAAATTTCTTTTTCCCACTGAAGTCTGAAGCGATCCATTCCAAAAAGGTGTCAAGAGAACACTTCCCCCACGTAGTTGAATTGATGCAGTCAGTCTCTTTGTATAATGCTCAAGAAATCTCCCAAATACACATCATGAGGGGATTGAAAACACCTTCCCATGTTCACATTTTTCTTCCCGGATGATCGTGTATGAAGCTCAAGAACCCGAAGTACACCAATACCTAAGAGCTCTCCCGAATACACATCATGAGGGGAATGAAAACACCTCCCCATGTTCACATTTTTCTTCCCTGATGATCGTGTATGAAGCTCAAGTATTCGAAGTATACCAATACCCAAGGAAGGAAAAACTGATAATATTGAAGAAGCAAGCCAAGTCACTGATTATCTCTGCGGATGACAATCTCTGCGGATGTCAACTCCGGAATAAGTGATTATATCTCTGAATCACTGATTAAGCCCTCAAGTGAAACAGCTGAGCATCCCCAATGTACACAATCTCTCTCCCCTGATCATTACGATACCATTGAAATCACTACACACTAGTGTACCTCTTTTATCTTCAGAAACTTTCTATAACATCACTTCCCCCACGTAGATGAAATACTAACACTAAACGCCTTGATGAGTAAAACCTTGAGTTTCTTTGCGGTCATGACATTTGTTTTCCCGGGATATCTTCAATCACTTAGAAGAATTAAGTTCATCAAGTTTACTCGTCATGAGTCAAACCTTGAGTTTCTCTGCGGTAATAACATTTGTCTTCCCGGGATATCTTCAATTACTTAGAAGTATTAAGTTCATCAAGTTTACTCGCGTTTAGGTGCTTATCTCCTTACTCCTTGCTGGTTTTTGACACTTCAGAATCAACAACTCTTTGTAAGTCCGTGTACTAGAAATATTTTGAGAAGAACACATGTAATCCTGTGGGAATCAACTTGCTGAAGAATAACGTGAGCAAGTCTAATTAGGGATTAAATTTGACATATCACATTCCCCCAATTAGTGCTCTCCCCTAGACCGACAATTTTTTGATAAATGCCCAAATTAAGAAGAAGTCTTTAGATCATTAAATGCAACTCGTCTTTGGTCTTCTAACATATAGCAAGAAATGTAGAACAGACTGTAGACTCGACCTTCTTCAAGATTTTCCAGTTGGGGATTAGATAATTAACATCTTCAACTGACACCAAAAAGCATCCCACCAAAAAGCATCCCAATTAACTTACATCTTGCAAATCCCCTTAACTAAAATCCCTCCCAATCAAACAAGAACAGAAAGATGTTCATCAAGGAAATCAGCAATCAGACCGCAACGAACACACAATATGGTAACACCAAACTACCAATCACATCAAACAAGAACAGAAGGTTGTTCGGAATCATCATGTTGATGTGCACGTGAAGCATTAACCGGAAGCACTTTGTCAATAAACTCATATCAGCTTGTGAAGATGTCAACTAACGGCTCTTAAGAAGAAACTCCATGTGAAGATTACCCGATAAGAAGAAGCTCGGTTCTTACATGAGTTTAGAGCCGTATGACCATTTAAATTCTCAAATAATAATCAACCATGCAGTAGTTTCACACTTCTTCTCCCCCTCAAGAATTGCATACGGAGTTGCCATTCTTGATTAAATAAGTGAAAATCATCCAAATGTTCTATTCACACTTCTCACCCGCAAAATAAGCACATGATGTCGCCATCTTCATTATAATCGAGCAAGTGGAATGAGAAAAACAATCAGTGGTAGCCCGGTTCACTTGATGACTGAAGCGCATGGAAAAAGTATGAAGCATGTTGATGAGAATGGTCATAATAAGAAGATTTCTCTTCTTTAGAAGATAAAGCGCACTGACACGTACACTTTTATTTTCTTTGGAGAACGAGGCATGAACTGTTGTGTTCATACGTCATAAGAAGATTTCTCTTCTTTTTAAGATAAAGCGCACTTAAACGTACACTTTTCTTTTCTTTAGGGTACGAGGCTTGAACTGTTGTGTTCAAACGTCATAAGAAGATTTCTCTTCTTTTTAAGATAAAGCGCACTGAGACGTACACTTTTCTTTTCTTTAGAGTACGAGGCCTGAACTGATGTGAACAGACGTCATAAGAAGATTTCTCTTCTTTATAAGATAATGCGCACTGAAACGTACACATTTCTTTTCTTTAGAGAACGAGGCATGAACTGTTGTGTTCATACGTCATAATCTCTCTCTTTTCAATCTCTTGGCAAAACATGTAATCAACCCCATTATCATTCAGTAGGCTCTTTGTCGTGACAGCTGATGGAGAAAAACCCAATATGATGAATTTGACCCTGAAGTAAACTAACCCGAACTCGTGACTTAAACTTGCACATATGTAACAAAGAGCGGTGCCGAGAATTCATGCTCCATTGAATCTCTTAAGTACTCTATACTCTTCAACCAACCAACCATCAAGTAATAGACGTACATTAGCTCTTGAAAATCCACAATTGAATGTGACACTGAGCACTACAACGTAACTCCCTAAAGTGATAGTTATTTTTGTGGTAAAAAGAGCCCAATTCCCCCAGAAAAAATAGACTCTCAAAAATAACTAGATTTCCAAGTCTTCGTTTTTGGAAATAAGCTTGAACAAGGATCATGAAGAATCTTCATCCATCCATCCCCGATACCTTCAGATACTAAGTACACTCGTCCGTGATAATTCACTTCAACTTCAAATAAATAATACTGAATTAATGCCATTGTCACATCTTCTGAACTGCTCAAATCTAGCCTTCTTTGACATTTAAATGAACTTTGATAATGGTTTTCATCCCGACCATGGTTAAAAGCACGTAACCCCGTAAAACCATGTAATAACCAAACTGCCATGACGAATATCCAAGCACACATCCAATTCATGAAGTACACCATTTTATCCCTTCTTTGAAGTAGAAACCGTAACACCAGCATCAAATAAGATCCCGAAATACACTTTCCTTTCTCCAGGATGAATCCATCATTACGGGATTTTACAATTCTATGGTTTAAACCGAGAAATAGTTTCTTTCGCGGGATTTTACAAAATCAAGAATAAACCGTAAGATAGATCCGGAAATGCACTTTACTATTGCCCGGATGTTTCCATTGTCACGGGATTTTACAAGTCTATGATTTAAACCGAGAAATAGATTCTTTCGCGGGATTTTACAAAATCAAGACAAAACCGCAAACAATGTCAGCTTGAATGTGTTATGACAACTTTGGTTTCAGTGAATATCTGTTTTTAGGGGAATATGCAGCAGTTCATCAACGATTCTTACTCCAAGATAAACAATATCATCAACCATCCAATAAATACTTTGGTAAACACATCATTCACGCATTCTGTCGGCTATTGCAGTGAAAACAAGGTGAAGTAAAACCGATATGCCAAACTTGATCATGAAGTAAAATTTCCCAGATTTGTTACTTAAACTTGTACAAATCCTTGTGAAAAAGAAACGGTGTACCCACTGTACAAAACCTCTTGACATTCTCAACTGAGTGAGACACCGAAGTGATAATTATGTTGTGGGTTAAGCGAGAAAGAATCACAATCGTAATTAAATGGCCAAGTCTTTATCACACTCTACGAATGCCCAAACAAGTCATCTTCGTGGAATGGTAGAAAGAACGAAGACGAAATAAGTAAACACGCCCGGAAAAACTCACTTCAAATTCAAATAGGAAATATCGTCCAAACAATCCCGTAGTCAACGTAGTTCAAATAAACACTTTAAGCCGTGACAAAACCTCCGTGAAAAGGTATATACCAAAGTGCCAAAAACCCCAATATTACAACTCTTATCAACAACTTAAATCTCATAACTCAACCAGTCTCATCATCAAATCTCATCGACAAATCACATCATGCATATCTCAAATCACATAAATCAGATCCAATTTTGAGAAGCCCATCTTTATAGTCAAATGATATACCGATAGCACAATTTCATTTGTCCACAAATTACATCTTAATATTCACTACCCGTTATATCAAATCATTTGCAACAATGCATATGAAGAACCATGCATGAATTCCATAATCGATCCTCAAAACACTATTAAATCGCATAATACACATGTCTCAACGAAATACGTAAAGTCCATCACATAGTCGACCCAAGTAGAATTTCAACACAAGAAGTCTATAACAATATCACCACTTGATGAAAATGACATTGACCTGATCAACAAAATTTATTATTGAAAATCTCATTGTCATGTTTTCATAGAATCCTTACTGCTCGGCCCACATGAACAAATAATCGTTTAGTATCCACAGCCCATGTGACCAAGCGAATGAATGGGCCCATATGAAATTCACCAAGCCCACGATGTAATACGCAGGACCAACTGGTTAAATCAAGTGAAGCCCTAATTCTCGGGGGTTATAAAACACAAACCATACTCAATATTTTACCCTAATCTCACTTAACATATGTGCAGTCACGTAAAACATAACCAAACCCTAAATAAGCACAATCAAAATATGCGCCCCCATCCTCAAAAAAACAAACTCTCATCGTTACCTTTTCACCAGTAATCAAAAAGACTCTCCAAGAGAACCTTTGTAGAGACCTAGCCACATAGATGGCTCAAGGTTTTGGAGTCGAGGGACATAGTATTGCCACAGGGATGGCTAGGACCTTGGAGGGTTCTATGGCACGTTTGATTTCGGGTAGGTTGATTCAATTATTTTACGTTTTGATTGTCTTTCCATTTAACCGAATCAAAGAATTGATTCAACAAAGTTGTTGACATCATTTCTTTAAATTCGAAAATTATTAAAAACATTAGATCGATGATGGATATTCGTTTATCTCAAGAGTGGCCCTTGATGTTTCTTTAACAAAATGATAAGCAAATCTGAGATCTATATTTATTTCATTTTGAGTCATGACAGTGCTAGAGGAGAAGGACGAGAGGTAGGTTAGTTTTGTTTGGATGTGGAAGTTGGATTTGGCTGTATGGATCAGTTGTGATATACACCTTTGAGTCACATTATTAAATTTTTTCATTTTATGAATTGTCTTCCGACTGATGATGGGATAGAACCTGAGGTCGTGATGTTCTTTGGCATTTGTTTTGTGGTCTTGGTCATTGGTGTTGGTCTTGTGGTTAAACTCTTCTTCATCTCTATCTGTTCTTAAGCCGTAGTCAAAAGTCAAGTTGCTAGACCATAAGTTGCACCAAGTCGCTAACCCAAGTCTTTAACCCAAGTCGCTAGCACAAGTTGCTACGACTTGTAAAGACAATTCGCTAGGTCTAACTCGCTAGGTCTCGTCGCCAGAACTTTTATTTGACTCAATAGTCAAATAACCACAAGTCGCTACATCTTTCAACGCACAAATCGCTAACTTATAAATATAAGTCGCTAGCAAGAAAATGGTTAACAACTCGCTACCAAAATGAGACAACAAACTCACCAAGTCGCCACCAAGAATGCCAAACATACAAACCCAGAAAACAAACCCAAACCCAGAGAGAACTGTATATGAAGGATACACTTTTATTTGACCCATTTGACTACTGTTTGGACTTGAAAATCTGACCATATGACTATGTTTGACCATTCACTGAATCTGGACATAAATGAGGACAAGTCTCTACCAAGAACATGACCAAGTCTCTACCAAGAACTTCAAAAAACGTCATAAGCAGATTAAGAAACCATATCAAAACCAGTACATGTAAAACTGCAAATGATCTCATTTCGAGTATAAAACCTTTTAAGACAAGAAACCATTTTAATAAAACAGTTTTATCAACCCATGAAAACCCATATTCAAATCAGCTTATCCACAAAGTAAAGCCAAATCCATATCAATTCTGCTTTAACGACCCATAGTAACCATATCAAATCACTTAAAAAAAACCATACGAGATAAACAACAACAAAAACCATAGCCAAACATCACAAACCACATATAAGACGTGTACAACATGCATCAAAAAAGCACTCAAAAACCGTATGAATCATCAAGAACAACATAACCTTGGCTCTGGTACCAATTGTAGGATCGTTATTTTTATTGTGTTGATGATTCGGGTGGTCTTGGATGATCAAAATACATGTTTGCCATAGTTAGAGAGTTAGTAGAGAGAGAGGGTGTTCTTGCTAGAGGTTTACACAAATGTATGGAATATTAGATTGAGAAGCACCACCCCTTCCATGGATGGAAGGGGTATTTATACTTACAAATACACGACCTCCTATCGGCCTGTGGATCAGGGATACAGTGGGTAAAGACCCGTCCTTCCTCCACGGTGTTGCACTAAACTATTTTACGCTACTGACTAACTAATTAACTACATAATAACGTAAACAACGACAAGTCTACGAGCTAACTTAAGCTAGATAACATTTGGGGTGACCGACTCTTCACTAAGGAATTTTCTAATTCCTAACAGGAAAGCTTTGTTGGTGGTCGTCCCAGGATTGCTCTCGCCGGCTATCAACGCCCTGTTCGCATTCCTGGAAAGATCGATGGACTTCCTGGTACCCCTTAAACTACTTCTATTTCATAATATTTTGGATGTGTGATTTATTATGTCAATGGCTTGTGCACAAATAACAGTGTACAACCCGTAGTTGTGAAGAAAGGACCCTGTGGTACGCTTCAGTGCCACAATCCTTATAAAGGAGCGAAAGCTTCTTACTTTTGAGTAAACCTTATCAAACCTTTCATTTTTCAAAGGTTTTACTCAAAAGAACAAGTACTTCCCCGTATGATTTTCAAAACCTCAACCGTTTATATCACTTGTTGAGGGGGAGTATTTGAGTTAAAACTTTGTTCACCAAAATGTTCTTTGTGTCACTCTTCCCACAACACTCGAAATGGTCATATTTATTCTCAACTTTTCAAAAATAATATTTTATATGCCATTTTTTAGGGGGAGAAAATTTTGTGATAAGAAATATGTTGTGTAAATGCAAATGAATCTTTGTGCTATAGACTTAACCAACGAATTGACGATACTTAACTATTAGTAACTCGAAAAGACTTGTCTGGGACGGGTAATAATTTCAAGCTAGTTCGCTAGTGATGTAAACGTGTCTCGCAAAGGAATTGTCCGAATAGAATGTACCATTCGAGAAACTCGTGGTAGACATGAACTCTGACAGGTTTGACAACCTTTCGAGGTTTGTCTACACCTTCAAGGTAGTTATTAGAGCTAGTTGTCACCTAAAAGCTGACAATGTAACTCTTTAACTATGCAACGTAACCGTGTCTCGCGGGGGATTGTCTATCTTGAGTTGATCAATTCATAAAGTGCGCGCTCTTTCCTCACTGTGCAGACTTCCGTAAAAACTCTTAAGCACATGTGGAGGGGGAGTATTTCTGCAAAAGATCAAACTCTTACAGTGGTACAAAATGTTTTACAATCATAACCGTTGTAAGAGATTTTCTTGAAAATTGGTTTTATGGAAACATAGGTTAGTCATGGAGTTATAAGGTGACTAAGTTTAGGAATAACCGTCCTATGATCAGCCAGAGCTGGAGGGATCTACCCAAGGACATCACAAATAGTTAGTACTTAGAAGTCCTTAGGTACGATTATAAAAAGGAGAAAATGAGAATCGGAGAAAGAAGGAGTTGAAGAATTAAAAAGAAATGCAAAGAAAAGGGTGAAAAGAAATAGCCCTCCATATTATTCAACTTAGGGCAGACACCGGGTTCAATTCATATGCTACTGGTTGTCACTTAGTGACGCCGGTATTGAAGATTAAAAATCGTCATGGACCCAGTGACGCATGCACTAAACCTTCTTAGCCATTCAAGTTTCTCTCAAAAGAAGCTTGTATCATTCTCACAGGGAACCCTACGTAAACTATTGGCTTTCTCTTAGAGATCGCTGGTATTGAAGAAGGAGACCCTCTCCCTAGTCTCCGCTCAAGAAAAACCAAAATGCACAATTGAGTCTAGAGCCACGAGATTCATCAAAAGATCTCTTAGGTACACTTGACATTTCATCACTTGATGTTCAACAATAAGAACATCAGTGGTACGTTATCGAGTCCTTCACAGATCTTAGCAATCTGTCGAGAACATTTATGAGAGATTCACAATTGTGATCCTCAGTGATTGAATGGAAACTCCTGCCAGGGTCAACATCAAACAGCCCTGACAGCAGGTCACTTCGGTAACTCCCTGTGGATTACGCTTAGTGTGTCTCAAATGGTCTACAGTCGTGAGGTGATGCTTCGATGTACCTCAGCGACTCATCTGAACTGTAGGTGTAGTTTGGTACATCGTGTTATCTCACTTGAGGGACTCCAGTTCAGGAACGACCTTTGTGAGAATTAGAGTTGTGTTTTCACACTATGCTGTTAACACTCTCGAAATTCAAACTTGTAAGTTCCGGAATCCGCTTATTACTAACCATTTTCATGTTTTCTTCTTATGGAAGCTCCGAAGCGGAATGATCGTGCAGATTCTTCTCATGCTCACGCCAACATCATCACTAATGGAAGTTCTATCTTAAAGCAACACAAAAGTCAGAATGATTCTTCGTCAAATCAAAGAATCTACAAAGTTAAAGACTTAAAGAACTTCATCAGTACTAAAATCCAACGTCAAAGAGCGTGTGAGCATGTTGAAGAATGACGTGGAGACACTGGAGCAGCGAAGCAGACCTGAGGCAGACTTGATGCAGACAACAACAACATACTATCACTACCATCACAAAGTACAATGAACAAAGAACAAAGATAATTATGATGTCAAAGCAGAACTGTTCAAAGAAGACAATTTCTCTACACTGGGGAGATTTTTCAAATCAAGGCAATTCTTCTCACAAGAAAGAAGAATGTCAGAAGACGTCAAAGCTACTATTACATCAACGCCTTCACCGTTTATATTCATTCATCACCAACACTTAGGGGGAGATTGTTGGAATCACTCCTAAACCTAAATCAAGTGTTAGTGATTCATATGTAATAGTTAGCTTTATTATGGCCTTTATGTTTGTTTTAGCTTAAGCTTATGTAGAAGGCCCATAAGCTTAGGCCCATGTCCATTAAGGAAAGGAAGGGAGTAGGAGTGTTGCCCTAGCTCCCCTTCCTATAAATACTCTTTTATAACCCTCACTTGAGGGTTGGTTGTTCATTTTATTCACTCTCTTTCACTCTACGCATAACCGATTTACTCTTTACGTGTGTGTGTGTGTTTAACGTGTTCAACCGACCTCTATCTCTTCTCTATTTCTTTCATTGATGCTTGTGATGTAAAACTAGTGACCTAACAGTAGACACTAGAGTAAGGAAAACTGACTTCTTCTTTAATTGTTACGAGCTTGACCATCCTAAATAGAAAAAAGCTTAAGAGTGCACTTAGGCCATCGTTGTGTTTATTTCCTGAGTTGTAGCTTAAGGATAATAGAGTATTCGGGGAGATACTTCAGTACTTAGCGATCCCAGATGTTCTAGAAGAGAGTTACGATTCATAGAATTAGTGAATTAGGCACCCCCTATGACTAACATGGAATACAACGCACCAATTAGAATGAGGATGTGACAATTCAACCGACCAATAAAAGATAACTAGGGAGTAAGAAAATATAAGTGAACACGTTTTTAATTATCATAAGAAATACACTCAATCAATCCATAGCTTTTTACCTTTCATTAGTTTAATTAGTTTTTAGTTTAAATTGTCAATTGGTAGAATTACCAACCCCCACTCTTCAAACCTCGAGATTTTACTTGCTTTCTGAAAAACTATAAAAAGATAAAAAGAATCTTCCTCACCTCACCTTCTCTTCATACATCTCTACTAGCATCTCTATTCCCCTATAGAACGATCAACCCTCTGGGCTTACCCATACTACACTGCAATGATTAGGTACACTGCCTAGTGGGTTGTAAATCTTACTCGTTGAAAAGGAAGTCTTTTGACCCTGAACCACGCATCAAGTTTTTGGCGCCGCTGCCGAGGAATAGAATAGCTAGTTAGTTTTCTATCTCGATTAGGTTTACTCGCTTGATTCCTATCAAGTGAGCTTTTTTCTGTTTTATTAGCTTTCTTGTAGTCTATCCCCCTTCTTCGTGTTTTTGTTCGTAATTATGTCACTTTTCATCATGGAAGGTGATAATCCACCCATCAACAACGATCCACCACAACATCCACTACTACCACCAAATCCACCACCACACGACCCGCCAAGAGGCCGTACTCTTGGTGAATACTCTGAACCAAACTATCAAGGCTATAGGAACACCATTGAGCTTCCCCGCTTAGCTCAAACTACGAGGGGACGATCCGACACCATCCGGTTGGTGCAAAATGGATGTGCATTCTATGGACTTTGTTCTGAAGATCCTAATCAGAATCTCAAGGATTTTCTTAAAATCGTTGATTCAGTTGACCTTGATGCTACCACTCGGGAGACCACGCGATTGTGTCTCTTCCAATTCTCTCTACGGGACCAAGCAAGTAATTGGATTGAGCATCTTCCCGCATCCATCTCAAGTTGCGATCATCTAAATACCCGTTTCCTCGCCCAATTTTTCCTACTTGGGAGAACCACTAAGCTTAGGACTGATATCTTGATGTTCCAACAACGTCAAGGTGAAACCTTTTATGAGGCGTGAACTCGATCCAAGGACTTACTCAACAAAGTACCTCACCATGGCATTGATCTTTGGCTCCAAGTCTAAATTTTATATAATCTTGTCAATCTCCCCACAAGGCAAACCATTGACGAAGCTCCTAAACCTTTACGCCAAGTGAAAAAAATCACTTCCTCTTGTGAGTTATGTAGTGGTCCCCATGACACTCGTGATTGCACAAAACTCCCTGAACAAGCTTTCGCGGACAATACCTCCACGCATACCGATGGAGCGGGAGAGAAGTGGTACACTTTCAAACCCGAGCAAAACAACATAGGAAATTCCTATAACCCTTCTTGGAAGAATCATCCTAACTTTAGGTGGAACCAAAACTCAAACCCGCCTCAAAACAACTCTTCCCCTCCACTTAATAGGTTTCAACAACACGGTTTATCTTCAAATCATACTCCCTACAACAACCCTTCCAACACGGGTAATCCCAATAATCTTGAGGGGATGGTATCCAAATTCATTTCATCTCAAGAAGCTCGGTTGTCTAAACTTGAACCCGATTTCAAACGACAATAAGGCGAGATGACAAATAAACTTGACACCCTCTTGAAAGTCTTCAATGACCAAGTTGCGGGAGCACTCCCAAGTGACACCGTCAAGAACCCAAAAGTAAACTCGATTTCATCGAACCAATGTTCTTGCTCACCAAGGGAAAGCGCATATCCATGCCCGTCACACCCGAAAGTCTACTCGGTTAACACCATCAGAACATGTTTCAAGCAAACTACCCCAAAAGACCAAAAACCTAAGTTATTGGTCAATCCAAATCTTGAAACACCAATTATCCAAGAACCCAATTCTACTATAGAAGAGGAATTTAAAGAGCTTTACCAAGAAAAACTGGTTCTTGATGTCTTGACTCATGCGCCCTACTATCATGCTTTGAGAGACAAATATGAGCAAAGACTAAAATTGGGAGAACGTAGGTCCACGTTTGTGCAAAACAAATTACCTAAGAAGTTAAATGATCTTGGCTTATTCATTCTTCCGTGTAGCGTTGGAAATTTCAAGGCTTTTGACACATTAGCCGACCTAGGATCAAGAATCAACCTTCTTCCGTTGTCCCTCCATAAAAGCTTTAACCTAAGAAAGTTAGAACCAACGGAAACCATCATAGGTTTAGCGGACGGAAGTTTTGCATATCCGGTAGGGATAATGAAGGACATGGTGGTACATATAGGAAAATTGACTCTTTTAGCGGATTTCCATGTACTAGACATGGCTAGTGATACCACATGTCCATTATTGGTTGGAAGAGGATTCTTAGCTACCTCTAGTGCCATAATCGATTGTAAAATGTCCAAAATAGTGGTAGGAGAAGGAAATGCTAGGTCAATCTATGATGTCAAGAAACATTCTTATGATGATGAGGATGAACAAACACCTCATTTGATCACTTTGGATAGGATACCATCTAAATATGGACCTTGGACTAATGGAGATTTTAGGCCCTCAATGACCATTCTATCTAGAATAGGCATTCATGAATAACCCAACTTTCTTAGAGCAATAATTGGCTAGGGACATTGAGGTGAATCTATTCGAAGATACTTTAGTTGTTTAGGAAGATGACCGAATTCCTAGGAACCTTGACTATTAATCTTTGTATGAATAAATGAAAATTTGAGAGTAATAAGCCTAAGCATAAGTGGAATTAGGATAAGCCACCTAGTGATGGGAATGGAGAATGGCACATTAGGATGACGATCTATTATCCCAATGGCGAGAAGTTTGAAAAGGCATACCGGAGTAAACCTACGAGTAGGAAATTAAAAGGGAAGTTCGATCCTACCGATGTCCTTAAGGATGAGCTCACTCACCTAGGTACGTAGTGGTATGACTTCGAGTCTAGCTACAAGACTCATAAATAAATAAAAGCGCTTCTTGGGAGGCAACACGTGTTTATTTGTTTGCTTATATTTTATTTTTATTTGTGTATTTATATATATCTTTTTCATTATTGCTTAATTCTCATGTTTATTTTGTGAAAATGCTTTATTTTATTTTTAGCTTCGTCTTAATTGCATATAAAGGCATTTTAGAAATAGATAAGTGTAGGGAAGATCACATGTGTTTTGAGAACTAATATGAACATGAGATTAAAAATAATTGGAATTGTATATATACATGTGTTTGTTAGAGTCAAATGCTTGTATCGAATCACAATGGATGTTTTGCAAGAATTTTTCCAGGTCTTTAAAGAAGTAATTTTTCCAGAATTTTTTCTGGAAAATGCATTGTACTCTTTCTATCAGGATAACCTGACGGCGTCAGGATTAACACCCGACGACATCAGGCAATGTATAAGCAGATTCTGGATTTTTCATTTTCTGTCTAATTTGTAATTTTTAGAATTTTCAAGAAATCTGCAAACATCAATTTCACAAGCATTATATCTTACTTGCTTTCTAGTGTAGTTTTATTTTTATAGTTTTTACCGCTGATTTTACGCAAGGTTTCGTTCTCGTTTTCTTATAAGTGTGTAGGTTATATTAGACAAGAAGATGAAGTACATGATGGAAGTAACACTTATTACTTACTCATTCTTCTTGGATGAGGATTAACCGCGATTCTTCACATATCCTACCGAGCTAATCAGGGGAGTATTAGTTTCTCTCTTTTATTTTACCTTTCCCTATCATTATTTTGATACTTTCGGGGAACATTGGGGACAATGTTCAGTTTAAGTGTAGGGAGGAAGAATAAAATGGGAACTTAGAAACTATTCACCCACTTGATTTTTGCCTTTTCCTTGGTAAATTGTGTAATAAACTATGAGAAATATTTGTTATGGTAATTTTGGCACCAAATTTAATTTTTTTTATGGCATTTACAAGTAAAACTTTAGTCTTGTTAAAGCGTCTCATGTATAGGAGTTATATGACTAGTACAAAAATCGTATACCACTAAAATTTCACCCCAAAAATGTGAGGTTCGCCCATAGATCTTTAAGAATAAAAGCATTCATCTTTAATGCTCAGTGAGTGTACCGGTAGTATAATAGACTAGCTTATAGACCCGTGGAATCACGGGTTATTAAAAGATTTTATGCATAAAGAAATTAAGAGTTAGAATCAAGTAAGAAAATACAACAAATGTAAACAGTTTGAAATGTTTTGTGAATGAAATAATAATTAGTAACTGAACGATCGTATAAACTACTATGGTTCTACTATGGTTGTAAATATCTATGTAACAAATGTCCATTGATGGAACTACATTTTAAAAAGAACTTTGAATAAAATAGAAAACTTTCAACTGAATGAAACGACAAATGTTCCACACACCTATATGAAGGAATGGCGGCAGGTACACCTGTTAGTGCCATGTTCTGAAGCCCGCGCAACATTATTATTTCTTTAAATTAACACAAATAATTAGTCAAGAGATGGAAATGGGATTCAATCTAAAAAAAAGCCATTATGAAATGTTCAAGGTATTTTTTTTATAAATTTTGAATACAAAACAAAGATGAAGTTACATCGCAGTCCTAACTCATGATCTAAAATAAAACTACTGATTCGTGGAAGCCTGGAACTTTAGAGTCTAATATTGTTTTTGTTTCACATTTTAGGCATCCTCGGTTGAAGTTAGTAACTGAACGCCCCTTGCAACTTGAGTGCAACATCTACTATAATCTTTATCCTTACAACTTGTATAAGAACCTGTCAAAGACACTGTGTAACAGCAAGTTAGGAACCTAACACCCATTAATGAGCCTTATATAATTTATTTGTAATGACATACTGGTATGCATAAAAACTACTACACAAAAGTTTTCGTTAGCTTACATTTGCTGCTTCCTTACTTAAGGGTGTTTGGAAATGTATGCTTATAACAACGTAAAAGTATTGACGATATCATAAAATATAAATTATACCTTTCGTTCAACATGCATTGCTATCAAATACATCTTAGCATACATTCCGAAACCCAATCTTTATGTCAGTTTAACAGCAAATATTTCACTCATATCAGCACTTATACATAAACCATGTCCCTATTAACCTAAAGAGTTAGTAAATCTTATCAATGAATGACCGTAATGAAATATTTTTACTACATTATCAGCCCGTGATTCAGATAAGTTAGCTTACCAAATGATCATCACTGGTAGATTGAAAACGATTGCTTCTTTCTGCGAGACAACGATATTCTGGCTGCTATCAGTTACACAGGCTCCACGGGTTGAGCCTCTCCGAATCTTAAAAATTACCAACCATAGAGTTCACTTAAAAAGTAACATTAGTAATTATACAATCCATAAATGCAGCAAAACAATCAAATAAGAAGTATAATCACTTCTTGTCTTATCAGCAAGTCTGAAAATATAAGAAACTATGGCCATATCGAAGTCCACCTCGACTTATCATGGGAATCTAGAACCTTCAGTGTGGCAAGAAGATAAGAAACTATGGCCATTTATTGTGACAATACCAAAAGCTATTGTGACACACACAAAATTTGTGGCGTTTATGGAAGCTACAACACTGAAGTCACGCATAGATGTGATTAAAAACATGGACCAGATGGGTTTGTCTAAAAATAGAGTTTCCACCGTTAGCCCGGTCCAATTATTACACAATTGATTCTCACATTTGGTTAAAATACTTACAGAAAGCTTAAGTCCTAGCAATGCACACAACGTTTTTGTAAGTGTGAGCAGGTAGCTAATAATTTTTTATAAAGATGAAAGTTATAAATGTGTGTAAAAATGAAAGGATACGTTGCAGGAAGAAGAGGTTAAAGAACTGCGGGGCAGGAAAAAAAATGAAGGCATGGCAGGAAAAAAATTGAAGAAGTTGATAAGAAAGAGTTTTGAACCTAAGATGATACTAAGGCTTCGAGAGTTCAATTTGCATTCATCAATATCTATCATAGTTCTTGCAATGAATTTCACTATAAATTTCATTGATCATCACATGTAAGTAAATAAAAACACAACATGTTAGCTCTTTCAGTAATTATAGCAATGCAATTTCTTATTTTAAGCTCAAATTTGAAGATGAATCTTATACATTTTGAAATCGAGAAGATGTTCCAACCCCCTTTGAATCACATCAGCAGGTAGTTGTGAAAAAATTGACCCTTTTACTCATGAATGGGTCAATTTAGGGCTGCTATATCTCAAATGGGTCATATGTGTCAAATGGTCTAACTGGTTTGAAAGTTAACCGGATTCTCTCTGTAAAGCATACACAATCCTCAGTCGTTCTACTAAAAGACAAAAAAAAATTATGCAACGATTGATTTTGTAATACAACTCACACAGTTAGTGCGCTAAAAAAATGTACATGTGTAAACAAAAACCTGCCAGGATCGTTTGGATCAGTACTTGAACATGACCTATTAGCCACATTTAGTTGTAGTTACAATGCTTATAGATATAAAAAAACTATTACAAAAACATTCAAGCCAGAAAAAAACATACAATCCTAAAAAAAGACTCATACCTCAACCGTATAATAACACTTTCAATGTCGGATTTGTAGTTTTAGTTCTAATTATAACCTACAAAAAAAAATCAAAAATCAGGATTGATTTGGTAAGAACAAATCAAGTATCAACACATGGTAATCAAGAAAACACATAATTCAATTACTATATCAATTAGAATCTCTAATTACAAGTAACATCACTTAAACCAAAGAGAAAAACTTTAAAGATTAACATCAGATGAAATAATACAAAACCCGTCATTCATGTTCAATTAAACATTAAAATAAATTGAAATAGAAACAAACACAAACCAGGTCTTGTGGTTTAACATCAATTTCTAAGTGAGTTCCTTTGAAAAAAAAACCTTCATCTTTCAACTTATTTATATCAATGGAATTATCCGAAAATAAATAAATTCGATCCAAAACAAATTAGTTAAACAACAAATGTTAAAATCACATAAACCTTTAAGGTTGGACAACAAAAATACCCATGGCATACATCGACTTCATAAGGATGTTGAATCTGTTTGAATCAAAGATAAACCACATCGAAATTCTTTTGTGTGTTTTTTGAATCGGTGACATTATTGCATGATTTGAAACTGATGTCAATTGATATGGAAGCGGGCTTGGAGTATAAGGAAACTGTTGCAAATGAGTTAATGATTACCAAAAATAGCGTGTAGATGATGAATCGTATGGAAGAAACTTTTAAGAATGAAGTATTGAAGAATGGCAAAGATGTGTTGTACGCAATAAATCATGTATAGGAGTTATATGACTAGTACAAAAATCGTATACCACTAAAATTTCACCCCAAAAATGTGAGGTTCGCCCATAGATCTTTAAGAATAAAAGCATTCATCTTTAATGCTCAGTGAGTGTACCGGTAGTATAATAGATTCTAGAATTTGTTTTGTGATGTATTCCGAGGTTGCTAGTGAGACTATAGTAGTTCAAATTATAATATAGATATTTTTCGAAGAAATATAAAGGCAATATGTATTTCCTGAGTCATTTTCCCAACGAAGGAATGAATGGAACTTCGGTTCAAGTCGTGATTTCTGTCGTGAATAGTGATAAAAGAGAGATTATGGATTTTAAACTAAGATTATGAAACATAAACTAAAACGTACTTAAAAAGCATATAAAACAATAACGCAAAGCACAATTAACCTAAAACGCGATCTAAGCCTAAAAACGTAACTACGGGAATATTAAAAACGTGATTTAAAACCAAATTATGCAATTTAAACCCTAGGAATGCAAATCTATTTTTCCTACGTGCTAGACGACAAAATAAAATTTTAGGAAAAAGCGAGATATTTTTTTGACTTTTTAATTATTTATTATGAATTAAAAACTATTTCTAAGAAAATTAATTATTAAAAATATTAAACCATGAGATAAAAAATCTGAGAAAATTTGTAAAAATATGTTATTATTAAACGAACTCAGAAAAATTACAAACTCAAAATAAGCTCTAAGGAATAAGCTGGAAAAAATCATTTTGGCTAAATAAGCTTAATAAACTAAAAGGTGCTGAAAAGGAATAAAAGGAGATAAAAGATACGCAACACCCTAGGAGCAGAGTTGGTTAAGTGTGTGGGAGTGGAGTGCTTGTGTGAGGTGACAAACCAGGGTTCAAATCCTGTTTCTATCACTTTTGTTTTTATTTTTATTTTTGCACTAATCTTTTTAACCAACTTAAGAATAAGCTAAAACTAAACAATTTTAGCAAACCCAACTTTTGAAAACACTAATAAGCAGTATAATAAGCTCTGATAATTGAAACAGATAAGTTCTAAAGTTTAACTACAATTTGTAACACAAGTTAAGCTTAAACAACTAAAAACAAGCTAAACTTAAGGGAAAACTTAGAATAAGCTACTGGGGATTATCAATAAGCTATGGGAACACTGAAATAAGCATAGAATGCTAATTAAAAGCTAAAAATGCAACTAAGGGCAAGTAAACTAGCAAATCCAAACAACCCTTAAAAGCTAAAAGCAGTGACACTAAGGTTAGCGGGTCAAAGCGTTCAGGCAATACAAAGAAAGATAGGACCTAGCAAGCTGAAAGTGATCAAGAAAAGAGAGTAGAAGACCACCCTAGGAATAATAAGCTTGTGTTGAAAAATAAGAATCGTGTTGATTCTAGTATTAGCTATAAGCGTACTATAATTTATTCGAATTCTGATGCTGCTTGCAAAACATGTAATGTATGTTTGGTTTCTGGTAATCATGATGAATTTGATGTGCCTTATTTGAGAAATGTTGTTAAATATCCTGTTAATAATGTTAGGAAAGCTAAACAGGTTAAACAAGTTAGGAAACCTACAAGGAAAAGGTTTAGTAATCATTGGAGGCCTACAGGGAAAAATTTCAGTAATGTAGGTTATCAATGGAAGCCTACTGGCTATAAATTCAAGATTAGTGAACTTTGCCCTAAATTGTCTAGACAACCCATTAATGAATGGAAGCCCACTGGTAGAATCATACCTTTAAGAAGTCAACATACTTCGTCTAGGTCCACTGCCTCTACTAGTAGTGCTCCCACTAATGATGTCATGGCATCTAGAAATGCTGTGGGTTTACAAATTGTTTGTACTAACCAATCAGAACCCATATTCTCATGGGGATCCAAAGCTTCCAGTTATCCATACTTGTCTATTTTCAAATGCAGGTCGTACAAATCATCCTTTGGTATTTGGATTCAGGCTGCTCAAAACACATGACTGGAGATCTCTCTTGGCTCAAAAACTTTGTGAATAAGTTCATCGGGGTTGTTAGATTTGGGAACGACCAATTTGGGGCAATTATGGGTTATGGAGATTATGTGTTTGGTGATAGTGTGATCTCCCAGGTATATTATGAGTAACGTCTTGGTCATTATTTGTTCTCTGTTGGTCAATTATGTGATTTTGATCTTGAAGTAGCCTTAAGAAAGCACTCTTGCTTTGTTAGAGAATTAGATGGTGTTGAACTTCTAAAGGGAACTTGTGGCACAAATTTGTACACCATCTCTATCGAAGACATGATAAAGTCCTCTCCTATTTGCTTATTGTCAAAGGCATCTAAGAAAAAAGCATGGTTATGGCACCGTCGCCTCAATCACTTAAACTTTGGCACCATCAATGATCTTTCAAGAAAGGATCTCGTAAGAGGTTTACCCCAGTTAAAATATGAAAAAGATCATCTTTGTTCAGCATCCCAATTGGGCAAAAGCACGAAGTATGCCCACAAACCCAAACCTGCCAACACCTTATGGAAGTTCTTCATACTATTCACATGGATTTGTGCAGACCCATGAGAGTACAAAGTATAAATGGGACGAAGTATCTGCTAGTCGTCGTTGATGACTACTCTCGGTTCACTTAGGTTAAGTTTTTGAGAACAAAGAATGAAACTCCTGACGTTATCATTAAACTTATTAAACAACTGCAGGTTAGGCATAACAAAACAGTTAGAATCACCCGAATAGACAATGGAACTGAATTTGTGAACAAAGAACTTAGTCAGTTTTATGAAAGCATTGGAATCAGTCATCAAAGAAGTGTTCCATGCACTCCTCAACAGAACGGTGTAGCTGAAAGGCGAAATCGGACTCTTGTAGAAGCTGCAAGGACTATGCTAATATTTTCAAAAGCTCCAATGTTTCTCTGGGCAGAAGCTATTGCCACTACTTGTTACACCCAAAACCGTTCCCTAATACATACTATTCATGGAAAAACTCCATACGAATTAGTTCACAACAGAAAACCAGATCTCTCGTTTCTTCGTGTGTTTAGAGCTTTGTGCTATCCAACCAATGATGGTCAAGATCTAGGAAAGTTGAAAGCTAAGGCTGATATTGGATTTTTCGTTGGTTATGCACCTAATCGGAAGGGTTACCGGATCTACAACAAAAGAACCCGAGACATTATGGAAACTATTCATGTTACGTTCGATGAGCTGACTGAGCAAATGGCTCCTGGACAATCCAGTTTTGGACCCGCACCTCAACTCTTAACACCTGGATCCATTAACTCGGGTCTTGTACAATATCCCACTCTTGCAGTTCCTTATATACCTCCCTCAGAAGAAGATTTAAAGAAATTGTTTGATCCAATGTATGATGAATACTATGAGCCTCCAACTAATGATAATTCTGCACCACCAACTGCTGCTGCTCCTATTCCAACCAACACAAATGGCCCATCGGTCTCAATGTCTTTATCTCAAGAAGCCCATTTGCTGATCATTCATCATCATCCTCGAAGCCTCAATCATCTTCTGTGCATCAAGGAAATGCAGATGCTAATTCTTTTGGAGATAACCCCTTTGCTACTCCCGAAGATGCTCCGTTTGAAAATATATTTTCCCCTGAACCCACTCCTGAAACATCATCACCAGGGGATCCTAATTCTGCTACTTCAGTTCCTTATCAACAACCACATGAACATCTCAGAAAATGGACACATGATCATCCACTCGATAACATCATTGGAAATCTTTCTCGTCCAGTATCTAATAGAAAGCAACTTGCCACTGACGCCTTATAATGCTTCTTCAACTCTGTACTATCAAAGATCAAACCAAAAGACGTCAAGACCACAATGTCTGTGGACAGCTGGTGTAATGCTATGCAAGATAAAATCCATGAGTTCGATCGTCTTGATGTATGGGAATTAGTTCCTGCTCTAGATTGTGCTATGATTATTGCTCTCAAGTAGATCTTCAAAGTAAAACTTGATGAGCACGGTGATGTTCTGAAGAATAAGTCAAGGCTTGTAGCTAAAGGATATCGACAAGAGGAGGGTATTGACTTTGAGGTATCATTTGCTCTGGTTGCACGAATTGAGGCTATCAGAATCTTCCTGGCTAATACTGCTAGTAAGAATATGGTAGTTTATCAGATGGATGTAAAAACTGCTTTTCTTAATGGAGATCTCAAAGAAGTGGTCTATGTTAGTCAACCTGAAGGTTTTGTGGATCTTGAGCATCCTACTCGTGTCTATCGCTTGAAGAAAGCCCTCTACGGCTTGAAGCAAGCTCCAATGGCCTGGTACGATATTTTGTCAAAGTTCCTTTTGGCTAAAGGATTCTGTTCGTTGTATACATGTGTGCTCGTTACCAGGCTAAGCCTACTAAAAGCACCTTGAGGCGATAAAACGGGTCTTTTGGTACCTTCAAGGAACCATTAACATGGGACTCTGGTATCCGAAGGACATCAGTATGTCACTAACAGCCTATGCAGATGCTGACCATGCAGGGTGTCAAGATACTCGTCGAAATACGTCAGGAGGTGCTCAGTTTTTGGGTGATACTTTAGTGAGTTGGTCTTCTAAGAAGAAAATGAGTACTTCAATATCCTCTACAGAGGTTGAATACATTGCCATGTCATCATGTTATGCTCAGATCTTATGGATGAGATCCCAATTATCTGACTATGGCTTTGTATTCAACAAAATTCCTTTGTACTATGATAACAAAAGTGCCATCGTTCTCTGCTGCAACAATGTCCAACACTCAAGAGCAAAGCACATTGACATTCGACATCATTTCATCAGGAAACAAGTAGAGAAAGATGTGGTTGAACTATATTTTGTGAGAACTGAGTATCAGCTGGCAGACATCTTCACAAAAGCTCTTCCAATAGACCGTTTTGAGTTCATCCTCCCACGACTCGGCATGAAGAGTCTACAACGAGAAATGCTCAAACGTCTTTAGGAGGAAGATGAGGAGTAAAGGAGTTTCTTCACCTATTCTTTGTAAATATTTTATCAAAAAGTAAAATACAAAAATATAAAACCAACAAAAAGAAAATAGAAAATTATAAAATCTTCAAAAACCCATAAAAATTTGAAAAATCAGAAAAATACGAAAAATATTGTTTTCTCAAGGCATGTCTTCTGGTATCGATAACATCTAAGGTCCTAGAAATGTCATTCAATAAAGGCACGGGACTTTAGATGAAGTTCGAGTAGAAGGTGTAAATATTTTCTAAAACATGTCTCAAACATATGGCTTACTGTTATTTCAGGCAGTAACTCGCGCTTAAAATCATGGCTTGCAGTTATTTCAGACTGCAACCCGCTTTTAAAGAAAAGACAGTGCTATGCATGATCAAATTTTCAAATATCAAGCTCTGATCCTAAAAACAAAAATCAGAAAAACTTGTCGAAAAAAAGACAAATATTCCTTCACAAATGTTTTTCATTCTAAAGATTCTTCTGAAAAATATTTGTCTTCAAATGGAAATAAAATTGTTTTAAAAATAATTCGGACTTAATTTTTGAAAATCAACTGGACTTAATCTTTGTCAAAATCTTCGTCACTCAATCAACAACTAGGGTCATTGATTGAGGGGGAGAGTGATTTCAAAAAGGATATTTTCAAACAATTGGTACCAAAAGGAGCATGGTTTATACATTTGGAACAAGAGCATGTTACCTTGTAAAATTATTTTGTCTACAATTGGCACAAGAGGATGGTAACTTTGTTCCTTTTTCATTCAATTGGTACATGAGCATGCTATGTTGTACTTCATAAAGTGGTAATTAAATGGTTTTGTGTTATGTGTCAAGGTATAATCTTAAAACGGAGTTACGGTTCAAAAGTTATTATTTTTCAAGACTCCAAAAATCTGTTTGATACCTGACACTAACAATCTTAATATTCCAAAATCTGATCCTTATCAGTCAAGTGTTTTAAAACTAAGTCACATCTCTCCTCAAAAATTTTTCTAAACGATTTAAATCAATTGGGATCCCTAATATCAAAGAGTTTGAAATTGGTGATCAGGGGAGAGTTTGTAATTTAAATCGAAAATAAACTGATAATTTGGTGAGTGTTTTAAAAAAGTAATATAAGGCACTCCTTCCTACATGTGCCAAACGATTTCAAATTTTCTATGCACATGTTGAGGGGGAGCATTTATCTGAAACTAAAGATTTGACTCAAAGTGCAGGTTTTCTCTAATACGTGCAAAACTCTTTCAAATATCGATGCACATATTGAGGGGGAGCAATTAAAAGAAAACCACATCCTTCCCCAAAATGTTTTGTCTGAAGTATTTAAATACTAGATTTGACCGGGGAAGAGATGATGATCATTTTAGAAAACAAAATCATTTTATTGATAACGTGAAGAAGAATTGGAGCTTTCGTTCAAATCGAACCTTCTATGTTTTCTCTCATCACTTTCTCATACATGTGCCAAAAGATTCTTTATACACTATGCACATATTTAGGGGGAGCATTTCTAAAAGATAAAAAAAAATTAAGGTACAAAATGCTTTGATTTTATATCACAAGTACCTTGATTGATTTTTCAAATGGTTTTCATTTGGTTTCAAGGCGGAAAGAACTATACCACAAAACCGACCATTTAAATTTATGCATTGGAGTTATAAGATTGGTAAGGTTAGGTATTATTTCCCATGATCCCACCAGAGCCGGAGGGATCTACCAAGGGACAATCCACTAGATAGTGTAGAAGTCCTTAGGTATGTTGAAAAAAGGAGAAAAGTGAGAATAAGGGAAGAGTGCCGATTGAGATAGAGCTAGGACTGGAATAAACCCAACAAGGTTCTAGTAATAAAGTCTCGTTAAGCACTGAAGGGGTTGAAGAAATAAAAATGAAAAGGGTGAAAAGAAATAGCCCTCCAATAGTTCAACCTTAGGGCAAAAACCGGGTTCAATGCATATGCTACAGGTGGTTACTAAGGTAACGCCGGTATTAAAGACAAGATGTCATGGACCCAGTGACGCACTGCACTAAAATTCCCAAGCCACTCAAGTTCTCTTAAAAGGACTTGTTTCATTCTCACGGGAACCTACATAATCTATCGAATTTCTCTTAGAGATGGTTGATATTGAAGAAGGAGACCCTCTCCCTAGTCTCCGCTCAGGAAACCAAAATGCATTACTAAGTCTAGAGCCAAGAGATCATCCACAAAATCTCACTAGGACACACAATTCGTGAAGACTTGCTGTTTTACACAATGTGGAAAGTACGAATACATATATTGAGAGTCCTACGCATTATCCTTGTGGTATTGCCAAAACATCCGAGTGATATGTAAAATATTCACGATGAAGATGGAAATCCTTCTAGAGCCAACATCTAACAAGCTCTTGGTGGGTGACATGTGAGATTCTTCATGAATCAAACTTGTGACAACTAGATAGAAACGATGGGTGGTTCACTCTTGAATCAAACTTGGTCTAGGAAATGGATTTACGAATACTTTTGAAAAACACATCGACTGTGTATTAATTCTTCAAATATAAAAGAGTATTAATGATTGAAAATTGATCTTTCCCATAAAACCTTCGCCTTATTGCGAAACTCTTTCTCTTAAGCAATACGCGATTGTTTTTCAAATCAATTTTTCATCAATCAGTGAATCTCAATTCGCTGGTTCACTCACTCCGTGTTGTCTACTTTGGGACGCTTCTGTTTGAGAACGGATAGATCAAGCTGCGAAACCCTGTCAAGGAGATTCTTAGGAATTCTACCTGATCACAGGCAGTATTTATACTGATCAACGGGGAACCGTGGTTCTTGCAACCGTATTCAACGAAAATGAACAAAGACACTTTCATGTGTTTTATTGCTAGCTGTTGTTTGCAGGAACATCGGACGGTTGCAGCTGATCAAAATTGAAAAGTCAATCCATAACCGCATGCTCACACATCACACTCACGTTCAAAGAAATCATTACAAGTGCACATCTCAATCTTTTGCTTTGATATCATCATGATGCTTCTGCTTTCACTCTGATACCATCATGCTATGCTTCCGCTACGCTGATACAAATATCATGATCCAACGAAGCTTCCGCAACTATGATGAAAAGATGTCATAATCCAATAATGTGAGCATGTCGGTCCAAAAGTCACAAACATCACATGAAGGCAACACAACAAAGGATGAGTCAAGAGATTTACGGTGGCTGATGATCTCTAAGAAGGCTAAAAGAATAACCAATCCTTGGATCAGTTAATGACCTCCACTTAAAGTACAAAGCATGCGGAATATGAAGAATCAAAGATTACGAGCTATAGAGCAAAGAACAAACAATAGAATCCAAGAACACAACATATAATATTTGTTTGTAATTGAGGTGACCTCCCTTAGGGGGAGATTGTTGGGATTTAGAAAATCCATTAGTTAAAGACTCGGTCACCTCAAGTATATGTAATCATTAGAAAGCTCGTAGTCGTAGTCGTTTAGTTATGTTTAGTAGTTAGCCAAGTAACACCGTGAAGGACGGACGTGTCTTTACACACTGTATGCCTGATCCACAGCCCGTAGGTGGCGTATTTTGTAAGACACTATAAATACCCTTTGCCTCCCAAGGCAAAGCGTGAAGCTTCATAATATACTTTCACTTTCTCTCACTAGAAGTTCCCACTCTCCATCTTTCTCTCTCTAGAACTCATATAAATCAAACCATATATACTTGTGTTTGTGTGTTTATGAAAACCAATATATTATAATTGGATTTTTGCAGACTTAATTTAGAAATTGCAAACACATAAATTGACTTGAAAACCTCAAAACTATGGTTGAGAAAGCTTTAAAACCAGATATATAAACTCAACTAACTCAAATTTATCTTACCCAAATGATTGGAACTCTAAAAATGTGCTAAACCAAACACCCCTTTAAACTATGATTTGCAAATTAACACAAATAAAGATTAAGGAACTTGAAGGATTTTTATACCAACTGACTTAAAATGACTACTTAACTAGTTAAAACTACAATTTAACACATAAACAACTGAAATTAAACCTAACCTATATTTGACTTTAATGTTGACTTACTTTGACTTTTTGAAATTTTTTGAAATCAGAACAAATCGAAAGCAAGAATAAGCTCACATAAGTTTTAATAAGCTTATATGAGCTTATTTGAACAGTAAACTGAGCTTAAAACAGAATTTTTAAGAATGAAATTTGAAATTAAGTGACAAGGAAGAAAAGGCAAATTTGCATTAACGAAATGTCACACTACACACTACAACATGAAATTACAATTTAACTAAATAAAACAATAAAATTACAGGAATTAAATGGTAACAATTTCATAAAAGCATAGAAATTGGACAAAGCTTAATTATGTGATGGGGGTCCTTTATATAGTTGAGCAAGGGGCTTCTAGGGTTTCTGAGGAAGCTTCAAGATACTCAATCTTGGCCTTTGATCAAAACTTGGTCACTAATCCATTAAGCTCAGCCGTTTGATCATGATATGAGGTGTGCTAACCAATCATATGCATCCTTTTGTCCATCCTGGCAATCCTCTTGCACCACACCCTCTGACACATTGTCAGGCTTCTAGAAGGGCTGTAAGTGAGTGGGTAAAAACGGGGAGCATGGTAATTTGAGGTTAGGGATAGTGAACAGTAGATGCTGGCGGGTAAAATGGGGTTTGACTGGGTAAAGGGTTATGTTGACTTGGGTCTTGGATGGGTTTAAAACCGGGTATGGAGTGATAAGAATATCCGGGTGATTCTATTTTAAGTTGGGTTGTGGTAGGAAATAGGCTAGGGGGTTTTATTAGGATTTGGGTAGGATATTAGATTGTGATGTTATTTTTTGGATTGGGATGAATTAATATCCGGATATTAAGACCAATTTTGTCAATTTTGGAAATTCTAAGGACCAAAGGTGCAATTTTGGGTAATGATAAGGGTGTAAAGGGTAAAATTGGTAAAATAGGGGATATAATGGTAATTTGTGTAAAGTGAAGGTGGAAAGTGTAATTCGGCCAAACATGATCCAAAACTCCGTAAAATGTAGCTTTTGAGCATTCAAGATTCATAAACTAGTAAAAATGATTCCCGGCTTCGGCTTTTTCTCTCTTCACTTTCCCGTGCTCGGTTTCTTCTATTTTGCCTTTTCTTTGTTCGTTTTGCGATATCCGGACCTGCACATGCATAAATTCAAGAAACATACAAATATTAGGCATTAATGGCCCGTTTCCGAATTATTTGGGTCGTTTTTGATAAAGGTATATGTTTTCACATATATCAGACTACATTCATGTAGTTAGGATTAACTAAATGATAATAGGCATTAGGATAACCCTTGTTTAAAACATGTAATTTAAGTACGTCAACCATATCGGTCGATTAATTTTCCCCACACCCTTGCGATGTACTCAGGAACACCTTATTAGAAAGAGGCTATTCAAAGCGAGATAAAATCAATAGTACATAACAATACATGGAAATTGGTTGATCTACCTCCGTGATATAAACCAACAGGCCATAAGTGGATCTTCAAAAAGAAACTAAGACCTGATGGTACCATAGAGAAGTATAAGGCTTGGTTAGTAGCCAAAGGATACCGTAAAAAAGAATGTCAATATTTCTTTGACACATATTCACCGGTTACAAGGATAACCTCTATAAGAACATTAATGTCTATAGCAGCAATTCACAACCTGATTTTACATCAAATGGATGTGAAGACTGTGTTCTTAAATGGTGAACTAGATGACGAATCTATATGCAACAACCTGAGGGGTTTGATGTCAAAGGTCAAGAGCATAAGGTATGTAAATTGGTTAAATCTCTTTACGGCCTTAAACAAGCTCCAAAGCAATGGCATGAGAAGTTTGATAACACTTTATTATCGAAAGGCTATCAAATAAACGAATGTGATAAATGTGTTTATGTCAAACAATACAAAAATGTATTTGTCATTATTTGTTTATAAGTGGATGATATGTTGCTCATGGGAACAAATATGGATGTTATAAACCAAACCAAGAAAATGCTTCATTCTTCATTTGATATGAAAGACGTGGTAGAAGCTGATGTCATTCTCGGTATAAGAATTCAAAAAAATTCCAATAGATACATCCTTACCTAATCTCATTACATTGAGAAGAACCTTAAAAAATTTGGGCACTATGATGATAGACCAGTTGTAACTCCCTTTTATCTTAAGGTTCAATTCAAGAATAACAAAAGACAAAGTGTATCTCAGTTACAATATACACAAGTTTTAGGAAGCTTGATGTATATAATGAACTGTACACGACCAGATTTGGCATATAGTGTAAGTCGACTTAGTCAATATTCTCATAACCCTGGGAGAGATCATTAGGATGCACTAGTTAGAGTGCTTCAATATCTTAAGCATACAATGGCTTATGGGTTACATTACACTAAGGGGGTGTTTGGTTCGTGAAATTTAAATCATGGGTTTAAAAATTATGTGGGTTTTTGTATTTTGTAGGGTTAGAAAATGAGGATTTTAAAATTTATTTGTGTGTTTGGTTGTCTAGGGAACTAAAGTGTAATTCGAGTAAATTACTTAATAACCCTTTGAAAAAGTCAATCATGGATTTATTTATGTGTACATTGATTTATTTGAGAGGGAACTTTTATATTTTATTTTACTATAATTAATGTGGCCCCACAAGTTTTTAAATGCATCACTCAACTAGTAAGTTAAGAAACCATCACTTTTCTAGGTCCCACCACATTTAAACCCACCATTTTTTACTTACCAAACATGATGATGGGGTGAATTTAAAATTCAAAAGCACCAAAAATATTCAAATATTTGTCAACCAAACGCACCCTAAGTATCCTCCTGTATTAGAAGAATTTTGTGATGCCAATTGGATTTCCAACCATAATGAAGGAAAGTCCATAAGTGGCTATGTATTTACACTTGGAGGGGCTGTTGTATCATGATAATCGTCTAAGCAAACTATGAATACCAGATCAACTATGGAAGCATAGTTTGTAGCCTTAGATAAGGCTGTTGAAGAAGCAGAATAGGTTAGAAGCTTTCTAGAGGGTATTCTCTTGTGGCCAAAACCTGTGACTGATGTGTGTATACATTGTGATAGTATGGCTGCTTTTACCAGAGCAAAGAATCATATATATAATGGCAAGTCAAGACATATAAGACATCGCCACAATATGATAAAGGACTTGTTAAGAAATGGAATCATTTCCATTGACTACGTTAAGTCAAAGGGAGATATAGCAGATCCTTTGACAAAATGTCTTTGTAGAGAACAAGTCATATTTACATCGAGGGGTATGGGCTTAAAGCCAACACAATGAGTGTCTGCTCGGCAGAAACCTAACCTGGCAAAATTAGAGATCCTATGGTCTAGGTTCAATAGGAAAACTCAAAAGTACTAACACACAAGTTTCAATTAGCGACGATTATTCTGTCGCTAAAGCGTCGCTAATTGCAGTTTTTTCTGAACCATTGTGACTGTTACGAATGAAGTGTCTCTAAGGCCATTTGAAGGGGTATTGTGACTGTTTTGAAGGGTCACCATGTGCCTATATAAAAGGGATGAATTTGGCACTTTGTAATTATCAAAAACACAAAAATCTCATCCATCTCCATCATGAAAACATGTCAGATTCTCTAGATTCAAGTTTCATACTTGATTTGATTGTTGTATCCTCTAAACGATTCGTACTGCATAGGACGAATTTCTGTTAACCGACACTGCTAATCGCATGTCTTAATCTGTTGTTGTAATCTTATGATTATGTACAAAACAATTTATATTACATTTATAAATTCCCTAACACTAAAATCAATATATCTTTGTCATTCTTATTATTTATTATTATCAATAAAGAAATTAAAAATCATAATTTTGCTATTAGTTATCAAATGTGAATAAATTTTATAAAACAATAAGCTTTATATATATATATATATATATATATATATATATATATATATATATATATATATATATATATATATATATAGACAAGCGTTCAAATGAGAAGAGCTTTTTTTGTGAGAACGCGAGAAGAAATCCTGGCCCTCCATCTTATCACCTCTTTTTTTTTAATCTGATGGCTAAAATAAATCATAATTTCTACATTAAACATACAAGGCTAGTATAAAACAAAAAAAACACACACTCTCACTTTTAAAAATGTGAAAAACACGAATACTCTCTCAACCTTCATCACCAGCTTCCACCACAGTCATCGCCAATCACCACCATCCACTGTCATAATCCTCACCGTTCACCACCGTCCACCATAGTAATCATCGCCTATCAGCACCGTCCACCTCAATCATCACCGATCACCACCGTCCACCTAATCACCGTCCCCTGCCGTCATCACCAATCACCACCGTCCTCCATCGATAATCATCATCATCATCATTATTATACAGAGGCATTGAGTAAGTCTGAATTTAAGCTTGATTCATATGTATTTAGTTTTGATTCAGTGATTATAGATAAATTTGTTCTTGTGGTTTATGTGTTTGATTTTAGTTATTTGTTTGTGTTCATGAATAATCTAGATGATTATGTAAACTTGATGAAGAAAATGAAAAATGAACATGTGTTTTACTGGTGGTTTGTCTATGTACACGACGTGTTTGATGAAATGCTAGCTGTTTTCACATATGAATGTAGGTTGATTTTTTTTAATCGGCACCGATTATTAGCTAAGTTCATGTGCTAAAACATTTCCTGAGTTCCAAGTTCTTGCACATAAAAGAAACGTATGGTCACTGAAACTAATCTAGCTTTTTTTTTTTTTTTTTTTTTTTTTTTTTTTGCATATCAGCGTCTAGATAATGTTAACAGGAAAGTGGTCATTACTTATCTGATCTAGCAAATATGAAATAATGTACACCAATTCTAAAGTTCAGTAGAATAGTAGATTTTCTTATGACTTGATTTATGTTGATGGCTTTAATAAGGTAATGAAATTTGAGAGGCTTTAAATAAGGTATCAAATACCCTCACATGTGAAGAAATATTGTATCGAATATCTTCACATGTGAATAAATAAGGTACCGAATATCTTCACATGTGAAGAAATGTTGTATCGAATTTCACATGTGAAGAAATAAGGTATCGAATATCTTCACATGTGAAGAAATGTTGTATCGAATATCTTCACATGTGAAGAAATAAGGTGTCGAATATCTTCACATGTGAAGAAATGTTGTATCGAATATCTTCACATGTGAAGAAATAAGGTATTGAATATCTTCACATGTGAAGAAATAAGGTATCGGATATCTTCACATGTTAAGAAATAAGGTATCGAATATCCTCACATGTGAAGAAATTTGCTTAAAACTTGATTTGTGTCGATGGCTTGAAATAAGGTATTGAAATTTGAGAGGCTTTAAATAAGGTATCAAATACCCTCACATGTGAAGAAATAAGGTATCGAATATCTTCACATGTGAAGAAATACGAAAAATGGATCAAAACGTTGTGAAACACTGATTGTGGTTGAATATATGAGATGAAGTACGGATATAAAATGGAGAAAAATATTTTTATCTAAACTTATAACCCAATAAGCTCTATTCTTCTCTTTATCATTTTTGTGATATATCATTATTTTACATTTTTATCCATATTATCGATATTTGCATTATGTGTAAATATTTGCAGGTCGAAGATAGCGAGTTAGCTGATGTGGCGGCAGTAAGTGCAGGGTACAACCCCGAAGTGGGAAATATGATTGCAAAAGCCATGAGTAAAGTAGGTAGGCAAGGTATTGTGACCCTTAAAGAAGGAAAAACTTCTGAAAATAGTATGTATGTCGTGGAAGGCTTGCAATTTGGTCGTGGTTACCTTTCTCCATATATCATTACCGACAGTGAGAAAATGACCGTTGCGTATGAAAATTGCAAGGTACCATTATCATGATACATTTTTCTCAATATTACTCAGGTAAATAGGAACTTATTATTGGATATTGATATAAAGTTTTGTCGTGCAGTTGCTTTTGGTTGACAAAAAGGTCAGTAATGCACGAGATTTAGTTGCCCTATTGAAGGATGCTATCAAAGGAGGATACCTGGTATTGATTATAGTTGAAGATGTTGAACAGAAAGCTCTTGCTACCCTTGTAGTGAACATGCTACGAAGTGCTCTAAAGATTGCTGCACTTAAGGCCCCTGGATTTGGTGAGCGCAAGAGTTAATATCTTGGTAATATTGTTGTCCTTACTGGAGGTAAAGCTTTTGTTACATACATACATTAACGCACGATATATTAGGCTTTCGACCCATTTAGTTTTGAAAGGGTCGATGCAAGTCATTTAAGTTTAATGTGTCAACTAAGTAACAAGGAAACGAGTAAGATTTTCTTAAGAAATATTAGTTTTTGTAATCGTATTTAACACTCCAATTGTTTATAGAGAAAAATAAAAGGTTATAGGAAAAAAGTTTCATGACCCGTGCAAGAAAAATACACGTTTTGCCCCATTATTATTCGACCTTCCCATTTAGAAATCTCTGTTTGTATATTTTTTGTTATCTTTCATCTTGTACTTTATGATAATCTCTATGCATTCTTGATTTAGGTTCTGTGATCAGAGATGAGGTTGGGTTAACCCTTGAGAATGCTGGAAGTGAGGTTTTAGGATTTGCTACTAAGGTGGTACTAAGGATACTACCACCGTCGTCGTGGTTCAGGATAGTTGATAATTTCTTGTTCAAGCGGTGGGATCATGTTGAAAATGGAAGTCTCCTTGAAGCTTCTGATATGAAGACAATCCATAACTTGCAAATTTTTCTAAGGCCCGCATCAATTCTTGAAAACCTTGATATGAGTACACATTAATGTAATTTCCTTAAGGGTTTTTCCAAGTACGCGTATGTAATAATAAAGAGCCGATTGAGATTAGTCGTATCTTTGGGGTTTATTTTGAGTTCAGACAATTTAGTTGAGTTTACTTTAATAAGAAAGAACCCATGTTTGATAGTGCAAATAATTCGAAACACTGCTTTTGTATGTATGAAACTTACTAAAGTCGGTCATCCAAAAATTAGAGCAATCTTATTAAAGATTTATAGTTTTGATATACTTTTTGTTAACACTTGAAGTGTATTAATTTTTAAATAGCTGTTTGTGTAAGAGTGGACTAAAGCTCCATTGCAGGTGATACAACTAAATGTCAAAAACTCCAGACCAGAATCATGCATCATTGTTGATACATAGAACAATAGATATTGCGGTTTAGTGTATTTAGTTGCAGATATCGCGTAGCAAGACCATTTGAACTGCTTACAGGACTCAATTTTGTATGTGGTATGACAGAAATTTAAGAATCATATTGGCATAGTCTAGTCTATATTTCGAAAACAAGCATAAATTATTAAATTTCTTCTCATATAAGCTCTCAACAGAGAAAACGATTACAAATAGTAGTATGTACATATATGATCTTATTTTCAAATTTAATGAAAATGATTACAAATTGTAGTATGTACATATATGATCTTATTTTCAAATTTGAAATGTTCTAAAACACCAACAAAGAATTCTTGATATCATACCCCATCTTTTTAAGATTAGGGTTGATGGCAAACTGAATCATGGGTGGTGGTCTACAAGCCAAAGCCAATGTATCTTCTGAAACTTCAGGAATATGTTCTCTCATGATGTCCTCAGTGATGGACCCTTCACTGTATTTCCACCCTTCTCGTATCGACTTTGCAACAACATACCAAACCTTCACTCTATCTTGATACTTCTCAGCCCATGCATCTAATTCATATCTCAATAGTATATCATCTTCTGTATGGTTTGCATACACTACATACATCTGTGTATCATCCTCTGGCTCCTTCAAGATCGCCTGCATCACTTGATATATTGGTGTAATACCTGTCCCACCCACGAACATGGCTAGTTTTGTGGCAAACTTTTGTTTCCCTTGTGAAGAAAGCGTTCCCTTGCCCATACAATCTATATGACCTAATGGACCTTTGATTTAAAGTGAAGAACCTATACTCATTGACTCAAGATACTGTGACATGAGTCCTCCATTTGAAAAACCGGGTTCGACACCCTTGAAGTAGACTTTGACAAGCAACTCAAAGTATCCGACTTCATCAATGGTGCTAGTTGGTGTGTATGCTCTCATGCATAGCTTGTCATCAATTGTAGCACATAATAAGATGTGTTTACCAACTGGTAATCTGTGAACTACATTTCTAGACGCAACATTCTTCATAAAAGCTTTTTAAAAGTAGTTGCATCTTTTTGATGCACATGTCACAGTATCTCAAGTCAAAAAGCATCCATTCATTCATTAGACGTCTTTAAAAGAATAAGTTATTTTTATAGTAGTAGAGCTGGGTTAAATACCATACCACTATACCAGTAACATCTGAAGCATGACCACGTGCAGTGTTTAGTGCAAAGCCACCAGTGTAGCAGCACATGTCAAGTACTCTTTGACCATCCGAGATGGTTGAAATAAATTGACCATTTTCACGATGATCAACATAGAACCCTGTCTTTTGTCCATCCAATGAGATCATATAGGATATTCCATTCTCCACAATCTGATATGAACCAAGAAAACTGCAATTTAAGTAAATACTTTATTTGCAAAAACAGCAGGTTACTGATTTTTAAAGAAGTGTTACCTTAATCGTTTGATTAGTAGATGTGGATAAGTCTTGTTGTTGCTGCTGATCAACACGAGCCAGAGCCAGACCTTCTTCTTTCAAATTTCGATAGATGGTCTCCAGACAACATTTTTGATGACACTGAATATTCCTTGTACTTCTCAACCCAAGCAGCTGATGATGCGACAACAGCTACATCGCCAAAGACATCAATAATAAGGCCATACAATCTGCACAAGTTAGTTAGAAAAAGAAATAGAGTAATCCACCTGTGACATCAGATCATGAACCTGCTCCACAGTGATCTTTGCACTATATTTTGTAATTTTAGCAAGTGGTGATTCTTCCTATAAATAACGAATATATGCCATTCATTAGAAAGCACAAAATACAGAAACAACATTTTTTTGCTTGGCAACTAGACAGACTTGGAAGCACTTTTAAACGCATATCAATAACATGTGGAAGAAAGATTCAGAAATGAGAATTTGTACTACACAAACATATCATCAAGATCCCAACCTATAAACTGCAATCCACTAAGCTAACAGACTGTTTAAATTTATGTGCAAGTTTGTGCTTAATCACATTATAGAACACTAAACTCATGAAAAACTTATGATATCCATCCCATCATTTGCAGATTATAATTCTTCACCGTTGCTTCCTTAACATCTCTTAGTCAATACGAAATGTAGGCATAAGATGAGTCAAACTGGTACAGTCGAAGTTTACTAAAGTACTTTGGATGGCAATATTACAAAAACAGGTGCTATTAATATGCTTGAGGTGGTATAAGTATGTATTTGTATCCAATCAGTAAATCTTGACAAGGTTGAGCAAAGTTATGGTTCAAATAGATGCAGGAGGAAATTGTCTTCCTGATTTGGTCATATGAGCACTGTACGACACATATGGTTCTCCTAAAAGAACATCTTAGTGACATGCAGCTCAAATACAGGAACACTATAAAAGGGTCAAAAGGAAAAAAAACACAAGATATGTGACCCACTAACCTCTTTCTTTCTTTGGGCGGGTGCCATGAGAGGACCAAAGCGTGTATGAGACAACTGACCTTCAGCTTGCTCCAACTTTTCAGCTGTGCGACAACAAAGGAAAAACCATATTAAACTTAACAACCTGAAGCAACCTAACAAAGTCATGTTTGAAACAAAAACAAACAAAAATAAATCTAAAAGGTAATTATTATATAAGTACCAAGATCTGATATTTGTCCTGCAACATAGTCACCATTCCCAAGAAAAGGTGAAGAAGAAAGAGTATTCACCCAATACTTGTTCCAAAGCAGATCCAACAAGTGACAATCAAGAGACGACTTAAAGTACGTGATTTCCAGCGAGTAATACTGTCAACCAAAAAAACGCAACAAAAGGAACTAGTCAATAATAGACTATCAAAATGTCATGAACCATGCTAGTGGTATAAGTATAACTGACCTGTTTGCAATAGACACCAAAGTCCTCTATCTTGTTAAGAGGGATTGTCTGGTACTCAGACACAGGCTCATCTGATGGCTTGTATCCTTCCGGGTAAGTCCTAAATGCTCCGATCTCAACTTTACCATCAGAAACGGTCCTTGTTGGGTCAATGACCACTGCCAAAACGGCTCTTGATACTGCTGGTTCAGCATTTGAGTAGAAATGTCAATTCCAGACAACCAGCATCCGTAACTAGGATGAGAATGGTACCACCCAACAACGTTTTCCAACCTTCCAGCCTAAACCATAGCATCCCAATTAGATTACAGTCATCATACATACTGGTGTTTAGCATTTCGTCTAAAAAGCAATCTATGTGATATGACATATTCAGATACAGGGGGTGCCTGGTATTGCTTATTTAAGTGTTCATATGCTCAACTTTCTCTCTGCTTATTCTAGGGTAAATAAGTTCTTTAAGATAGGCAATCCCAAGCAACCCCTCACATAACAACTACAACAACACATGCTGAAAGAGATACAGTTTTAATGTATTTCCGCTCTTCAATAATGATACCTTAAAGATCAAATAACCAGAAATTATTTGTCAGATCTACTCCAAAACTATTTTTAAACCCATACAAAATCAAAACCGATGGTACTATACCTAAACACTAGAAACTCATCACGCACAACTCCAAAACGCAAACACAATCCCATAATCAAATAATCAGTTGTTCAAGTGTCTGACAAACTCTACCATATAAAATTTTACACTTAATCGACACCAAAACAATCAGATAAGCAGAACCAGTTCCATCACAACCGCTCCTAAACCAATAAGTTAACCCCTGCATAATCAAAACCAAATTCACTATACCAAAACACTAGACACTCATCATCAACAACTCCAAAACACAAACACATCTACATAACCAGAACTAGCTTGCTCATTAGTTGCAAAATACTTGAAACATTTATGGATTCTAGGCTTAGGGTGTTACAAACTCTGACTATCCAAAGATTTACACGTACAATGACCGCCTAACAAGCATATAATGAGAACCAATTTCATCATAGCTACTCAAAAACCAATAATTTGACAACAAAATAGACAAGAAACTTATAATCAATTTCAATACACCCAAACACTAGAAACCCTTTATCTAAAGCTCGAAAAGGCAGACTGACCAATATTATCTTATTACTCCAAAAATACTCAAAAATTTACGATTGGGGTTTTACAACTGCTAAAAAACTAACGAATTAACAACAAACAATCAATAAAAGCAAAACAGAACAAATCACAAAATTTATATTCCTTATACATATAATCACAAGGTGTCAAATTCTGCATCAATCATAAATAGAAACACAAATTACACTAACCTAGAGCCAAGAGAGGCAGGATCACAAGTTTTATGAATCTCTTGACATAAATCAAGATCTTTCTTGTCGTGAGTAACCTGATCAGCTTTAAAAACCAAAAAAGGTTGTTCCTAAGTAACTTGATAAGCTTTAAAAACCAAAAAAGGTTGTTCCTAAGGCACCCGTATACAATGTGTACATTTTCTTTCCCACTGTTTCCCCATGTCTCCTTCACAATCTACAAAACAAAAATATTAAAACAAAATAAATGGCTAAATATAAATGTAAAATATCATTTGACAAACAAAGCTTCTCATTCAACCAGTGTTTGATTAGAAATTTTATACTCCCTCCATCGCAAGCTTTTTCACGCGCCCACTAGTTATCTCGAGATTGTTGCAATTTCTTGACATTTTTCACGCGTGAAGAAAAATATCAGATACTTGCTAAACTTTTCACATGCGCAGAAATATGTCTCCTATATTTTCACGTGCGAAGAAAAAGATCTCCTATATTTTCACGTGCGAAGAAAAAGATCTCATATATTTTCACGTGCGAAGAAAAATATTAGATACTTACTAAACTTTTCACGTGTGAGTGTATTCAATACCTTATATCTTCACATGTGAAGATATTCGATACCTTATATCTTCACATGTGAAGATATTCGATGCCTTATATCTTCACATGTGAGTGTATTCGATACCTTATATCTTCCTATGTGAAGATATTCGATACCTTATATCTTCACATGTGAAGATATTCGATACCTTATATCTTCACATGCGAGTGTATTCGATACCTTATATCTTCACATGTGAGTGTATTCGATACTTTATATCTTCACATGTGAGTGTATTCGATACCTTATATCTTCACATGTGAAGGCATTCAATACCTTATATCTTCACATGTGATACTACAACTACACTTATTTCGCTCTTATATACCTCAAATATCCAATGTATTCTGATTTTCTTCACAAGTGAAGAAAACTTAATAAAAGCTTAAATCGCCTAATTAAAGATACTACAACTACACTTATTTCGCTCTTATAACCTCAAATATCCAATGCATTTTGATTTTCTTCACAGGTGAAGAAAACTTAATAAAAGCTTAAATCGCCTAATTAAAGATACTACAACTACACTTATTTCGCTCTTATATACCTCAAATATCCAATGCATTCTGATTTTCTTCACAAGTGAAGAAAACTTAATAAAAGCTTAAATCGCCTAATTAAAGATACTACAACTACACTTATTTCGCTCTTATAACCTCAAATATCCAATGCATTCTGATTTTTCACAACTAAAGAAAACTTAACCAAAGCTTAAATCGCCTAATTGAAGATACTTCACATGTGAAGATAATTTAACTAAAATAAATTACACTGACAATTCTAAACAATTATTTATAAAAAATAATTAAATTATAATAAAATATTAGTTTTACTTGATATCTCTGTTTTTCCGGTGATGTCCGTGATATCATCTCCGTCTGATTCATAATAGTATATATTCATATCTTCTTCAATTACATTCGGTTGATTGTGTTGGTTGATTGACGGTGATTTCGATCGAGTTAACGGCGGTGGCATAATGATTTGATCAGCAGCTTAACGTCATTGATCGAAAGTTAGTTAGGTAGAAGAAGGTGAATATATGTTACGCTAAGGACGGTAGAAGAAGGTGTTTGATCGGCGGTTTAACGGTGGTGTTTTTAATGGAAGTTACTTTGGTCGAGAGAGAAACTGTGTGTGATTTCACCTTCAATTTTGTCAAACCATATGTTTTTTCTTTATATATTACTTATTTGTTTGGGAATTACATATTTGCCCTTGGTTAGTGTAAATTTTTGGCTAATCTTAGCCATTAGATCTAAAAAAATGAGGGATTAGATGGAGGGCTAGGATCTCTTCTCGCGTTCTCACAAAAATTAGGCTTCTCACAAGAAACACCCCCTATATATATATATATATAGGAATAGTAAAATTTTAAAAATAAGCATTAATCGAACATGATGATCATGATAAGTTACATCGAAGTACTTAACTATTGCAACTAAATGACCACATAATAAACCCCACAACAAATATTAATGGTTTTTGTATACAACGTTAAGCCTCTTAAAAGTTAAGCATTTAGTTTTTCTTCTTCTTTCAAATATGGTTAGATTATCATAACAATTCCAGTTTTCTGTTATTTATAGGGTTTTAACTGCTAAATAGCTGTGTATTTTTTCAAATGTATTGTTTCGATACGTGTACTATTTATTGTTCCACTTAATTTTGTGTACTTTCATGTTTTATTCCATTTTGCACATTTTGATAACGTGTGACATTATAAATGGTGACACGTGTCAAACTTTCAACTGTGACATGTCATCAAAATGTGCAAAATTGAACAAAATATGAAAGTACACAACATTAAGACTGGAGGGCAGACCGTGAGTGAGTCACCTTACCCTCACTCACTCGCTAGTCACCATGCCGGCCATATACACTCACTAGCTAGTCTCACATTTCTAGGCAAATTAAGGTGACTTGCTCACCTTATTGATTTGTGTGAAGCAAGTATTTTGTGTGTGTTAAAAAGAAAAATAAAAATAAAAGTTAAGGTGAGTGGGAGTGACTGCTTTGTCCACAAAAAGGTGAGTGGGAGTGAGTGGAAGAGAGAAGAGAGAGAAAACTGATGTGGCGCTGATGTGTAAGGTGAGTGGATACTCTCCTTGCCTTCAAGCCTAAGTGAAACAATAAATTGTACACGTACCAAAACGGTACATTTGAGAAAGTACGCAGCTATTTTATAACCTAAACCCTTATTTATAAATAGGAAGGTTGGGATATGTGTAGGGTTTTTTTTTTCTTTTTTTTTTTTTTTTAATGAAACCATCTAATTGCTTTATAAATAGCTTTTTATAGTTTTTGCGTTTTATAAATTTGACATATTTTGATCATACATCACAAGTGTTAACAAAAATAAAATTCTCCAAAAGTTTATGTCAAGTTTTTCATTTACACACATACGTTAACTCAAAATATTATAACCCAAGCTTCCTTTTTCATTAATAGGTGATTAAATGGGTAAAGATGAAAATCATAATAAAAACTTGTGAAACTACCGTAACTTTAGAGGATTTATGTAAATATTTAACAACGGAGTCCATTATGTGCAATGAATAGTAAACTTTGCCCGTTATATTTTCTCTAATTGCAATTTCTTTTTTACAAAATCATCAAATATTTTCTAAATAATTTTATATACTTTTGAGCTTTATAAATTTGACAATTTTTATTCATATATCAAAAGCCTTATAAAAATTACTAAACTTTTAAAAAGTTTATATCAAGTTTCATTTACGCATACGTTAAATCAAAATAGGAACCCTTGTAGCTTTCCTTTTAATTAATAGATGGTCAAAGGTTAAAAATGAAATTGTAATAAAAGAATGTAAAATCATCGTGTAACTTTAGTGGATTTTATATAAATATTTGATAACGGAGTCCGTTATATTTGTAATGAACAAGTAGCAGGAGCTCGTCGCGTTGCGACGGGGTGTTTGCTATATTTTTCAACTTTCATAAGTGTAAAAAAGATGTTTCTTGAATGACTCCATAACTATAGCCTAAGATTTACTTATAAAAATATGCACCGAGTATCTCAAAAAAAGATGTGCAAAGAATAGAAAGAGGAGGTAAAAATGGAGCTTAACATTCCCCAAAACATACCATTTGGGTTGTGATTTTGTGTATTATGCAACTGTTGATCACTTTCATCGTTGTAGAATTCCGTTCATCCTCATGCAATGTATGCATACTTGAATACACGTACTCTTATATCACCAATAAAAATATGCACCAAGTATCTCAAAAAAGATGTACAAACAATAGAAAGAGGAGGTAAAAAATTGAGCTTAACATTCCCCAAAACAGACTATTTGGGTTGTGATTTTGTGTATTATGCAACTGTTGATCACTTTCAGCCTTGTAGAATGCCGTTCATCCTCATGCAATGTATGCATACTTGAATACACGTACTCTTATATCATTTGTATGTACACTGCCTTTGAAATAAGTTGTAGCTGTACCTTTTTTCGGCTTACCTGTTAGCATAAGTAACCATAGCACGGTCAGACTTTCTATTGGTGTCGCAAAAAGGGTTAGATGGGTTGTATCAAGAACAGATAGATGACCCTCAAAATTATTCGTCAGTCTTTGTTTCTTGTTAACATGAATGTGTTAAATAACAATTTCAACATAACATGCAATTTCTAAGCCTAGAGTATAATAGGTCCACCATATTTTATAAAATGATGGACATATAGATTGACTGACATGCCTCGGTTTGAGATTTTCGCCTTAAATAAGTTCGACAACTATTAAAGAGTTTGCAACTTTGATAACTACTTAGTGAGTACACTTCTTTTCCGTAAATCATTAGATTTTATGTCGATAAGGGTACTGGCAACCGTCTCGATCGGTATGCCCTTCGGCATGGAGCAAACCGAGCGGCGTGGGTATTGCCTCCCAAGCGGCATGAATCGGCATGGAGGCTTGGTTTGTAGAATCGGTATCTTACCCCGATTTGGCATGAAACAAATTGGAACGTTGGGGTTCAAAAATATACCCGTTGGACATTAAAGAGCACTAGCCGTTGCATGGGTTAAAAAAAATAGGAAGAGGGTGATACAGCTGGTGGTTAAATAGGCAAAGAAGGTGGTGGTAAAGATTTAAATTTGGGCACACCGGATATTCGAGCAGCTAGTCCGGTGGCGGCTGGAGCTTCATCTGAAAAAGAAGACATGAATGAAAAAGTGGAAGTTGGTTGTGCGTTTGTAGGAGATTGTATGGCTGTGGAACTCATTGTAAGACAAGTTGCTTGTGAGATTTGTAGGATGGATTATTGGGTAGTTTAGGGAGGGAGGAGTGGAGCATTCTTACCCTAATACCCTGAGGGTGCCACGTCACCTCTATCCAATAAAAACCTTCCACCTCAAAACTACCCCAATACTACCCTAACACTACCCTAACTAGACGGAGTGGTACCCTAGTACCCGAATTTTTTTTTTTTTTTTTTTACCTGCTGTGGTACCCTTCTTCTTCCTCGGAGTGGTACCCTTTTTGTTCCTGTACCTGCAAAAACAAGAAAAGATCTTTCTTTGCTATCTTATCTCTTCTTTTAATTCTTTTGATATGTTTTAACGGAGCTTCCATCTTCTCCATAAACATACCTGAAAATGTTGCCGGAAATTCAAGAAACATGGTTTCTGTCTCATTATCATTCTCAAACTTCATGTATTCACTTGAGGAGCAAAACCCATCTGTTTGTTTACGTTACCCACTCGATTTTGTAACTCAACCAAACGCTCCCAACGTATTAATTTTGCAACGGTCCACTTCGGTTTCCCAGCTCGATTTTGTAACTCGCTCCGCCTACCCGAGCTCGGCGGAATGGTGTAGCCGCTCGGTTTCGTGAACCGGCCCCCCCAACCCGAAGCCACTCCGTCCTACCTTATAGAGGAAGTATGGAAAATGCACACGTATGTTTGTTTTTAATAGTAGCTTTTATTATATTTTGTTTTAGCTAGGATTTATATTATATAGAAGAAAAGAAAAAGATAGTATTGTGTGTGAATGTTGGAATTGTTTATTAAATTGTTTAATATAATTATTTTTTTAAAAAAAATCGAGGTATGGGTTAGGCATGGTTGCCACTAAAAATCTATTGTTAGGTATGAGTTTGTTATGAGATGAGATGGAAGGATATTATTGGTGGGTGATTAGGCATGAAAAAAAAGTTTAGGCATGGTTGCCACCACCCTAAAAGAGCTAAAATTCCGAAATCCTTCTTGAACATGGCTCGTCGAATTAAATTCCAGAAGCAAGTCACTTACTATAATTATATTTATATAGGTGTTGTTATGTGTACCTTTTAGACTCACTTTTTATCTTCTTGAAACACCCTTTACTTTGTCTACCATCTCTGTAAAAGTGCCTGCAACATTCATAAGAAACATTCAAAATTTTGGCCAGTGCAACTAAAAATCTCAAGAAACCATCAGTATACATTAGTTTGGTGAATCCTCGTAACGGTTACTTCGTTACTAATCTCGAGTATATACAAAAATAGTAAGAAAATACGCAATAATCAAATACATGAATAGGGTTATTTGATCCAACATAGTATTGATCAACAGTTTTCAACCAAGCTCAACTAAATAGATTATTGGTCAAACAGGTCATTCTAGAAGCAACTCACTTACTATAATTATATTTATACAGGTGTTGTTATGCTTATCTTTTTTGTGGAAAACTAGAAGGGGGGTTGAATAGTTTTACTGATTAAAATTTTATTTTAAACTATTTAGATCGACTTATGTCAATCTATTTAGATGTGTGTGTTGGATGTTGATAGATAAGCATATAAATAAGTAAAGCAAAGATAAAGAGTAAGAAGCACAAAACCACAACGCGAGTATATATAGTGGTTCGGCTACAAGGACACCTTTCTTGCCGTACTTCACTCCCCGAGTTACCTACTCGAGAGTTAATCACTATACAACACAAACTCTTTGTGGCGGAGAAGCCTTCACAACGTCGCCTACTCTTTATCCGGTACAAGGCTAGACATCGGGTTCTTCCACGAGGTAGAACCAAACCTATCACAACGTCGCCTACACTTTATTTGGTACAAGGCTAGATATCGAGTTCCATTACAAAGGAGGAACTACTACCCAACACTACACAACACCTATCCCAAAAGAGATCCACTCCTTATGACAACATCAACAAGGATATCAATATCCTTTGACCCAAACTAATCTATCTTGAACATCGACACACCATATCGAATGTACACCCTAGGAACCTTTCACTAATGCATTTGACACGGGACCTAGGCACCCTTCACTAATGCCTTCAACACGGACTTTCGACACCCTTCACTAATGCCTTTGACTTAGATCTTCGGCACCTTTCACTAATGCCTTCGACTTGACCCTTTTGACATCTTTCACCTATGTCTTCAACACAACACTTCCAATGAGAGAATAAAGAACTATCAACAAGATAACATCAGTAGTCTTGATGATAACGAAGCTTGACAACCCATGGACTTGAGCTTGCTCGACTTCAAGAGGTGGTGATATCACCTTTAAGAGGAACCTAGAGAATCACACAAACACAAAACTACATAGAAAGATCCTTTGGATCTGAGGTTAGAGAGTTTACAACACTAAAAGAGAATGTGTGTGAAAAGGGGTGAGTTACAATAAAGAAATGGCTCACTATTTATAGACAAAATTTCACTACTGTTCCACGGATCCCTTACACGAGGGATCCGTACAGTTTAAAACTGGGGATCCGTAGGACGCTACTCCTAAATGGGTTATGGGTCATGAATCATGGGTCATGGGTTATGGACTTTGGATCATGGGTATCCAAATAGATACAATGTATATAGTAGATGCAATGCATCTAGTCAATGGGTCATGGGTTAGCTCCATGGGTTATGGATAATAACCATTATGACTTTATGCATGATGTCATCAAATGGGTCATGGGTTATGGATCATGCTCCATGGGTATGGACTTTGGGTTTTACCCAACTACATTTAATTTGTTTAGTCAATGAGTCAAATACTTAGACTTCTACCCATTATATTACCCATTACAGTATATACTAAGTATGTATACATATACCCATTATGTAAGCACTAGTTGTTATACATATGCATTATTATAACATGAAAACACTATTACTTGTTTAGTATTTTATATGAAAACGTAAGTGTGTTAGTAAACTATTGGCTCAAACCATTTACGTATTTTATTTGTTTCGTTAAAATGATTTTACGTTTGTTATCGACAAAACATTAGAAGATCGTAAAATATAAATAAACGTTTTTACGGCTTATTTGTATTAACAATCTCCCCCTTTTTGTTGATGACAAAACATAAGATTATTTTAAGGAAAAACTAAAATTCGTAAAAGTTTGAATTAGAGCTTTTACTCTCTTCTCCCCCTTTTTGTCGAAACAAAAAAAGCATCGAAAAGAAACTAACACTTTGTTTTAAGAAAAACATGTGAAAAGAAAAAAATATATGAAAGCTAGAGAGTAAGAGAAGAGAAGGATTCTCGTCTTAGCTCCCCCTTGACCGGTCCATCCCTTTGTGAGGGCTTCAAGTAATTTAGAAAAACTAAGCGAGTGCTTTGCAATTTTGTTTGCAAATGGTTTCGTCTTTTTGACGAACATGCTCCCCCTTGACGAGTGCTCCTTTGTGAGGAGGACGTCAAGTAGTGTAATCCTATTGTGAAAGTATTGCAAATGATTTTGCAATGTTTTGCTTTGACAAGAAACTCCCCCTAGCTAAGGGTGTCAAAGTCTTCATGTGTATATTGAAAATCTACAAAACAAAGGTTGGAAAACAAGTATATGATGCATCATTTCCTGCAAATAAAACTCAAGTTAGTAATACAAATGTCTTCTGTAGCACGGATCCCACGGTTCCTCCCTTGGGGGGATCCGTCTAGGCTAAAATGAGGGATCCGTCCCCCTGCATACTTAATACAGCAATATGGATGTAAAAAGTGATGTTAGCATCAAAATGTTATATGTATTAAGGCACCAAACATATTCTTAAGACAATATTGCATATAACATGTAGTTTCATTCAATAAAAACACGAGAAATGATCTACATATCTCTAAAACTAAGAGAATGAGCAATACATGTATTAAAATTCCTAAACTATCTAAGTTAAGCTTAAGACTAGGAAACCACTTGAATCCTTAAGCTCAAGGTTGTTTAGGTTTGTTGACCTCATTGAAACGTTCGAGGAGGTGATAAAACATGAAACGTTGCTCTTCACGTAGTTCATGTACCAAGCCTTCAACATATTGACAATGATAACAATCTTTGTCATGGCTAGGAAATGGTGGAGGTAGAAATGGAATTGCTTGAGATGGAAGGTTGGGTTAAGTTTCCACAAAAGAAGGAAGGGTTTGTGGAGGTACATTTGGAGGTGGTTCAACCAAAGGTGGTGGTGGTGGAATATGTGTCGAGGATGGTGGTAGAGAGGTATCTACTTCCATGTGATCGGGTGCTTGACTTTGATGATTCCTCATAATCCAAAAGGGACTATTTGAGGGTGATGGAGAAAAGGATACCGGTGCTAGTGTCATTTCAACACCTTGGTTTTGTTGTTGCGCTATTCTCTCTATTGAGGAGAATGTTGGAAATGGTGGAGGATGATATGGCCTAGAAGGAAAGTCCTCTAAGTTGTAGAGGTGTAGAGATGAAACTGGAGTGGTGAATGATAAGGCTCTAGGCACTAAGGGTAATGGTTTAGTGGAAATAGGAGTGTTTGGTTTAGGAGGTATAGTGGTGTTTGGCAATGGTAGTTTTGTGGGAACAATCCTTTTGGGGATTGGTTTGATTGGTTGAGTTGGTGGAGTGAAAATCCTAGCATTTTTGGATTTAACGGGAGATGATTCGGTTGAAAAGAATTTTGTGAACAACACGAGCAAGTTTCTTGGGTGGTCATTTGGTGGATGAGTTAGCACTAGGAGCTTTCCTCATGATGAGATGATAAAAGGTTAGTGAGATAGGGGCTTCTAGTTGCTGGGAATTAAGTTGTAGATGGTGAGTTAGAAGTCCTAACAAGATGGTTTATAAACGGAAGGATTTGGCAAGTGCATTCAAGGCTTAAACCACTAAAATCCTTTGAAATGTGATGATTTGCATGCACAAGAGTCAACTTCAGATTTGTACTGATCAAGAAGGTTAATTGAGGTAAGATAGAGTGTTAAAGTTACCAAGGAGAGCCTGAAATGATTGTTTTAGCTAGGATTAGCTGAATCTGTCAGTCGGTTCCTACGGTTCCCTCCAATGAGGGATCCGTCTAGGCTAATCCTAGGGATCTGGCTCTCAGCAGCCAAGAAAAAAGGAAAATGATGTTTTGTGAGGTCTAGTACCTACACATCTTAAGTGTTTCAGTCTTCTTAAGTGTCTTAAATGAAGAGGGTATTAAATGATCAATAGAAATGGCTGATGGTAGCTAATGATTGCCTTTTATGTAAAGAAATGGGACTTTATGACCACCAATAGGTAATCAAAGATGACACTAGGAGATTTGAGAGTGTCAAGTGGTGTTAAATGATCTTATAGATCAGATGGTAACTTAAGATAAATTTGGAAAATTCCTTAAAAATTGTAAGAAATCAAAAACTAGTTTTTGACCCATTTTAAGGTAAGGATGACTAAAATCAATTTGTTAAAATTGAGAGAATTATAAAACTAGATGTGTTAAGATGTGAGAAATGATGTGTGAGCATTGGAGCGGAAGGATGATGAGTTTTGGTGAAATGATAAATCAAAAAGCATCTTGAATGTGATCCTAATTTAGTTATGAGTGGGTGTGAGACCTACTGAGCTTGAGGAGGACTTGAGTAATCCTAAAGAATCATGTTTAACTAGTATGATATGTTCTAGGGTAGTGGTTTGAGGTGTGGAGGTCTGAAAATCTTTTTCTGTTTGCTCGGATCCCACGGTTCCCTAAATAGAGGGATCCGTCTAGTACAAAGTGAGGGATCCGGCTCCTGTAAAATAGTACCTTCACATAAGGTATGCAAAATTTGCACAAGGTATTGAATATTAAATCCAGTGATTTCTAAAGAATTTGAACATCTATATAAGCGAGACATCAAACGATAAATGTTTTATTTCATGAGAACAATCATACTACAAAGATAAAAGATAAGTCCTAAGGATTGAACCTAATTAGAAAGGAAACAAGGTTTCTTGAGCGTTTTTACTAGATGGATCGTCAAATGGATGATGAGTATTTGCCGATTCAGGGACTAAGAATGACGTGATGTGAGATGTGTTTAGAGGTTCAATCATCTTGTTCACAAGTACGTACAACGGACTTTGAAATTGGGGATGAAAGTACATGATATGATGATAAAGGCGTGTCAGGAACATTCCATATGGGATTATTTTGTTCTTGTTGCCTTGAAGGTTTACAATTTGTCTTGCGAAGAAGTAGGCGAGATTGTATGGTTGTTGGGTTAGCAGACAATACATTATGTGAGCACAACAAGCGGGAAGACTTTCTCGATTTCCTCTAAGACTCCAAAAATTTTCACTTAGAATGACTGTGAGAGGTTTAAGATCATCTCGGATATCACGTGTATATATTATGTTTGGATCTGAGTAACTGGACCGAGGTTTGCATAACATGCGAGTTAATTCTTGAAGGTAAGGTATGTGTGAGCAATATGGACTATTTTCTTCACGGAAGTTGAAGAGAGAATCAAGAGACCAATCTTCAGTGAAGGCACATTGTGCATGATTTAGAATTCGGAGAATGTGAGAAAATTTCCCAAGAGTTAAAACAAACTTTTGGTTTTTGATCCAAAACCATAGTGATAGAGATCGATCCTCGTTACGAACGAGTTCAACTTGACGGAAGAATTCCAACACAAACCGTGGACAGATTCTCTCGTTAATTTCGAGAGCGCTTCTAGTCCTATGGTTCTGAATGAGGTATTGATACCTTCTTGGTATAGTAGAGGTGTGTCAACAATACGTCCTTCATGGAAGTGGCGAGTTTCAAGATTGTTGAACCCACGGACATGATTGTCAGGTGTGTTGGGCTCAAGGGAGATATTAGGAATGTAGACATAAGTGAGTTGAAATTCGAATTCATACTCATGAGTCATGATGAGACCTATGGAAGTAAAATGATTAATTTATATGATCGAGTTTAAGATATGGTGATGTATCAAAAAGAAAGAGCATTGGATAGGTAAAAATAATCTCGTAATGTTTTTATTTGATTATCCTTATTTTTATTAACAATGACAATTAACTTACTTAGTACTAATATTCTAGTAGGATTTTTCCTTTTATGGTAGGTTTTTGTGAAATGGTTTTTATGTTGCATGAGATTCTGTTTCCCAGTTCCACGGTTCTCACGGTTCCCTTTTAAGAGGGATCCGGCTAGTTAAACCTTAGGGATCCGTGGATCTGCAGTGACAGAGAAATGATCTTGAAGTAAAATAGATTTTTGCAACTTTTAGGTTTATAAAGGAAGTGTGTTTTAGACAATGTTTACTACTTAAGCATGCATTGTAGATTTCGAAAGTATGTTAAGGTAAAAGATACGAACGAAAAGAAAAAGAATGACAAATACATTATGAGAAATAAATGGGATAAAATAAGACATTAGTAATATTTCATTTGAATGCTAAGAGCGATACAAAGGATTGGATATATGATACAAATGTAGATTAACAACACAAAGTACATGTCTCCATGAGAAAACTTGATCATGAGATACACGAGAGCGATGAGTGTCAAGACGATGATCACGAAGGTGATATAAACGATGATGATGAAACTCTTCCTTGCTTTTGATTTGAGATGAGATGAGAAGGAAGATGAAGTTTGAATGAGAGGTATTTTGAAAGTGGAAGATTTGAAAAAAATGGGGTTTGGCGGTTGTGAGACGAGCGAAGGAAGTTTTATGGGGAATGAGGAATTTTTGAGATTTGTGTTTTTTTTTATTATTAGAAAGGTTGGATATTTAGGTTAAGATAACACATATTTATATACCTAGATTTTAGACCGAGGAGAAACACGTGTGCAAGAAGGTTTTCTAATGAAGCCACGTATATCACTAAAGCATATGTTGAAACTAATAAAATATAACCATATAGATTCCTATTCAAGCATACTTATTCTAAGCTAATGTTATTTACAGATAGGTTTTAAGAAATTCATACCTCTATTGCAATTATGAGTGTCCTTTTCTTTTGACAGAAAAATTGTCAATAGACAACTCCGGTTCTTTCGAGATCTAGGTGGTAGTTTTAAGATACCTTCTTAGGAAAGGTAATCTTGTTACTAAGGAATTCCTATGGCTTGATTAAAATGAGCTTTAACTAAACAAAATGATAAGAGAGGCTAGTGCAATTTTGCAAGATAAAATAAGAAGTAAGATATATGAGGTTGTCATCCAATCAACATCCTATAAAAGTGTTTTTAAGACATGGTGTTTATTTTTGTAAAAAACCTTCTTTGTAGTTTTCAATTATACACGGATCGTGTCAAATTTTTAAAGTACAATATACTCTAAAAACTTGGTAACGAAGCTCTAGTACCAATTGTGAAAAACTAGAAGGGGGGTTGAATAGTTTTACCGGTTAAAACTTTCTTTTAAACTATTTAGATCGACTTATGTCAATCTATTTAGATGTGTGTGTTGGATGTCTGTTAGGTCACCATAATAGAACACAAGCATCAATATGTAAGAAATATAGATAAGGTGATCGGATGAACACTACACACACACACACACACGAATGAAACTAGAGAAAAGGTATGCGTAGGATATATGTGTGAAATGAAAAACCAACCTTCAAATGACAGTTTACAACATTATTTATAGGGGAAGGGACTAGGGCAACACTAGAAGTTCATTTCCTTCCTTATGGGCTTGGGCCAAGGCTTATGGGCTTTCTACATAAGCCTTGCCATTAATACTAACATAAAAGCCTAATTAAGCAACCTATTACATATTGATTACAAACACTTGAAATATAGTTTAAGAGTGATTCCAACAATCTCCCCCTAAGTGTTGGTAATTAATGAATTAAGTAATCTACAAACGTTGTTGGTGCTGATGTAATAGTTGCTTTGATGTCTTCTGACATTCTTCTTTCTTGTGAGAAGAAGTGCCATGATTCTAACAATCTCCCCAGTGTGAGGATCTTGTTTTTCTTTGACGTTTTCAGCTTTGACGTCTTCATTTCTCTTTGTTCTTTGTTCTGGTGGGGATATGGTGATGTTATGTTGTAGTTATCTGTATCAGGTCCGCTTCGTTGCTCAGGTGTCTCCACGTCCTTCTCCAACATGCTCTTTGACGTTGGATTTCATGATTGATGTAGTTCTCTTTAGTCTTTAAACTTTGTAGATTCTTTGGCTTGACTGAGAATCATTCTGACTTTTGTGTTGCCTTTCGAAAGAACTTCAATTTGTGTTGTTGTTGGTATGAGCATGTGGAGATTCTGCACGATCATTTTCCATGAGCATCCATAAGAAGAAAACATAAGAATGGGTTAGTGTTAAACACCAATCGATCACTGTGGTCGTTTCTTAAAGAATTGACCACTACGATTGTTCTTCTGATGAATGTCTTGATTCCATTCACCTTGGTCGGGCAAATCAGCCGTCCGAATCCCATAAGGGACAGTTGGCATTACATTGAACAAGTTCAAGTAATGACCCACATCTTCAGGACTCGATTCTTGAAGGAATCTCCTTAGCGGGATTTCCAGCACTTACAAGTTCGAACTTCGAGCGTGTTAACAGCATAGTGTGAAAACACATCTCTAATTCTAGCAAAGGCTGTTCCTGAACTGGAGTCCCTCAAGTAGGATAACACGATGTACCGAAGTACACCTACAGTTCAGGTGAGTCGCTGAGGTACACCGAAGTATCACCCCACGACTGTAGACCGTTTGAGACAACACTAAGCGTAACCCACAAGGAGTTACCGAAGTGACGTGCTGTCAGGGCTGTTTGATGTTGACCCTGGCAGGAGTTTCCATTCAATCACTGAGGATCACTGATGTGAACCCCTCATAAATGTTCTCGACAGATTTCTAAGATCTATGTAGGACTCGATAATGATATCACTTGCGTCCTGATAGTTGAACGACAAGTGATGAAATGTCAAGTGTTCCTAAGGGATCTTTTGATGAATCTCGTGGCTCTAGACTCAATAGTGCGCTTTGGTTTTCCTGAGAGGAGACTAGGGAGAGGGTCTCCTTCTTTAATAGCAGTAATCTCTAAGAGAAAACCGATAGTTTACATAGGGTTCCCTGTGAGAATGAAACAAGCTTCTGTTGAGAGAAACTTTAGTAGCTAAGAAGGTTTAGTGCATGCGTCACTGGGTCCATGACGACTTTAATCTTCAATACCGGTGTCATCTAGTGACAGCCAGTAGCATATGCATTGAACCCGGTGTCTGCCCTAAGTTGAATAATTTGGAGGGCTATTTCTTTTCACCCTTTTCAATACTTTTCTTTTTAATTCTTCAACTCCTTCTTTCTCCGATTCTCATTTTCTACTTTTTATAATCATACCTAAGGACTTCTAAATTCTAACTATTGGTGGTGTCCTTGGGTAGATCCCTCCGGCTCTGGCGGATCATAGGACGGTTATTGCTAACCTTAGTCACCTTATAACTCCATGACTAACCTATGTTGCCATAAAACCATTTTCTTGAAAATCTCTCAAAGTATTTATAAGGAAAACATTTTGTACCACTGTGAGAGTTTTTATATTTTTCAGAGATACTTCCCCTCAACACGTGCTTCAGTGTTTTGACAGAAATCTGCACGGTGAGGGAAGAGCTCGCACTTTTGAATTGATCGACTCAAGATAGACAATTCCCCGCGAGACACGGTTACGTTGCATAGTTAAAGAGTTACATTGTCAGTTTTTAGGTGACAACTAGCTCTAATAACTACCTTGAAGGTGTGGACAAACCTCGAAAGTTTGTCAAACCCGTCAAAGTTCATGTCTATCAAGAGTTTCTCGAATAGGTACAATCTACTCGGATAAGTCTTGGAAGAAAAATCTTTTTGATGTATGACAGTTCAGATCTCGTCAATTCATGGGTTAAGTCTTAGCACGAAGATTCAATCATATTTACCAACATATTTGTATCACACAATTTTTCTACCCCTCAAAAATGGCATCTAAATGTTATTTTTGATGAAATTTTGATATCGAATATGTTCATTTCGAGTTTTGTGGGAAGAATTCCACGAAGAATGTTTTGTGAACAAAGATTGTTATCAAATACTCCCCCTCAATAAGTAATATTAACTTTTGAGGTTTTGAAAACATAAGGGGAAGTACTTTTTCTTTTGAGCAAAACTTTGAAAAATGAAAGTTTTGATAAGTTTTACTCAAAAGTAAGAAGCTTTCGCTCCTTTTATAAGGATTGTGGCACTGATGCGTACCACAGAGTCCTTTCATTACAAGTACGGGTTGTACACTGTTATGTGTGCACAAGCCATTGTTAATAATAAAGATCAACACATCCAAATATTAATCAAGAAAATAATCAAGGAGTACCAGGCAGTCCGTCAATAATGCCTGGAGTTCTTTCTGGACGTTGATAGCCTGTTAGAGATACTCGGTCGTCCACCCACGAAGCTCTCCAAAGTCCTTATCTGATCGCGACGAAACAACCTTTCATCAATCCTTGTGATGAATTTCTTCACATCCCTCTTTTCCCTCGAATTCCACCGCTTTTGTGACCCGATGCCTTCATGAATCTCCTTTAACCGATACGCTAACCCGTCCCGAACCTTCTTCAAAGTGTGATCAAAAAACTTGTGAAGCTCATTACATGCCATGAAACAGTTATGGTGAAGTTCACTGCGGTAGACTACGCTAAACTTTGGTTTCTTGAGAATGGTGTACTGAGCCAGGTGGTTTATATCGGGAATGTTTAGCAGTGGTTTTGTGAGATTAACACGTTTTTGGTATGATTCCACGGCAAGTTGAAGGTCTTCAACACGTTCCTGGATAACGATGCTTCTGATGAATATCAGCAATGACTTGATGTACTGGAGCTGGATATTGGTGGAGAAGTGTCGCATTCGACCTTGTATGTTAGCAAGATATATGTCTTCAATGTCATTGAGTAACAATCTCGGAAAATCTGCTTTAGAAAAGTCATATTCCTGTTCGTCTTGGTGTTTGACTACGATTTTCTTCAGGAATGAGTAGTCCCACTTAGTAGATAGGCTAACATGCATTATGGCAACGATCCGTTGGTCACTGTACACCTCTTTGTTAGATTTGAGTACCTGGCAGCTTCTGTAGTAGATTCTTATTCGTTTAGGCCAGTAATGAATTCCATACAGTGCACCGAGGTCATAATTAACCACATTATCAATGAACATGTGTGTGGCTTCTTCCTTGATGGCCACATTGTTGCAGAAGACTGCTCTAGGATGGGGAAGGTGAGTGAGGTAGCGTATTTCTTGCTAACATCGCTACCGTGTTGAAGAAATTCCAGGTCATTATTAAAGAAGTACCGGTAGGAATCCATTGTTGATCAGGTCGACCAATGGTGGGTAGTGGCTTTGTCCAGTCAGTGTAGTATGGGGCCTTGTCAGGTCTGGTGAAGTCGATGTTGGATTCAGGGTTGAGCCAATCAGTATTTTTGGACATAGCTCGTGCTATGTTGTTGAGATGATATTTGACTTCTATGGCACAGTCAGAGCTGTCCTTAAGCAGTTGAAAAGCTTCGTTCTTGATTCGTTTCAACTCTGTTTTCGTCATCTTCTTCACCTTAAAATTTTCTTGGATAATCTTGACATGCTCCATAGTTCGACCATCTACCGGTTCTTGGCCTTCCGGTAATTGAGGGGTGGCATCAACAAGCTTTGAAAACCATTCATATTCGTTAGTTTCATCTTCATCTAGCCATGATACAACTGATGTTGACTTTTTCTTCTGTGGCTTGGAGGATGTTGCTGGTTGCTTAGTTGATGTAGAAGAAGTGGGTTGTTGTTGGGGCTCAGGAATCTCATCGTCATCACCACCGGTGTATTCGAAATGATCACCAGTTTTCTGCATTTGTGGTGGAGACTTAGAGTCCTGAGGTTTGTCGCTAGCAGGAGGACTTTGTGAAGATCTTCTGGTGGTGGTGGTCCTTTGGGGTGGTGGAGGCATAGAAGAGGATTTGCCAGTTTTCTTTCTACGTTTTGGCTCAGAATCCTTGTCTGCATCATCGTCATCTCTTGGTCGCTTAGCCCTTTCAGCTGACTCTTTACACGATGTCTTGAGTTGATATTCTAGAAATGCCTCAAATAGTTTAGCTTCGTCAGAAGTGAAAGTCGCAGATCTTTGAGACATTTGGATAACCAACTTAGATATCAATTCTGCATCACTGATAGTAGGAGGCTGAACTGGTTTGATTTCCATGACCACAGGGGTTTTTGACATTGTCTGCTTGACCAATGACATGAGATAAGGATAGAGTTGTCTGGCGAACATCTCTCTTGTGACTCCAGGGACGGTGTCGAGAAGGAACTTTTGAGTGTAGTCCCTTATTGTCTTCTCCATTTCCCCTTGGATATCTCGATTGATAAACTGCTGGATATGTTCCCTTTCCTCTGAAAACTCGTTTATCACATTCTGCAGAAGATTGATTCTGTCGGCAAGCTGATTCAGTTTCTTGTTAACAACATTGCGTTTCCTTGCTTGTTTGACAGCTTTGAAAATCTTTGTTTTGGCACGTGAGGCCCAAGTATCGATTGGTTTCTTGACCGATTTGGATGTGGATCTGGTGGTAGCATCTTTGGATGGTGGTGGTGATGAATGAGATGATGAATCTGATGAAGATGAGTGATGAGATGGCTCTGGGTCTTTTGGTGGCTCAGAAGTTCCTTCAGGGTTGTGTTCAGGATTATCTAGAATATAATCATCAGCTTCTTTGAGAGCTTTAGCCTCTTCTTCAGCCTTTACCTTAGCCTCTTCTTTTGCTTTAGCTTGAGCTTCCTCTTCGGCTCTTTCCTTAGTAGCTTCTTCAATGTCTTCATCAGTTATCTTTTCATCCTTCTCCTTTTCCTCTTCTTCAAAATCAAAGATGATTTCATCTTCTAGCTGCTCTTGCTCTGTTGATTCGTGAGTGGTGGTACCAGTTCCCTTATCGGGTTGATTAACCGCATCGAGAACTGGTGTGGTTCGTGCACCACCACTTGAACCTACAGGGCCTCTGGTTTGTTGAAGGTTAAATTCTTTAGCAGCATGTTGAAGCCTCAGATGCTTCAGTGTCTTGTGGTAGTCTTTCTCCTCATCCTTTGGTTCTTCATCAGAACTCTCTTCTTCTTCATGCTCTGCAACTGGATTTTTACCCTTGTCTGATTTGGGACTAGTTGGCTTGTCAGCAATCTTTAGTGGTGTTGTATCATCAGTAACAGACTCTGAGTAGTGAACCTCCTCATCAGTCTCAGTATCCTCGGAGTCTTCGTCCTTTAGTTTAGGTGCCGATTGAGGATTAGGGGTGGCACCCTTTGTTGGAACTTTTCTTTTGCGGGGAGGATTCCTCTTTGGATACTTTAGGGCACTCCCAGTGCTTGCTACACTTCCAGCACTACCTGATCTCCTGGTCTTCTTGACTGGGATGGTTGAAGACTTTTCATCCATGAAGCCGACTTTGCCTAATGCCACTGCTTCTTAATATCGTGAATACGATTGAAGACTTTTAATATCATCGTTGAGAAGGTAGTCTGTCAGTACTACACCTTGTTTCTTTTTTGATGAGTCTTTGAATCTTACAACACTTAATGTAGCAGCAAACAATGCAGAATGATGGTTGGGGTCATCAAGTCTCAAGGGAATGTCTTGATTATTCCCGAGTATCCTCTGGATAAACAATTTATTGTATCTGATGAAAGGGACCTTAGTGCCAGGTTTCTTGAGGTGAGACATCATGTCTTCCCATATCAGACTTGCGTAGTTAATGTGGATTTTGTTGACCATGCCTCAGAAGGTTTGTAGGTGCATTAGCTTAGGATGCTCATGACCGTTGTCTCTTCCGGAAACAGACTTTGCGATCATGATGTATAAAGTTCTCCACGGCTGAGGAATATTCTTTAAATCGTCTGAAGAATGTTTGGTAATGATTCCCGTAGCTTCATCATAGCCAATATCAACCATGAATTATAGAGTAGTCTCTTCAGTTGGAGTTGGCACATACTGAGTAGGCTGGATAGCAGGGAGCAGAAGAATTGCTCGTACATCAACAACAGTGACGGCTACTTGTTTATCGTTGAGTGTCACTATAACAGCATCTTGACCATCAATTTCTTCATTGTATGCCAGAACTGATGAATATAAATCTCTGGTACAGTTGATGTGTTGATGAGCATGTTGTTGTAAGGATGAGTCTTAAGAATATCCATTGCAATTCGGCAAGAGGATTCAGAGCAGGTGAAGTTATCAAAGTCAACCCTAAGGTTGTTCTTTCCAAGCTTCATACTGTAACCAGTCGGGAATATGTCTTCTATTGTGAGCTCATTTGGTGCGTTAACATTTTTCATGGTGATGTCCATATCGTGATCTGAAAGACATTGAGCCAAAAGAACCAACATATCGAAAGACATTACGTTAGTCAAAAGTTGATTTTATTGCCCAATTATTGAAGTTGTTATGTTAATGAATGTTACGAGTCCAATGTCACTTGTTGTCTAACAGTCCAAAGTAGTCGTGATAAGTTTCGTGAGTATATTAATTTTGAATTTTAAAGTCTAAATTTTCACTTATTCACACAACATTTTAACCATTATAGCTTATTAGTGACATTTTGGTCTTGTGACGTTATGAGTAACTTATTTACAAGTTTGTACGCGTAACAATTCATTGATAAAGTTAAAGTTTATGCTTAAGCGTAAGAATGCAAGCTTATGCGTAACAATGTGTAACCATACGCGTAGACCTAAGCTTATGCGTAGGAGTCCCTCTTACGCGTAAGAAATCTTACGCGTAGGAAAAGGCTCTTGGCATAAGGCTTACGCGTAAGCGTATGTTGGGAGCTTATGCGTAAGGTTTACTCATAAGAGTGAACCTTATGCGTAAGACTCCAAGTTTACGCATATCCTTCATAGGATACGCATAGTCCCTTTGTAGACCATTACGCGTAAGAGTTACGCATAAGATTTCTCTTACGTGTAAACATCTATGCGTAAGGTAATCCTTAAGCGTAGAATCAAATTTTACCCTTGATTTTGAAATTGTACGCTCAAAACCTGAAAATAAATTAAAAATAGCATCTTCATTAGCACTTAATTCTATCCCTTTCACAATCACATGTCATTAGAAGTAGAATCTGGTTACGCGTAAATTTTGCTGAAGCGTAAAGATAAACCCTAAGGATTCAAATCCTACGCCTAAACAATCTAACCATGCAAACACAACCAAATGATTTATGGGATATATTAGGACCCATATGAAATGAATGAAGCAAGTTCTAACATCTAACACCACCTGAATCAAAAATACCCAAACCAACTTGTTCATAAACCCTAAAGTTTAATTATGCAGTTTTGATGTTTCTGGGTTGGATTCAATGGTGTATTTGGTTAATTGAACATGAAACAAACATCTTTCAAGCATTTAATAGACTTAAAACACTCACAATAGGAAATACCCAAATCCACGCATAAACCCTAAGTCATGATTATGATCAAAAACATTTTCTGGGTTGATATTTTTGATGAAAATGTTCATAAAACTTGTTTTCAAACACTTTGACACAACCTTTTTCATCAGAAACACCCCTTGGTGATTTCATGTTCATATGCTTATGCGTAGAACACAAAATCATCCCTAGTTTAAAATCTAACCGTTAGATTTGAGTAAGATTTAAAACCAATGTTTTTAATCAATCAAAGAAGTTTTTAACACTTACAAGTTTGATGATTAAAGCACGGATTTGAGAATCGATTGTTAGCCGTGGATATAGTAGATGAAAATTTTAATATGTGTAATAAATGAGAAAAATGAATTAGGTGAAGAGATTTTGTTAAAAATTAGTTTCTAACTTTGACAAGTATAGTCCCTCCACCTCAACCATTTTCATCCACAGCCCATAACTTCCATTTTGGTTAAGCATAGCATGATATTTGGAAAGAAGCTTAACGACACTCCCCCTCGACTTTAAAAATATTGAAATTTTATAAATTTGAGTCCGAGGAGTGTTAAGTAGCAAGAAACGTATCCACCATTATCAAAGATACAACCAAAATTGGGTAACATGCAAGTACAAGGTTTTATGAAGCGGAAAATATTTACTTTCTCCCCCTCAACACTTGACCGTGAAAATATAAAAATGTTTGAAATAGTAAAGTGTTGACGAAAGAAGTGTACTTGCAATGTTGAGAGAAATTAAGATAGAAGAATATTTTTGTATTTTATAGATTTTATAATTTTGTATTTTGTTTTTGAAAAGTATTTACAAAAGAGGTTTTGGTGTTTGACTGGTTTTAAGAATGTGTCAAAAGTTCGTCCAGTTCCTCTGGAGTCAAACACCTCATACCAATCCAGTGGATCAACTCAGTAAACCTAGCAGGAGCTAAGGCTTTGGTGAGAAGGTCCGCCAGTTGGTGTTCAGTACCCATAAAATGTAATTCAACAGTACCCTTTTCCACATGCTCCTTTATGAAATAATATCGAAGATTGATGTGCTTGGACTTCGAATGTTGGACGGAGTTGCACGAGATAGCAATAGCACTTCGATTATCGCAATACATCGGAATTCTGTCAAATATGTAACCATAGTCTTTGAGTTGTGTTCTCATCCATATGACTTGAGCACAACATGCCGACATGGCTACATATTTTGCTTCGGTTGAAGACAGCGATGTACAATCCTGCTTCTTCGATTGCCATGACACCAATTTATCACCAAGGAATTGTAGTGCACCTGAAGTACTTTTCTGAGAATCTAAGCAACCTGCGTGATCAGCGTCTAAAAAAGCTATTAGTTCAAAACCAGAATCCTTCGGATACCAGATCCCCAAATTAATGGTACCCTTGATGTATCAGAGGATTCTTTTAGCCTCAGAAAGGTGAGTTTCAGTTGGTCGTGACTGATAATAGGAGCAAAGATATACAGCAAATACAATGTCAGGTCTACTGGCTGTTAGATACATGAGAGACCCAATAATACTTCGGTATTTGGTAGGGTCAACCAATTTTCCATGTAAATTAGCGTCCAGTTTCTTGGTATGTGCCATAGGTGTGGCATAGGTATCACAGTTTTGCATTCCATGTTTGTTTAAAATTTCAAGAGCATATTTGGACTGACTAAGGAAAATACCACGGGGTGATGGATGAACTTGCAGTCCTAGAAAGAACGTAAGTTCACCCATCATGGACATTAATTTCAAAGTGTTTTTTCGTAAGTTTTGAAAATTCGTTTGAGTACTTTTTATATGTTGACCCAAAAATGATATCATCCACATAGATTTTAAAAATTAAAATGTGAGCCCCGTGATATTGAATGAAAAGTGTTGGGTCGACCGATCCTTTAGTGAAATTATTGGCAATGAGAAAGGATGATAACTTATCATACCACGCCCTAGGGGCTTGTTTGAGACCGTAGAAAGCCTTTTTCAGTTTGAAAACATGATTCGGGAACTCTGGATCAACAAATCCGTCCGGCTGACTAACATATACTGTTTCCTTCAGTTGACCATTCAGAAAAGCGGTTTTGACATCCATCTGATAGACCGTGATATGCATGTGAGCCGCGAATGCCAGAAAAATCCATACAGCCTCAAGGCGGCAACCGGTGTGAATGATTCCTCGAAGTCTATCCCTTCTTCTTGTCTATAACCCTTAGCCACCAGACGTGACTTGTTTCTGATAACCGTACCTTCAGCATCCAACTTGTTTTTCCAAATCCATTTAAGACCAATAACATATACCCCGGTTGGTTTCTCAACCAATTCCCATACTTCAAGACGTTTAAACTGATTAAGTTCTTCTTGCATGGATTCAATCCAGTTGTCATAAGTCATTGCTTCTTTAATGTTTTTGGGTTCAGATTGGCTAACGGTAAGTGCATAAATGCAATGTTCACCGTCAGTCTGAAGGCGTTGTCTAGTTACGACTGGTTGATTTGGGTTTCCAATGATATTTACAAGAGGATGGTCTTTAGTCCAACGATGTGTGGAGGGTTGATGTTGATATACATTGTGAAGATTAGGAGGATTCAAATGGCTTGTGGATGATTCCGCAACATCAGAAGTGGCAGTTTCATTAGCAAAAGGATTGAAGAACGCATTTGGATCATAATCTGAAGGTGTAGGTACGTCATGGTTCAGAAGATCATCAATTGGTTCAGCGTCATTGGATGCGGTTTGTTCGGCTGTTGTTGTAGAATCAATCGGAGGTGCTTCTGCAACAGTTGTTGTTGTTTCAGATGTATCAGGTATTGGATTATTGTCAGGTTGAGCAGCGGAAACATTTGATACATCTGGAGCACGTTGATCAATATCATAACTAAACAGAGGAGCAAATAGCTGTTCCATTTAACGTCGAGTAAGCTGTAAGCTTGGTTCAGCTGATGATGAGATTTTGGGGGAAGTTTAGACGGTTATGTCCGGATTCCAAGCTGTTTTGCTCAGAAACCATTTATGTAAGCTCATCGAAATTTGCATGAATCATTTCCATAATCTCCCTTGTACGACGATTCCAGATTCGGTATCCTTTAGAATTTTCACAGTATCCAACAAAGACTCCAATGTCAGCTTTAGCCTTGAGCTTTCCAAAGTCATCACGATCATTATTTGGATAGCAAAGGGATCCAAAGACATGAAAGTGTTTGAGATTCGGTTTGTGGTTGTGGATAAGCTCGTAAGGTGTTTTGTTGTGCCGTTTAGTAATCATTGAACGGTTTTGAGTGTAGCATGCAGTAGATACGGCTTCAGCCCACAAGTAATCTGGAAGTTTTGCATTTATCAGCATCGTTCTTGCAGCTTCCACTAACGTACGGTTTCGTCTTTCAACAACTCTATTTTGTTCTGGTGTCCGTGCAATTGATGTTTGATGCTCAATTCCTACTTTCTCATAGTATGCACGAAGAGTTTGGTTCACAAATTCAGTTCCCTTGTCTGTTCTGATCTGTTTGACTGTGTTTTGGAGCTGAACTTAACATAAGAAAGGTGATGATCATCTGTGGAGCTTGATCTTTACTTCGAAGGAAATAAACCCAAGTCCATCTTGAGTAGTCATCGACAATTACCAAAATGTAGCGCTTGCCGTTAATCGTCTGCACATGCATCGGGCCACACAAATCCATGTGAAGAAGATGAAGCAAATGCTGTGAGTTGTGTTCCACCTTTGAAGGAAAGTGAGCACGGGTGCTTTTCCCTTGTTCACATGCTGAGCATAGGTGTTCTTTAGAATACCAAAATCTTGGACACCTTCAACAAGTTTGTAACGTGCAAGATTGGTTATGGTTTGAAAGTTTAAGTGTGAAAGACGACGGTGCCATAGCCAAGATTTTGTAGATGTGGCCTTTGAAAGTAGAAAGATGGGAGATGAAGCAATCATGTCTTGCATTGAAATTGTGTAGAGACTTGATGTGTGGGTTCCAGACATAAGATCGTTTGCTTGTAGATCACGAATGAAAGAAGTTTTCTCCCGAAAAGCCACTTTCACATCTCCATCACAAAATTGACCAACTGAGAAGAGATTGTCACCGAGACCTTCCACATAATAAACCCTGCTAATTTCGATGTTACCATTGATGTAATCTCCGTAGCCCATGATAGCTGCTAAGTGATCATTCCCGAACCTGACAGTGCCAATGAATTTTGAAACAAAATTTGATAACAGTTTGAGATTGCATGTCATGTGTCGGGAACATCCGCTATCAACAATCCAGAGGATGATCTGTATCACCTGCATTACACAGTACACATAGACGACACAGATGGAATAGAAGTAGATGTGGAACCTGAAGAGTTAGAGGGTTCCGATGCAGTTATAGTTGAAGCACACATGTTTATAATTTTAGGTCTTCATTTAAAGCCAAGTGTATTATGTAACCATTTCTGCCATCTCCAACTAGTCTTAGCTTTGGTCTTAGTAAATGCATTAGTGGGCCTAGAGGTATTCCGTTTTCTATTGTTCCACTTACTTAGCAACACATTTATCATGACAACCAGAAAATATGATTTTACGACAACTAACACAAGATGCTTCAAACATAACATTCAAAGTACTTAAAGGTTTAGCATTCGTTACATCACTTTTTCTATTACATTTGTCTAACGCAATGTCTAAAGTGGGTGCAACTTGAGTCTTATTCAAAGTCCTAAAGTGTTCTTCTACTTCAGAGGTCTTTATTGTTCTTTTCTTACGTCTCAACTTCCTATTCTTCCTTGATTTGCTCTTAAGCTGTGAAGTGCTAGTGTTGGGAAAAGAGGCAACTATTCCTGTTTCAGTGGAAGGAAGCACATTAGTATCTTGTGGTTTGTCATTAGGCGTTCTAGTGTCAATTTTGAACATTCCTGGGGCAAGTGCATTAGTGTTACTAATCTTATCTTGCTTAAGTTTCACCAACTCCGCTTTTAAGTCATGGATAGTGTGTGACAAATCTTGATTTTCAGAGCGAGTGTTTCCATTATTTCGTAAAACTTCTTTGGTATATGCAAGATGATTATCAGCATCTTTTGACGCTTGAGCACGAGTCTTTTTAAGTAAATCAAATATGACACCATATTCAGTTTTGACGTTGGCAATTTCTTGTTCATATTTTGAAATTTGACACTTTAAAGACACGTTTGCATCATCCAGTTGTTCTAGTTTTGGATCAATAGATTTTGAACGCAACTGGTTGATCTTATTTTGCAAAGCAAGTTCACGATTTTGACAATCTTTTTGACACCACTGTAGACGACGTTTTGCGTTGGAAAGCTCATTTAATAATCGCTCATTTTCAATTTTTAAAGACTTGATTTGTGACACATTATCGGTATTCTCAACATTTTCAACAGAATCAACAGAATCAGAAGTGATACAATCAAATGCATATGCAACAGAATGTAATAACACAACATTTATGGTATCAGCACATATAACATCTTCCAAGAGTCGGTCAACATGATTTCGTAACATTTTCTTTTTACGTTTAGTATTAGAATCGATGTTTCTGTTAGCTCGAAAATTGTTTTCATAAGTCCAAGCTCCTTGTGAAAATCCCTTTCCCAATATATTGCACACATTTTCAAATTTCGGACATGAGGTAAAATTCTCTTCTGAAAATTATCTCTTTGATTTCGCGCATGAGGTAATTGAAAATGTTCAACTTTTATTTCAGAATTGATTTCAATTTCACGTTCCAAAAGTTTGATGTCAGACATGAAAGTGTCAAAGTATTTAAGAACCTGACATCGTTAAGCTAATAGCTTTATTTCACTAAAAGAAGGTAAAGGACCATTAATTTGTGCAACATTGGATCGGGGACCATCATTAGAAGAGGACTCAGGAGTAGGCGTGATAACCCAAGGTGTGTTAGAATTATCCTATTGTGCGATGAAAGTTATGGCTTTTGAATAGTTGAATGGTTTGCAATAAACAACATTTTCTATTTTTGACAGACTCTCGTCTTCTGCATCTAATTTCTCCATACGATTATAATCAACAACGCTCATTATTGAGTCATCAATTCTATGTTCTGCACTGTAGACTTGAGGATTTGATTTGAATGCTCGATGTGAAAAACGTGGTTTGTAATCAGCAGGATTCAGTCCATATCCATTTGGATTTGGTTTAAACGTAAACTTTTGAATAGTTGTGATTGACTCACCATGTTTGTAAGCAACATTTTGAAATTCTTTGATTTTGTTTTGTAAGTCGACAATTTCCTCAAGATAGTCATCTATTTGTTTCCTCGAATGCTTTTTGTATTCACAAAACTGTTTTTGACAAGTTAACAACTCAGACTTGGCTTTTTGAGTTTCCGAAGTGAGAGCGTTAAGTTGTTGTTTATGATCATATTTCAGTTGTTCTATTTGAGACAACAAAGCATTCTTGGATGCAACTAGATCACAGATCTGTTTTTCCAAAGATTTTACATTTTGGTAAGATTTAGCAAAGGCGACTTCAAAACCTTTTTCACGTTTCTCTTTAGTTTGAAAAATGTTTAGTTGGAACTTATAGCATTCATTATCCTTAGTAAACAGTGCAATTTTATCCTGTAATGTCTTATTGATGTCGTGGAACTTTTCCATTTGAGATTTGTGAGTCTGAATTAAGTTGGTCATGAGCTTAAGATCTGGATTAGACAAAGGTTCAGCTTGTTCAACGTGAGTCTTAACATGATCATTATTTAGATCCTCAAATATAACCACGGAGTCAACTTGATTATCAATATTAACCATAACGTCATCTTGATCGTCAAATATAACTACGGGATCTATTTGATTATCATCGGAATGAGATGTAGAAGGTGCATGTTGAACACTCTGATCCTCGTCGGATGCAAATGTTGGCGGAGATATCAGATAATTAATGATTAAGTTTTGATCCGGAACCTGAGACAAGCCGTCAGTGTCATACAATGGGCCTGTGTCACTCATGTGGAGCTCTTGCATGTTTGCCATTAACATTACAGCTGCATTAGCCTGTAAGTCCTCCATGTCATCATCAGAATCTACATTAGCCATGAAGCTCTGTTCCTTGTTGGTAAGAGTTCCACCAACTTCATCCTTGAGAGCCAAGAGTAAAGCCTCTTTGTGATAAGCGCTGCCTCTTGTCCTCGGCTTTGGGCATGCATTAGCCAGATGACCCTTCTTATTATAGTTATAGCATCGGAGACCATGAACCCCAGTCTGAGCATTTCCCTGATCAACCACTTGAACCCGTTGTGGAGCACCCATGTTATTCCTTCCATTAACATTAAACCCTTGACCACTATTCATATTACGACCATTTCCACGGTTCTGAACCTCAACCCGTCCATTGTTAACAACAGCTTGATTCCTTGTATTTGATGAGGTGTAAATGTGGTTGTTGGATTTGTTAGCAAAACGACCGAAGGCTTTTGCTAGCATTACAAATCCTTGATTCATTGCATCGAAGGCTTCTGCATCCTCATTTGATTCACTGTAGAGTGCCTGATCATAGTTGTTGTTGTATGGAACCAATTGAGTTTCTTGTGATTGTTGTTGTGAAGGATCATATGGTGTAATCTGAACAGTCGATTGTGGAGGGTTTGTGAAAACAGTTTGTAAGGTAGGGAATTGAGGATAACATGCTTGAGCCCACAAAGCAAGAGTTTGATTATCCGGGAGTGATGGTGAAGCAGGGACTTCACGGATGATCCTTTCTTTGTCAACTTCCTTTTGGTGAGGCTTCAAATAGTCATACAATAATCCTTATGTAGCTTGATGAAGATTCTTAGCTTGACGGATAAAGATAACATACTGATAACGCTACACGCGTCGTTCGGGGTCAAAGGAACTTCCTTTTCGTAGACCAAGTTTTGCAACACCCTAGGCAGTGAACCTAATCATTGTAGTGTAGTATTAGGGTAAGCCACGGGAATTGATATCGTTCTCTAGGGGAATAGGAATGCTAGTGAGGAGTTACTACGCTAAGGTTGGGATTGAGGAAGATTATTTTTTTATCTTTTTATGTTTTTTAGGAAATGGAAAGGTACGAATCTCGGGGTTTGGATTTGGGGGGTTGGTATTTCTACCGATTACGCTATTATCTAATTATCTAATTAACTAAGGTGAGGGTAGTCTATGTCTAATTATTGTGTGCTCGTATGATGATTTAAAGATGTTTCTACTTAGGTTTTATTACTCCTTAATTATCTTCTATTGATGGTTGAATTGTCACGTCCTTATTCTTAATTGCGTTGTGTGTCTAAGGTCGTAGGGTATGCGTTTATCCCTAACTCTTTGAAACTACCGAAGGGTCTCGTCTACAAAATCTCTAGGATTTATAAACTCTAACTCTAAGGTACTCTTTGGATGGTTTAGCCTACAACTACTCTAGGTGTTATAGTCTAAGGTTCACAAAGATTAATCAAGCATTAACTACACAACGAATGACCTATCGCATTACTAGATCATTAACAATTAAGATAAGAGACAAACAATAAATATTCAATAGTTAAGTTTCATATTCCCTAAGCAAACACACAAGTAAATTAGCCGGACATGGAGAACATGCAAGCATACACACAAATAATTGAAGACATAATTGAATTAATGAAGTAAAGCACTTATCTTGGTGTAAGATAGGGTTTGGAACCCTAAAATACTGTACAAGACAGCCTTGGTTCGGTTTAGGTTTTTACTCCAAAAGACTACACACTCAAAACTGAAAAATTCGGATTCTATATATAAGATTACATTCGCGACGGCGTCACCTTATGATTTGTGACGCCGTCGGGTCGCCATCATTAGGGTTTCGTCTTGGCCACGTTAGTCTTGCGACGGCGTCACCTTATGCTTGTGACGCCGTCCTCTTCAGCCTCTGACGCCGTCTGGATCAAATCTAGGTCGTCTGAGTTGCGACGACCTACTCTTTTAAAGCCTGACACCGTCACTTGTAAATAAGCAATTTGGCTACTGAGCCGTCACAAAAGTGCTCCGACGGCGTCGCAGATAACACCTGACGCTGTCCCCTTATATTTCAGCAGCTTGAGTGTGTCGATTCTTGACTTTGGCCATTTTCTTCGTATATCCGCTCCTTTTCGTCCAAATAAGTGCCATTCTAGCAATTTGCCTTCAAGAGACCTAAAAAGTTAAAAGGAACGATATTAAGTAATAACGGATACAAAAGTGATCAAATAAGGGCTTAAACGACCCCTCAAAAAGGTATATTTTAAAACCTTATCAAATATCCCTACACTTGGTATTTGCTTGTCCTCAAGCAAATGTGCTTTTAGCCAATTAATTTATAAGTTAAGGGTCTTGAAGCATTGGTTTAGAACAATCCACAACACATATAAGCCCCACAAAAGTCATAACAAGCACGGAAATTACATACTAGCACCTCACATGGGGTGTTTGGGTACTCACATCACTCGGGTGTATATGAAATATAACAAGTTGGAAATGGAAGATAAACACTCATTAACCGGTCCTAGTACATAGATTACCATAAGCTTGAGACTAGATCAAAAATTACCCTAACCGAAATTTTCTCATGGTTCATTACACAAATACAATTGGACAAAGCAAATAATCAAAGATAAGCATAGTTTCAAAGTTCCCGTTTTATTTTCCCTCCCTACACTTAAACTGAACATTGTCCCCAATGTTCCCCGAAAGTATCAAAGTTATGATAATAGAAGGTAATAAAAAACGAAAGAAACAAATACTCCCCTGATTAGCTCGGTAGGATCCGTGTGTGAAGTATTGGTTAAATCCTTTCCAAGAAGAATATATGCGTGAAAAGCTCCTTCCAACCTTATGTATCTTCTTCTTGATAAATAAAACCTGCACATTTGAAGAAAACAAACGAAACCTTCGCGTAAAATCGGCGGTAATAATATATATAAGACTCTACTAAACTAGGATATAATGCTTGTGGAATGGATGTGTACAGAATTTTTGGAAAATTAAGACCTGAAAAATTCCAAAATTTATAAGTAGCTCAGAAAACGAGAAAAAAATAATCTGTTGTTTTTACTCCTTCCTGACGCCGTCAGGTTGCGATCCTGACGCCGTCAGGTTATCCTGACAAAAACTGGTCTGCGGTTTTCTGAAAAAAATTCTGGAAAATTTACATCTTTAAAATCTGAAAAAATTTTCTGCAAAACATCCATTATGACTCGATACAAGCATTTGACTCGAACAAACACACATGCATATCTTTTAATTAATTGTTATTCTCATGTTTACGTTTCTTTTGAAAACGTGTGTAATCCTCCCTACACTTATCCTTTATGTAAAATACCTTTATATGTGATTAAGACAAGGTTAAAAACAAAATAAAGCATTTTTACAAATTTAAACATGAGAATAGACAATCAATAAAAGATATATGACACAAACAAGCAAACAATTAAGCATGGGTTGCCTCCCACGAAGCGCTTTTCTTTATTTATGAGTCTTGTAGCTAGACTCGTAGTTGTACTCCTACGTTGTCTCGTTTTGCATTCTCAATGAGAATTCTATCATGTTGACAAAATTTTCATCGACTCTATATCTAGGCCCTAGGGTCAAGCAATCCTTATAATAAAGCCTCCTGCTGTCCCACATAAATATATAACCTTTTTCAACATCGTCCTTGCTTTTGTCCTCAAAAGCTTTGATGTTGTCTCGTTCAAAAATGGGTAGATGGCCATATTCATTTGTTTTCCAAGGCATCCTATAAGTGATCTCATCGTTTCCTTCCTTAAACCTAACTGTTCCATCATACTTGTTATGGCTCATCTTAGATGTTTCAACAAACGGTTTTCCTAGCACTAATTGGGATAAGCTATAGTCAATGACGCATCCTATATCTTCTAGGACTACAAAATCAACTAGGTAGGTGAAATTTCCTATAAAGACTTGCACCTCCTTGACTCTTCCCACAAAGTTGCAAACTCCACCTGGATACTTAGGGTCCCTCCTAATATTAAGTCGCTCATTCATAATGTCATTGTAGACAGCAGATGACATCACATTAATGGGAGATTCCGTATCTATGTAAGCATGGTCGACACTCCTATATCCGATCATACAAAGGATTTTTAGGTTCCAAGGATTTCCTCTCCTAATCTTTGGGCATATCCTAATGATAGGTGATCGGGGGTTATCGATTGTGTATCGATGGTAAGCAACCTCTTCCTTAGTGGGGTAAAGATTGAAATAAGCATTATCCTCTTCATTTACGTCTATCCTATGCAACTCACTAGGATCTTTGATTTCATCAATGATTTGGTTGCGAAGAGAGTTGAAGGACTGATAATCAAGTGGTTGACTTGGGCTAGGTGAGCAAAACTTAGCAAGAAAACGGGTAGTGAGATCTTCCCAACTTGAAATAGATCCCGTGGGAAGATGACAAAGCCATTTACTAGCTTGTTTTCTTAAAAAGAATTGGAAGAGACGCAGACGCGTGGTCTCTCGAGTGGTAGCATCAAGGTCGATGGAATCGAAAATTTTAAGGAAATCCTTAAGATGCTGATTAGGATCTTCGGAACGAAGTCCATGGAATGCACATCCGTTTTGCACCAACCAGATGGTGTCGGATCACAGGGCCGTAGTTTGGGCTTGGTCGGGAAGCTCAATGGTGTTCCTATAACCTTGGTGGCTAGGTATGGAGTATTCACCAAGATTACGGTCTCTTGGCGGGTCATTTGGTGGTAGGTTCATGAATGGTGGTTGGTTATCACCTTCCATGATGAAAAGTGATGGGGGTAATAACAAAGATCACGAAGAAGGGGGATAGACTACGAGGAAGCTAAAAATGGGAAAAAATTTACTTGATAGGAATCAAGCAAGGAAACCTAAATGAGGTGGACTCCTAACTAGCTATTCTATTCCTCGGCAGCGGCGCCAAAAACTTGATAATGCTACACGCGTCGTTCGGGGTCAAAGGAACTTCCTTTTCGTCGAGCAAGTTTTTCAACACCCTAGGCAGTGAACCTAATCGTTGTAGTGTAGTATTAGAGTAAGCCACGGGAATTGATATCATTCTCTAGGGGAATAGGAATGCTAGTGAGGAGTTACTACGCTAAGGTTGGGATTGAGGAAGATTATTTTTTATCTTTTTATGTTTTTTAGGAAATGGAAAGGTACGAATCTCGGGGTTTGGATTTGGGGGATTGGTATTTCTACCGATTACGCTATTATCTAATTATCTAATTAACTAAGGTGAGGGTAGTCTATGTCTAATTATTGTGTGCTCGTATGATGATTTAAAGATGTTTCTACTTAGTTTTTATTACTCCTTAATTATCTCCTATTGATGGTTGAATTGTCACGTCCTTATTCTTAATTGCGTTGTGTGTCTAAGGTCGTAGGGTATGCGTTTATCCCTAACTCTTTGAAACTACCAAAGGGTCTCGTCTACAAAATCTCCAGGATTTATAAACTCTAACTCTAAGGTACTCTTTGGATGGTTTAGCCTACAACTACTCTAGGTGTTATAGTCTAAGGTTCACAAAGATTAATCAAGCATTAACTACACAACGAATGACCTATCGCATTACTAGATCATTAACAATTAAGATAAGAGACAACCAATCAATATTCAATAGTTAAGTTTCATATTGCCTAAGCAAACACACAAGTAAATTAGCCGGACATGGAGAACATGCAAGCATACACACAAATAATTGAAGACATAATTGAATTAATGAAGTAAAGCACTTATCTTGGTGTAAGATAGGGTTTGGAACCCTAAAATACTGTACAAGACAGTCTTGGTTCGATTTAGGTTTTTACTCCAAAAGACTACACACTCAAAACTGAAAAATTCGGATTCTATATATAAGATTACATTCGCGACGGCGTCACCTTATGATTTGTGACGCCGTCGGGTCGCCGTCATTAGGTTTTCGTCTTGGCCACGTTAGTCTTGTGACGGCGTCACCTTATGCTTGTGACGCCGTCCTCTTCAGCCTCTGACGCCGTCTGGATCAAATCTAGGCCGTCTGATTTGCGATGACCTACTCTTTTAAAGCCTGACACCGTCACTTGTAAATAAGCAATTTGGCTACTGAGCCGTCACAAAAGTGCTCCGACGGCGTCGCAGATAACACCTGACGCCGTCCCTTTGTATTTCAGCAGCTTGAGTATCTCGATTCTTGACTTTGGCCGTTTTCTTCGTATATCCGCGCCTTTTCGTCCAAATAAGTGCCATTCCAGCAATTTACCTTCAAGAGACCTAAAAAGTGAAAAGGAACGATATTAAGTAATAATGGATACAAAAGTGATCAAATAATGGCTTAAACGACCCCTCAAAAAGGTATATTTTAAAACCTTATCACATACTTTTATTAATCAGGACCAAGACTGCTTAGGAACTTTGTGTTGACTGCAATCCTTGGCATAATGATATTATGTTTATCCAAGTCATTTATGATGTCTCAAAACCGATGATGATATGACTCTAATGTCTCCCCTGGTTCAATCATGAAGTGTTCATAAGCTAAGTAGATTTTTGATTCCATGTCTTCTTGATTGAGTTCTGTGCCTTCCATTAGAAGACGAATGTGCTCCCACATTGCTTTAGCAGTCTTCTGAGCATCAACACTACGAAGTATCGAATTGGGTAATCCCAAAAGGATATACTGCATTGCAAGTTCATCAGCTTCTAAGTGAAGAATTTGATCAGTAGTAAGTTGATCAAGACCGACAACATTGGTAATATCATCTCTTGGTGGATTAGCATTCGGATCTCCGGATACAGTGAGAGTAGGCATCTGAAAAGGACCTTCAAGGATGACCTTCTTTAAGAACTTTCTATGTGGCTTCTTTAGATCACAAAACCTAAAGAACCTTATCACCTATTGATCGTAGTTTCCGAGAGCGGGCATTGGAGGTCTGTCAAGGGATCCAGCTTCATGAATGGATTGTTGACTACTTAAAGCTTCACACATCTTTGCGAACCTAGACGGTTCCTTTGGTGTAGTAACATTCATAGCATACTTGGCGGGATACTGATTTTGAAAGTATGTGTAATGTTGTACATGTTGACGAGGGTTTGGTGGAACCATTTGAGGTGGAAGAGGGTTTGCTCCTTAAGGAAAGTGATGAAATTGTTGCAATTGTTGTGGAGATGGTGGAGGATATTGTTGATAAGATTGTTGTTGTTGTTGTTGAGGATACTCATGAGGAAAATAGCTAGAGTATGGTGGTTGAGACATCTTGAAACTTGTGTTGATGATGGATCTTTGTAGTCGAATGAAACAATGTTGATAAAGTAACCTTTATGCGTAGAAACCAGCTTAGGCATAGAAATCACCTTACGCGTAAAAAACCTACCTTACGCGTAAAATAGAAAGTTACGCGTAGTGAAAGCTTAAGCGTAAACTTAAGAAAAAACTTAGCTTAGGCGTAAACCAAAGACTTAGTAGTAGAATCCTTATGCGTAAGATTTGCTTAGGCGTAAGACAAGCTTAGGCGTAAGAAAATGCTTAGGCAAAGAAAGATGCTACGCGTAAGTTTTTAAGCTTAGGCGTAAAACTTGGGTTTTGCCCAAAAATCCTTTACAGTTATACCAGTGTAAAAGATATCCAAATTCGAAGTGCTTTCATGCTTATCCAAGCAAGAAAACACTGAGTAAACCAGCAGCACTGAAGATCAAATGAAGAGAAGCTTATGCGTAACAACTGCTTAGGCGTAGACTTTAGGACTTACGAGTAAAACTAGGGTTTTACTACGAGTAGAAAGTGCCAAACTTTACCAAAAACTAATTTTTATGCCCAAAAGTGTTTATAAACCTGATTTTTATGATGAAATAGCTTCAATATCACCAAAATAACATAAAAGTATGAAACTTGATGATCCAAAACACTTTTTTACCTTACGCGTAGAAAGTAGTACATGAATGAAATCAAGCTCAAAAACAATGCTACACTCGTAAAGTTTCAAACTTGATGCTAAAAACTTAAACTTTAACACTAAATAAACCTTAAAGTACAAGAATCTTGAGTCTTTAAGTGTAAAAATTTGAGCTTTTATGCGTATGAAAGTTTAACATACAAAACCCACGCATATAGTTAAAAAAACTTCAAAAACAAAAGTGTTTCACCCAACTAGATGGCGAATGATACCACTGTTAGGTCACCATAATAGAACACAAGCATCAATATGTAAGAAATATAGATAAGGTGATCGAATGAACACTACACACACACACACACGAATGAAACTAGAGAAAAGGTATGCATAGGATATATGTGTGAAATGAACAACCAACCTTCAAATGAAGGTTTACAAGATTATTTATAGGGGAAGGGACTAGGGCAACACTAGAAGCTCCCTTCCTTCCTTATGGGCTTGGGCCAAGGCTTATGGGCTTTCTACATAAGCCTTGCCATTAATACTAACATAAAAGCCTAATTAAGCAACCTATTACATATTGATTACAACACTTGAAATATAGTTTAGGAGTGATTCCAACAATGTTGATAGATAAGCATATACATAAGTAAAGCAAAAATAAAGAGTAAGAAGCACAAAACCATAACGCGAGTATTTATAGTGGTTCGGCTACAAGGACACCTTCCTTGCCCTACTTCACTCCCCGAGTCACCTACTCAAGAGTTCGTAATCACTACACAATACAAACTCCTTGTGGCGGAGAAGCCTTCACAACGTCGCCTACTATTTATCTGGTACAAGACTAGACATCGGGTTCTTCCACGAGGTAGAACCAAACCTATCACAACGTCGCCTACACTTTATTCGGTACAAGGCTAGATACCGAGTTCCATTACAAAGGAGGAACTACTACCCAACAATACACAACACCTATCCCAAAGGAGATCAACTCCTTATGACAACATCAACAAGGATATCAATATCCTTTGACCCAAACTAATCTATCTTGTACATCGACAAACCATATCAAATGTACACCCTAGCCACCTTTCACTAATGCATTTGACACGGGACCTAGGCACCCTTCACTAATGCCTTCAACACGGACTTTCGGCACCCTTCACTAATGCCTTTGACTTGGATCTTCGGCACCTTTCACTAATGCCTTCGACTTGACCCTTTTGACATCTTTCACCTATGTCTTCAACACAACACTTCTAATGAGAGAAGAAAGAACTATCAACAAGATAACATTAGTAGTCTTGATGATGACAAAGCTTGGCAACCCATGGACTTGAGCTTGCTCGACTTCAAGAGGTGGTGATCTCGCCTTTAAGAGGAACCTAGAGAATCACACAAACACAAAACTACATAGAAAGATCCTTTGGATCTGAGGTTAGAGAGTTTACAACACTAAGAGAGAATGTGTGTGAAAAGGGGTGAGTTATAATGAAGAAATGGCTCACTATTTATAGACAAAATTTCACTACTGTTCCACGGATCCCTTACATGAGGGATCCGTCCAGTGTAAAACTGGGGATCCGTAGGACGCTCCCCATAAATGGGTTATGGGTCATGGATCATGGGTCATGGGTTATGGACTTTGGATCATGGGTATCCAAATAGATACAATGTATCTAAAAGATGCAATGCATCTAGTCAATGGGTCATGGGTTACCTCCATGGGTTATGGATAATAACCATTATGACTTTATGCATGATGTCATGCAATGGGTCATGGGTTATGGATCATGCTCCATGGGTATGGACTTTGGGTTTTACCCAACTACATTCAATGTGTTTAGTCAATGAGTCAAATACTTAGACTTCTACGCATTACAATATATACTAAGTATCTATATATATACCCATTATGTAAACACTAGTTGTTATACATATACATTATTATAACATGAAAACACTATTACTTGTTTAGTGTTTTATATGAAAACGTAAGTGTGTTAGTAAACTATTGGCTCAAACCATTTACGTATTTTATTTGTTTCGTTAAAATGATTTTACGTTTGTTATCGATAAAACATTAGAAGATCGTAAAATATAAATAAACGTTTTTACGGCTTATTTGTATTAACATTTTTGAAACACCCTTGACTTCGTCTACCATCTCTGGAAAAGCGCCTGCAACATTCGTAAGAAACATTCAAAATGTTGGCCAATACAACTAAAATTCTCAAGAAACCATCAGTATATATTAGCTTGGTAAATCCTTGTAACGGTTGCTTCGTCACTAATCTCGAGTATATACAACAGTACGCAATAATCAAGTACATGAATAGGGTTATTTGATCCAACATAGCACTGATCAACAGTTTTCAACCAACCTCCACTAAATAGATTATTGGTCAAACGGGTCATAAATCAAATAAAGTATCGACATTCCAATAAATTATTTTATACAATTTTTAATAAAGCTTCATGAAGTTATAAGCTTCCAACTTTTCCAATGATAGGAATAATTAAACATATCGGTGGCCGGTGATAATTTATTTCATAGTCATTAAACCTATCGGTGGCTAATTTATTTGATGTATGACCCGATTGACCAATAATTATTCCTATCAAATAAATTATCCAATACCTGAAACTTATAATTGGGGTAGATAGTTGGTGGATTTGCTTGATTACTATTAATAGTAGTACGTAGGAGTATAGTGCAGTTAGAATGAAAACCTGTAATACTTTTTGGCTGGTGATAGCTGGTTGTTGGGGTAGCTACGTTACCGCCAGAAACCATATTTGGAATTCTGGCCGCCAACACTAACAGGAAAACACCAATAGCATAACGGCTACTACAAAATAAATCATAAAGAAACTGAATTCATAATTGTAACTTCAAAAATGTGCTTGCATTACATACCAATGGCGCGCGAGTGGCATTTAACATTACATTTTCTGTGGCAAGATGGTATTGAAGGTGACCTCGAATGAGTACTGGCGGGTACGCCTACTGAATAATCACGGTCTTGACGAACATGCCGGACCACATATACATCAAAGTGTAGCACATTCGCAGCCGGTCTACAGGCTGCAAACATTCAAGAGGTCACATAAGTGCGTGCATATATAACAAATAACAAAACCAATAGTATTTGTTACTTAAAAAAAGGGTAACAAATGAAATAAGATGCGTCAAACCTGTGATAGCCATTTCTATTGGACCGGAAACCATACGCCAACCAGTTTCTGGTGACTACATACATGCAGAATGAATCTCAGAATGAGACACAATGTCTACTTTAGCCTTCCCTTTATCAGCAATGGATGGGTTATTAACATGTGACAGCGTTGATCAAGGACGTTGCTGAGCCGAACAGGTTCACAGATAGTTATACCCGCATTTGAATGATATCTTTTTTGAATGGTCGTGCTGTGGAAAGTCCCCGAAATATCAGCACCTGACGGTTGAAGGCCCACAGCAGAACTATGGCAGTCAACATGCCGAACAACACCCGCATCAAAGTCTAACACTTTTCGATGTGGTGTAGAAGTTGAAACCACAGCAGAATCATGCCGCTGAATATGACGGACAACACCTGAAGTAAAGTCTAGCATCTTGGTGTGCGGTGAACAGGCTGCAAATATCAAAAAAATGTATAAGAGTATAATGACATCACAAACCACAAACTTGATACTATTAGTTATTCCAAAGAAACAATGATAACTAAAATAGCACACCACTCACCTGTTACATGTTCTTGTATCGTATCGCAAGAACATCCGGTCATGGATGGTGTGTGACTCTATCTGTGTACCTCGTAAGTGCTGCCAACTGCATTTGCATAAAAAACTTCACTTCAAGAAGTAAATCATATACACCCTATCCAACTACGAACGTTCAAACTTTCAAATTTAGATATCAGAATTAAATACACTTCATAAAATTTTACCAGGTTTTTTGTTGGTATAGATATCGCCTTTTATCTACCTTCTTGCTAGTGTTTGTAGAAATTCAAACTTAATGAAAATTGTTCAATTAGAATTTTTATATTATTTGCATAGAGTACGTGAACATCCTTTTGGGGAGTAGATATTATTTGATTTTATTATAATGAAATTGAAAAAAAGGTGTAGCGTGTGGCAACAGTTACCAACATATGTTAATGAAAGAGTTTTTTTCCAAATAATTATCTGATAATGTTAATGCTTCTTCTTCAATGTATGTTTAGTGTAGATATTATGTGACTTAGTACTAAGCTAATAAAGTAAGCTATTGAAAACGAATTTGCTACTTGACTTGTTTGACCCATATTATTTTTAGTCACATTTGTAGCTTAACATGGTTGACCCATTATCAAGTAAACAGAAGCCGACCTGTTGACCATTCACTAAATCTACCCATTCTGCCATGTTTGGACTTTACTGAGATTAGTAGCTAATGGTGAGTATTGCAAACCTGTGATGGTGATCTAAGGGATTCGATTCCACTTTATGAGATAAATAATTTGATAATTTTACGGATGAATAAAAAAAACGTATGTTACCATCGTTAGCCGACTTACTAAATCAGAGAAGTGTAACCAACAAAAATATCATTTGATATCGAAGCCCATAAACTCATAAAGGATAACAAAATAACAGCGTAGAGTAAACTAAAACCCAAATCCCAATGTGTAGTCGACCCTCTTCTTTATTAGGATGAAATTGATAAAAAGGTGTAGCGTGTAGCAACAGTTACCAACATATGTTAATGAAAGCGTTTTTTTTTCAAATAACTATCTGATAATGCTTCTTCTTCAATGTATGTTTAGTGTAGATATTATGTGACTTAGTACTTAAGCTAATAAAGTAAGCTATTGAAAACGCATTTGCTACCTGACTTGTTTGACCCATATTATTTTTAGTCACACTTGTAGCTTAACATGGTTGACCCATTATCAAGTAAACAGAAGCCGACCCGTTGACCATTCACTAAATCTACCCATTCTGCCATGTCTGGAATTTAGTGAGATTAGTAGCTAATGGTGAGTATTGCAAACATGTGATGGTGATCTAAGGGATTCGATTCCACTTTATGAGATAAATAATTTGATAATTTTACGGATGAATAAAAATTAAAAAAAATGTATGTTACCATCGTTAGCCGCGTTACTAAATCAGAAAAGTGTAACCAACAAAAATATCATTTGATATCGAAGCCCATAAACTCATAGAGGATAACAAAATAACAGCGTAGAGTAAACTAAAACCCGAATCCCACTGTGTAGTCGACCCTCTTCAAATTCATCATACACCGAAGAATCTAACCCCCCAAAATAAATCAAATTAAAATCAGAAACCCCAAAATTCATTAAAATGGATACTAATTTGTGAGTGTTTCTTTGACATGGTAGTGAACCGGTTTTTAACAGTTATTGTGGTTTGTTTCCAGAAGTATCAGGATATAACAGTGAAAACCCGAACTGATATTCAAAATTAAACAACATGAAAAAAAAACTTACCAAAATTCATGTGTCAAATCTTGTCAGCGATTTCATAATTTCATACATCGCATATGGTGATGTTGATCCAAAGCCTACAGTCAAAACTAACATAAACACCAACATGAGACACAATTTTAATGAGAAGACGCTAGGAGAAAAGTTCATGAAATGGAACCTTTGGAAGTCCAAAATTTGTTGAAAAAGAACGATCTGGTCTCAATGCTTCCTGAAAAAAAACACGAAAATGGTATGACTGAAAGTCAAAAACTTTATAAACTTAGCATGGATGTTTATCAAGAGATAAAGGGGTATGTGATTACCATTATAAGGAGTTCATAATCTTCTAAAAGGGGATAAGCCTCCTCAGGTATCGAGCTTTTGCAGGGACACTCTTCATCTGTAAATCTGACTATTCGCTATCATTGTTACTATCCTTTTGCTCAATTTAATTGTTAATAATGGTCTCGTGTATCAAAAAACTTGTATTCAAATGGAAAGCAGCCAAGTATCATAGAAGGTACCGAAAATGAGCATCTGATATCTATGGGGCTGTTTGGGTCAAGCTTATTCAACTGACTCATGAGCTAATCTTTAATCTAAAAAAGTGATGAGCATATGGCTCATCCAATTCCATTAGCTCAACTTGATATTTGATAAGATCATAGGCGCAAAAGCTCAAGCAGTTGTAGCTCAAGCTGCTTAAAAAGTCTAAGATTCAAGAAAAAATAATAATTATTATTTTAACTGACTGACATGCATTTTACTTGTTTATTTCCGGATAAATTGCTTCACATCACATTAGCGTCCTTATTACCTAAAATTAGAAAGTGTGTAAAATTTTCTCAACAACATAACTGATAACGCTACACGCGTCGTTCGGGGTCAAAGGAACTTCCTTTTCGTCGAGCAAGTTTTTCAACACCCTAGGCAGTGAACCTAATCGTTGTAGTGTAGTATTAGGGTAAGCCACGGGAATTGATATCGTTCTCTAGGGGAATAGTGTCGTTAGGCTAAAGTGTATGTCGATTTAAGTCTAAAGGTGAGGGATGATTATTTTTGTATTTTTATATTTTATGAATCTCGGTTTTGGATGAGAGGGTGGAATTAGTTGCTAGTCAACTATCCCAAAAGATACTAACTAAATTATGGGTCTACCAGGAACGTGAAGCGTATCTACTTATGATGTATTACTCCTTGCTAGCTATCCAATTCTACCTACTGAATTGTCACGTCCTATTGATGGTTGAATTGTCACGTCCTTATTCTTAACGCGTTGTGTTTTCTAAGGTCGTAAGATATGCATTCCCTAACTCTTTGAAGTCACCTTTAAGTGTAGAAAACGAAATCCACTAAGTCATTCATAAACTAACTTTGAGGTTATCTTTGGGTTTAGTAAATGAAATCCACTAAGTCATTCATAAACTATCAAAGATTTGTCAAGTATTAAACACAACGATAGCCTAGTCGCACTCCTAAGCCAATTACAATTAAGATAAGAGACAACCAATCAAACAAGAGACAGTAGGATGCAAGAATTATAAACTAAACCAATTAGACTCATTGAAATTGTCACACCCCTAATGATGAAGATAGACACAAGCATCATTAAGAAATTAATAAGATCTAATTAATCATATACAAGTTTCATACAATCATAAGAAAACATTAGGTGAATTAGCCAAGTATAATTAATGAAGAGCAAGCAACAATCATAATTGAAGACATACCATACGATTGGATTAACAAACAAAATATTACACGATGTTTATAGAGTGTTTGAAACCCTTTAAGTTGCTGGAAAAACACCTACCTAAACCCTAGAATCGGACTTAGGGTTTAGGGCTTTCAAAAAGGGAAGTTATAATGTTATATTTATAGGCAGATTTTCTGTCGGCAAAGAGTGACGGTGTCACACCTAAAGAGTGACGGCGTCATGACCACTTTTTCACCAAACTGTAGATTTTCTCGTTCCGGTCGCCTGGGCTTTTGAATCACCTAAATCCGAGTTCGTATGCAAAAGTTATGGCCAAAACAGTATCAGCTACTTCGCGCGCATGTTGCAGCTTGTGACGGCGTCACCTTATGGTTGTGACGTCGTCGGCTTCATCTTCTGACGCCGTCTGGATCAAATCTAGGGCGTCTGAATTGTGACGCCCTACTCTTTTAAAACCTGAAGCCGTCACTTGTAAATGAGCAATTTGGCTACTGAGCCATCATAAAAGTTGTCCGACGGCGTCGCTGGTTGTGCCTGACGCCGTCCCCTTCAGTTCCAGCAGCCTGAGTTTCTCGATTCTTGACTTTGGCCATTTTCTTCGTATATTCACGCCTTTTCGTCTGAATAAGTGTCATTCTAGCATTTTGCCTTCAAGATACCTAAAAAGTGAAAAGGAACGATATTAAGTAATAACGGATACAAAAGTGATCAAATAAGGGCTTAAACGACCCTTCAAAAAGGTGCATTTTAAAACCTTATCAATAACATAGGTAGAATTTATATCTATAAATTTATAAAAACTAAAACAATTTAATTTGGTTACCTCCTAATATCTGTTAAACCTTCACCCATATGAGACACCTTCATCTCAAGTACCACAATGCTCAACACCCATGTCGTCAGCCTGACCACCACCACCACCACATATCACTACTTCAACTGTTGACACAAAAGTTGGGCGTTCCTTGTATGGGCTCCGGCTCTCGTACCAATTAATGATTGTTGCTTGAGACATGCGCACTAAGAGACAGAAAACACCGTTAGGCTTACCATGTGATTGTCTCCCACGATTATCCTCCGGCGTGAGAGTAAGTAATCGATTTAGGGTTAAAGGAGAGTTAGGGTTTGTAGATCGTACCTTTAACGAGGAATGTGATTCCCTTTATATACACACGGAATCCTTGCTGGTTCCGTGTTGCTCAACCTTCGGCGTATCCCGCCTAAGTCGGTTGGGGAATGATTATCTCTATAATTAGGAGATATCTGATATCGTGTTCCGTAATTAACATTGGGCTTGGGCCTTCGTGGGCCCAAACACTTATCGGCGTAGCCCAGTTCGTGCTGGGCTTATTAGTATTGGGCTTTGGTCGGGCTCATGACCCGAATATAGACTATACGTCATCATGTCCCCCCAGTCTAGTATGCACAGTGATAGACTGCGGATTCTAGACTAATAACTGCAGTCATTAAAAAACTACGAAGCGTAGCAAAGAAGCCGAAAAAGATATATGCCGATACATTGTATCTAGACATAGTATTTTAAAATGGACGCCTCGTTATTCGGGGGAAAGTAACTACAGCAGTGTCACATCAAGTGATCTGGTCCACATGTTTGTGATAGTGGGCTCCACGTGTCGCTCATCGCATGGATGAGGAAACTTATATAACTATCCGCCTCATTTTAACTGTGTTTTTCACAGTGAAAAAATACAATCCGCCATTGTTAAGAAGCCTTTCATTTGCAAAAACAGAAAACTGCCTATACCAAAGGTAACCACGCGTGCGCCTTTTAAAAAGAAAGATAGTACCATGGTCAAACAGTTATCTGATTTCACCTCCGATATAACTGAGGGTGAACTTTTGGAGTTCACCTCCGATTATTTTATACCACTGGACGTGCATCCGGTTGTTCCGGATGTGCGAGCATCTATTGTAGACTTCCCCGAAGGGAAAGTAGGGGTATACACACGTTTTTTCGAGTTTGCGAATCAACGTGTACCCATATCCCTATTTCTGTACGACGTATTGAATTATTATTAGCTGCACCTATCCCAGCTGCACTGCATCGGTGCAGCGAAGATTACCAACTTCGAGGTTAATTGCCGATTACTGGCGATTAACCCGACTATCCATCTATTCCGTGCGTTCTACCACACAACGTGGTCGCACGGGTGGGTCTCCTTTGCTAAATGCGCTGGGCGCTTCCAGTGTTATACAGAGAAACTGGACGCGCTCAGGAACTGGAGAGAGACTTTCTTCTGGGTAGACGACGTGTGCTTCCCACCGCGTTTTGAATTTTATACCCAGAGGACATTGCCGAGGGAAGAGCGCCCCCTGCCTGGATCATATATCACGGAGGATGCGGAACTGATAAATGTCAACCGCATCCCCATTAGTTCCTATCCTGAGGAATTTTTGGTGCATATGAGCATTAGCCGTAATTACTTTGGTATGCCGGATGAGATGCCAATCTTCTTAGGCGCTGATGGCCAGGGTGGGTGCTCATTCCTTCGCATCCCCTTTCTTAATTAATGTAAGAGCTTTCTTTTCCGTTATGCACATTATATAACCTATGTACTTGTTGTATTCTGTTGCGCAGAGATGGATATGTTCACAGTGGTGCAACTAGCAAAGCCTATTCATGTCAACGTAGGGACGCGGCCACTGAAGGAAGGAGAAGAGCCCGTATTAGAGGCTACTGCAGGGCGTACCCTGGAGATGAATACAGGGGAAACAGGTACCAGCTCCTCGGTCGCAGTGGAGGCGACGCCGCTGCAAAGCGTGCCAAGCCCCAGAGTGCTTTCCCCAGTAGCGTAGCCACCACCCGTAGCAGTGGCGCAGCCTATGGAAGAGGAAGAAGAAGAGGAGCAAGAATCCGGGCTAAAACGCAAAAGAGCGCTCGGAGAAGATGGTGCGAGCTCTTCAAGGAAAAAACGCCCTGTGATCCTCACTGTGGAATCATCCACCAGTGATGTTGCGTCATCTCACCCCTCTGCGAATGCCTCTGGTCCACAGTAAGTAATGTCGTCAATGTTTTTTTTTTTTTTTTTTTTTTTTGCGCGCCAACTGTTTATATGGGAAACTGATAATTCTCTGTCTGTGTATGCAGGTCTGAACAGGCTGCTGAGTCCCCCCCCCCCCCAGGATAGTCCAGTGCGTGCTGAATCCTCGGGGCCGAAGAGCCAAAGTACTGAGCCGTTGGTCTCGGGGGATGTGCCAATGGGCAAGCTGGTTGAAGATTTGGAGCTGTCTACGGCGCATCAAGCAAAGTTAGTTGCGTGACTAAGGGCTAAATACTCAGGCGAGAGTAGCCAAAGTGTGGAAAAAGACCAGCATATTGCGGCATTGGAGGCTCGTTTAGCTAGTGCCCAGACTGAGATCGAAGCGGCAAATGCATATTCGGAGAAGCTTGCAGGGGAAAAAATGGCATTACTATCCCAAATAAACCATGAGCGTGCTGAAGCAGTAAAGTACAAGGCGTCATGTAACTGGGCCCTTAAATATCTGGAACATGGTAAGGACGAGTTGCTCACGCAGTTAGGAGATCTTGGTTCTACTGTGGGCAGTGCATTGGAGGTGCAAGAGGCCAAATTGCGCAAACTCAGTATTGAGTACGACGAGGAGTTGTACCCCCAATTCTTATCGACGATAGCTGAGCGCAGGTGGCTTATAGCCCATGGTCTTCGTCTCGCTGCCCTTACTACCCTAGAGTCGCCTAAAGTGGTTAATGCCTTCGGGGGGTAGTCCAGTGCGCTCTGGAGCGCGGTAAAACAGAAGCTCTGGAGAAACTTCATGAGGTAGATCTGTTGAAGGTACCTGCTGAAAAGGTACCCGGCTATAATACGCAGTCTTACAATGAGCTAGTGTTGGCCATGGAGAAGATGAAGTCTTTGGAGCTTCCAATGATTGCTGAAATGGAGCGCGACCAAGATTATCCCATAACTGTTATTATGGAAGGGTTGACCTTAGCGCGCCATCGTATTGATAATGCAGAAGCGCAGCCAGACTATTTTCTGAAGCCCGATGTCTCACAGCTTCAAGTGCCTGTTTTTGCTCGCCCCAGGGACATTCTAAATCCTTTTGCTTTAGAGAAAGAAATTTCATTGAATGAAGTGTTGGAAGCGCATGCCACCAGACTTGCTAAAAAAGAGGGTATTAAAGGTAAAGCAATTTTGTGCAGGGTCGGTGCAGCTCATCTTCCAAGGTCTGACGGGGTGCTAGTGAGTGTTACTACTGTGTCTCGCCAAGACTCGAACTTACTGAAGAGGCTAAGCGAGAGTGGAGAGGCTGCAAGCCGCGTGGGAACTTCATCACTGGAGCAGTCTAAGAGTATATAGATAGGATCTTATGTTTATGAACATCCTTTTGTAATAATGTAGTTAGGAATAAAAATCTCCTTTTGTGAAATGTGTGTTGATATTATTGCAACTTGTACGTATCTGTTTGTCTTTGCGTATAAGACATAGTCTACAGGTCAAAGTTGTACACAAGCGCGAATAAGATAAGAAATCCATAGTCATGTATGAAGATCATAGAGTATTTTTTTTTATCATAATCGTGTATGTTGTGATATACAGCGTACTAAAAATATCATATCGAGGAATCAAGTGTCTTGGTTCCTAAGTTGTTAAACGTGCACCATATGCGTTGTTGCGCACCCATCGTGAGATGCGCACAAACTTATTCCGATGATGATGGGTTTGCAACCCTCTTACTCAACAAGTTGTTTATTAGGTTAACTTATCCTTTTACCATCGTGGGTTTATTTAGTGCATGCACGCCATGTAGGCAAGAAATATAAAATTGTTAAGACATACAGTATATGGAAATAACAAATGAAAATGTGTCGTGGAGTTAGCTAGAAACCACGACGTTTTATTAATACTTGCAAGTTTTTATGAGAAATAAATAAGACATTATACTAAGTAAAACAAAAAAGTAAATACATAGATGTTTATTGGGCACTTCAATAAAGTGAAGGAGCGTCTGTGCGCTGGGCCGTAGCCATTCCTATGGGTAGCACCTCTTAAGGTTGCAGATGTTCCATGTGCGTGGCAGTTCACGACCATCCAAGCCTCGTAACTTGTACGCGCCTGTTCTTAATGCCTCAGTAACCTCATAGGGTCCTTCCCACTTTGGTCCAAGCTTGCCTGTGTCTTCTGCGTGACTCGCATCGTTGGCGCGGTAAACGAAGTCCCCTGATCTGAATGAAACACTTCGCACTTTAGCGTCATAGTATCCCTTCATCCTTGACTTTGATTTTGCTTCACGTATAGCTGTGCGTTCGCGCCTTTCTTCTAGCAGGTCTAAGTCGATACGTCGCTCGTCATCGTTGGTTGCCACATTGATTTCAGCAGTGTGGATAGTTGGCATTCCGATTTCGGCTGGTATGACCGCTTCTGTCCCATAGACTAGAGAGAAGGGGGTGTCCCCTGTGCTGGTTTTGATTAAAGTGCGGTGCGCCCACAGAACATGCGATAATTCTTCCACCCACCTTCCTTTGTGCTTGTCCAGGCGTGTCTTAATTCCTTCCCCCAGGCTTCTATTCGCACGTTCTACTAAGCCGTTGGTTTGTGGGTGTTTAACTGACGCGAAGTGCTGTGTGATTTTTAGCTTCTCGCACCAATCCTTGAAGGGGTTGTCGCAGAATTGTTTCCCGTTGTCCGAGATGATTTCCCCAGGTAGCCCGAAGCGGCATACAATATTTTCCCAGACAAAGCGTTTTACCTGGTTGCCAGTGATGGTCACTACTGCCTTTGCTTCGATCCACTTGGTGAAGTAGTCTATAGCGACTATGAGGAACTTTAACCCTCTTGCTGCAACAGGGAAAGGGCCTGCAATGTCGATACCCCACTTGTAGAATGGCCATGGTGCCGTAATTGGTGTTAGCTCGTGCTGTGGTTGGCGCGGAATGGGTCTATGAACTTGGCAATCGTTACACTTCCTTGTTAAGTCCCGCGCATCGCGGTGCATGGTTGGCCAGTAGTATCCTGACCTCAAGGTGCGTGCCACCACAGACCGTGGTCCTGAGTGCATGCTGCATGAACCTTCGTGTATTTCTCGCAGTACGTAATTTGCTTGTAGGGGGCCAACGCAGCGTAGCCATGGTTGCAGGAAGGAGCATCGATACAGTATGTTGTCTCGAAGTTCGAACCTCTGTGTTGTGCGCCGTATCCTGCGAGCTTCCTTCTGCTCTTGGGGTAACGTTCCTTTGTTTAGGAATTCCGTTATCGGTGTCAACCACGTAGGGCCGTCTTCCTCTATTACCGTGGATACTTCCATCTCTGAGATGGATTTGCTTTTCAGCGTTTCCACCAACACCTGTTTGGATAGGTGTGCAAAGCTTGTGGATGCAATTTTGCTTAGTGCATCCGCCTTCCGGTTTTCCCCTCTAGGAACATGTTTGATGGTAAACCTGTCAAAGCCTTGGACTAGCGCCTTGGTTTTGTCGAGGTACTGAATCATGTTGTCCTCCTTGGCCACGTATTCGTCCAACACGTGGTTGGCCACTAGCTTGGAATCTACATTTGCTTCCAGGTTACATACACCCATTCGAGCTGCAATGCGTAGTCCTGCTATTAGGGCTTCATACTGATGAGTGTCTAAATACTCATCATTTTTATACTGTTAGAATGCCAAAAACATCTGAAAACACTCAGAAACACATCAAAATGATAAAAATATCACAAACAAGTGTTTTATATGTTTTAAATGCAAAAACATCAAAATCTGGTGAAAAACGTATCAAGTTTGCATAATTGGCAGTTTTAGTCCCCCAAGTTACAAAAGTTGTCAAAATTAGTCCCTGGTAATTCAAAAACTTGTAAAATGTCATTTAAGGTCCATGAGATTCAAAAGTTGTCAAAACAAACCCTTTAAAATTCAAAAATCACAAAATGACAACTTTAGTCCCTAAACTTTGAAAATTGTCAAATATAGTCCTTTGTTAAATTAAAAAGTGAAATTTATCAAATATTAACCTTGTACTATTTATAAATGACAAGAATGGTCCTTATGATAAACTTTGGAGAAATTACATTTTTGGTCCCTCAAGTTTCAAACTTGACAGTTTTGGTCCCTGGATTTACAAAAATGGAAAATAATCAATATTGGTCCTTGTACTATTCAATATTTACAGGTTTAGCCCTTGTGATATGATTGAAAAAGTTTCAATTTCAGCCCCTTCAACTTTGGCAGATTTACAATTATGGTCCTTGTGATTATTAAAGCTACAAACCAAACGGACCTATTTATATTATCCAAGCCCAAGTCCAAAACCTTAACCCGGCCCAACTTTTAAATTCAAAATAAAACCGCCCACTGTAGCTTGTCTCTCCCACCCCTGTAATCCCAATACCAGTGGTATTTACCACTTGCTTTCCACCTTTTCACCTCCACCTCACCATCTCCACCTGTTACCCACTCCCCTTCCACCTCCACTATTATCCAAACCCCATTAATTTAGTTAACCTGCTCAATTGAAAAATGGCGCCAAAAATCGACAAATGGCAAAAATGGTGATCTGGCCCAAATCAATGGCTGGAAGCTGGTGGGATTAGCTCAGAGATGTCGACAAGGTCAAAAGAGGTCAATAAATACAAGTTGGGTGCAATGTAATTATCTAACTAGTGTAATTTTAATTTTGAATGTCGTTTTAGCCTAAATTTAAATTCCAGTGTATTTTATAGCTTTTGAACCTTGTATTTCATGTTTCCAGTGTAAAATAAAACTTTTGAGATCATCAATTTCAAGTTTGAGGTCCTATCTCAGTTTATACAAATTTTCATTATCCAAAAATTTCATGAAGTGTCGAATGTTGTTGCTAGTTGTTATCAAGGATTGAATAAGTCCAAGTAAGCTCCTAAATAGCTTATTAAAGCTATTAGATACATTATAATTCAGTTTAATATAAAAACTCAAAAATTCTCAAAAATTCCAAGAAATTAGTGAAAAAATAAAAAATCATGGGAATGATGATCAAGACATTGAAGCAGTGTTGATTTTGGAAAGCTTGTTGGTTTAGAGCTTATTGGTAAGCTATAGGATCTTGTTTCAGACCTTAGTTCTCATCTTTCACTTAGAAACTCATCTTGTAAGCTTTTTACTCAATTTGGCATTTCACTGTTGAGTTGTTAATTAGCTTGAATCCTTGTGTTTCCATGCTTATCAGTCATAGTTGAGTATAATTAAGTCTTTAAACCAGTTATTTGTTCTTCTTAATTGGTAGTTAGTAAAAAATCTCATTTTGACAGTTTTCTTAGCATAATTGTAATTTCTCAGTTCAATGATGTTATTGTTGTTGTTTAGTGCTTAAATAGTCTTATTAAGTGATAATACAAAGTCTGTGATCCATACCAATGTCTTAATCTGTGTTTTACTTTGAGAATCATCAAAACAGTCTCATACAAGACTGTTTGGATTTGCTAGTTTAACTGTGTTTAAGAATATTTGTGTTATTGCTTTTGCTGGATACATGTCTCATTAGGTCTATATAGTTCAAAGAAACAGAGAAAACCAGTCCTAGTTCTATAAAAAGTCAAAATCACTTCTAAAATCACTTAACTAGTTAAACTGTTGGATTTTAAAGTGTGAAACTCATCACAGAAGCTTAAAACCTGTTAACTTAGTTTAATTCCATATCATTACACCTTAATATATCATAATAAGTCCTTAGTATTGATTTAAAGTTCATTAAAGTCAAACTTTCAGTTTAATCAAAAAGTCAAAATGTTGTCCTGTGCACAGTGAGTAGGCCTAATTTGATAAGCTCACAAAGTGCTTATTAATTGGTTTCATCCTGTGATTTTTAGCTCTTTGGACAGCTAACCTGGTCCTCTTTAAGTTCCAAGTTTAAAATTTCAATAAGCAGCTTATTTGATAAGCCTGCATGTGCTTATCAGTTGGTCCCATATCACTCAGCATTCACTGAGTTTTACTCAGTGGTTTTTCAGGATTTGAAAAAGCTTCTCACAAGCTCATTTTAGCTTATCTGGATCTCATCTTTGGTTTCTAGGTAGCCAACCAGGTCTAGTACAAGTTCCAATTATTGCTTTTTAGTTTTAGCTTATTTGGTAGTATGTGCTTAAGCTCAAAGTAGCATACTCAAACCTGTTTTTAGCTTATTAACTTAAAACACCAAATCATAGCATCTTGTAATTTAGAGGTTAAAACCAGTTGTTTCTTGTTTCATTTTGACACTTTAAGCATTTCATAGCTTCTGTATCAAGTTGGTAGCTTGTTGTAGTTTTTGGCTTATCAAAAGTGCTTATTTATAAGCAGTTACAACTGCAGTTCCATAATCTACCACACAAGCCCATGTTTTTTTATTTTTCTTAGATTCAGTAGATTAAAATAGACTTTTCCTGAAATTTTCATAATTTTCTATAACAGTTTGCTATTTTTCTTAATTAAAAACAGTTTTTAGGCATTTTTTAATAGCTTTTAATACAAATAAATCAGAAAAAGCTTAAAAAAATATGTTTTCAATTTTCCTAGATTAAGATAAATATAAAAGTTATAAAAAGTATTTTTCCATAATTTTCTTAGTTTAAATATTATTTTTTAGCATTTTAATTAGTTTTAAATAGTTTTAAATTAATAATAAATACATATAAAGTCTAAAAAATATATTTTCAGTTTTAAAATAAGTTTTATCATATTTTAGATTTTTCTAAGTTATAATTTCATTTTTCTAGGTTAAATTTTGCATTTTCTTGTATTTTAGTGCATTATAAATACTTAATAAATAGTTTTTAATTAATAATAATTAAATAAATAGTTGTAAAAATAATTTTCTTTTTCTAATAATTTTCTTTTATTATTAGGATTGTAAAAATATCATTTTCATATTTATAGGCCTTTTATTTCTTTAAAACTCACGTTTTATTTTATACGTTTACGTAATTTTATTTTAAACGTAAGTTTTAGGATTTAAACGTTCATCATTTTAAAAATAGTGATAGCGTTTATTTAATATATTTTAACTTTTTAATTTCTTTTAATTTGCATTTAAGTCGCTGTAATTTGTAGATCTTTTCTTTAAGTAATTTTCCATCAATATCCTTACTGATCACTATCCTTAGTGATCATTCTATCATCTGATCAAGTGTTTATACACCAATTCATCCTCCGTGGGACTTAACGACCCAGGAATTCCCTATATTCCTCTGATCTTAATTGCGTTTGGTGTGTGATCTGTTTTAAGTTTGTTACGGTTGACCATTCACAAGTGGTTAGCTTGTGTAATTAAACTTGACGGTTTTGCACCAATCAATACTCTGCCTCATTATTTGTTGCTGTGAATTCGAAATGCAGTGCGTAAGTGAATTCCATTCCTTCCGGGTTTGTGAGAATGAGGCATGCTCCTGACCCGTCTACGCATGAAGATCCATCTGTGAACAAGATCCATGGATCTGGAAGTTCCTTATTGCTTGGTGCGGGTGCATCATCAGTGTCTGGTTTTTCGATGATGAAATCTGCTAATACCTGTCCTTTTACTGCAGTACGTGGTCTGTAGGAGATGTTGTGCTCACCCAACAATACACTCTATTTTTGCAGTCGTCCTGATGCGTCAGGCTTGGAGATGATTTGCTTGATCGGTTGGTCTATGATCACTGCTATCGGGTGTGCTTGGAAGTACCTGCGCAGCCGTTTGGCGGCGAAGACTAATGCTAGGACCAACTTTTCCATTGCGTTATAGTTCATCTCTGTTTTCTTGAGTGCTTTCCTTACAAAATTCACTGGAGTTTGTACCAAGTCCTTATCCGTTAGTAACACTGCGCTGACTGCTCCATGAGTTGCAGATAAGTACATGATCAACTCTTCCCCTGGTCGGGGTGCTACAAGTGTAGGGAGTGTTGCCAGGTGTTGTTTAAGCTGTGCGAAGGCTTCTTAAGCCTCCGTAGTCCACCAAAAATCTCCCTTTTTTATACACTTCTTGAGTGTTTTGAAAAGGGGTAATGATTTGTTTGCTGACTTGGATAGGAATCTGTTTAGACCGGCCAGCTTTCCATTGAGAGATTGGACTTCCTTCAACGTGCGTGGTGAAGGAAGTTCGATGACAGCCTTAGTCTTTTCTGGACACGGTTTTATACCGTCATGTTCTATCAGGTAACCAAGGAACATGTCTTTAGTAGCGCCGAAGGTACATTTTTTGGGATTTAGCTTCATGTTGATCTCGCGTAGAGTTTTGAACGCCTCCTTAATGTCGCGCACTAACTCATCTTCAGTATGGCTCTTTATGACCAGGTCATCAACATAGACCTCTAGGTTGCGGCCCACCTATTTTTCGAATGCATTATCTACTAACCGCTGATAGGTGGCGCCTGCATTCTTCAAGCCAAAGGACATTTTTGTGTAACAGTAGACGCCTTGGCTTGTGTGAAAGGTCGTTTTTTCCTCGTCCTCCTTAGCCATCTGGATTTGATGATATCCTTTGTATGCATCGAGAAAACACTTTAATGGATATCCGCACAAAGACTCTATTTTCCAGTCTATCTCTGGTAATGGGTAGCAGTCTTGTGGACATGCTTTATTAAGATCGGTGAAGTCCACGCACATCCGCCAGCTACCATCGCTCTTCTTTACCATAACTGGGTTGGAAAGCCAGTCATGGTAGTAGACTTCCCGCATGATTCCTGCCTCTACTAGCTTGTATACCTCTGCCAGGATTGCCTGCGCGCGCTCTGGAGCCTGGCCGCGCTTCTTCTGGCGTATGGGTGAGTATCCTTGTCGGATTCTTAGCTTATGTTCTGCGATTGATTGTGGCACCCCAGTTATGTGTTTTGGCTCCCATGCAAAGATGTCTAAGTTCTTTTGCAAGAGTGCACACACCGCTGCTTTGCCGTTGTTCGACAGTGATCCTCCTATCGATATTTCCTATTCGGGGTAATCGGGATGAATGGCTACCTTCAGATTTGGGGTTTTGGTTGTGCACTGTGCTGTGATGGGTGCCGTTTCGCATGTGACCGCGTTACACTCTTGAGGTGGTACGGCAGCATTGTAGAGGGTAACGACACCTCCTTCCACTGGAAATTTGAGCATCCCGTGTGCTATAGACGGGACTGCGCATATGGCTGATATCCCTGGTCTTCCGATAATGCCATTGTATGGCGAGGGGGATTTGATTACCATAAAATTCAGCCATGCTGTTGTAGAGTGGTCATTATTACCTACTCTAACTAGTAGTCGTAATTGCCCCATAGGCCATATCTTTTCTCCTGTGAAGCCAGTCAGCGCTGTCGTGACTGGGTTCAACTGCCTGCGTATCTCCGGGCGCAGTTGTTTGAAGCAGTGTTCGTACATCATGTCTTCAGATGCTCCACCATCAACATACATGCGGTGGATGTCGTGACCCCCCGCATTAATTTCGATGATGAGCGGCTCTACCACTGCGTTGTTCGTAGTTAATGTAGGGAAAGTGATTGCACTTCCTTGGGAAAACTTCTGGCTGACTTTCTGCCTAGTTACTCTTTGCCATGATTGTATCATGTAAATTGTATCAGCCTTATCTTTAGGCCCCTCCTTCTTATTCCCAGTCTTTTGTCTTTCTTTCCCTTCTTTAATGTTCTTGACCAAATGGTCCAGTCGACCTTCCTTGACTAGTTTATCAATGAGCTGGCGTAGCTGGACACATTCATTAGTAGTGTGGCCCTTCTGTCCGTGATAGTCGCAGTACCCACCTCCTATGCGCCGATCCTCCGGGGTGCGCATTGGTGGAGGTCTTGGGAAGTTTGCTCCTTCTGTTGTGAGTATCTCCTTTGGAGTCTTTGTCAGCGGGATATACTTGTCATTGTCGCGCCCACTCCCTTGTTTGCGATAATTCCTGTTACGGTTACTGCTCCGGTCAGTGGATTGTCTCCCAGGTTGTTCCTATGACCGGTAGTTCGAGTAGCTTTTCTTGCTATCCGCCGCAGCATCCCCTCCTTGGACGAAGGACCGTGTGCGTTTCATGACCTCATCAAAGGATTGGGGAATCTTGTCGTTCAAACTTTTGATAAGTTCTGGGTTGCTGATCCCATTCATGAACCCTGAGATTTTGAGCACCTAGGGGCACGCTTTAACTTGCATACATTCATCTTTGAAGCGCTCCATAAAAGCGCTTGTGGATTCCCCTTGGCGCTGTTTGACCCTGCCAAGTTCAATGGGGTTTTTTGCACACTTTTTCCGTTGAGTAAAGTTTAGGCGGAACGCCTTTCTCAATTCTTCAAAACCATTGATGCTTCTGCGTGGAAGCTTGTTGAACCAGTTCCGCGCACTTCCTACTAGCGTGGAGTTAAACATATGGCACCATACAGGCTGTGGCCAGTTTTCAATTGTAGCGGCTGACTCAAAAAATTTTAGGTGATCATCAGGATCACCTGTTCCGTCATAGGTTTTCACGTTGGCAGCCTTGCGCCTCCTTTTGTTCTCTGAGAAATCACTGATGCGTCGAGTGAACGCATCCACCTTTTGACGGCGCCACGGGAGAGATATATCTTCCTCCTCTTGGTCATTGTATCTGTTTCTGGACTTCCAATGTCCTGTATCGCTATCCTCGTTGTCTGAGGAATTATCAGATGATGAATTTTCCTTTCTTCGGCGCTTGCGCCGACTGTCCTCAGAATCTGGACTTGAAGGGCTATCACTTGGGGAGTATCGTCGCCCAAGTCTGTCCTGAATTCTCCGGCTACCAAGTCTGGCATAGACACCGGTACGCCGTTCATCCTCCTCACTTTCTTCCAGATGCTGTGAGTTGGATATCTCATCATCCTCCATTCTCCTCCCAATTCTGTCAAACACTGGGGTCGTCGGCTATCCCTCCCGCGCTTCTCCTTCTGATGGTGCGGTGGGGATGTTTCAAACTCTGGGCTGAAATCGAGTCGGGCATGCAGACACCGACCTGACCTATTCTTTGCTTCCTTTTGCATGAGAGCAGCCAAGGTTTCGTAGTTTTGTGATACGAACTCATCTGGCGCTAATTCTGACACAACCCCTTCCAAAGTAGGAGTATTAGCTTCTACCACTATACCCTTATTTTTATCTGGCGCATCAGGTACTTTTTTGAAGTTTGTTTCCACCGCCGTTGGGAATGGAGTGGCAACAGGAGTGTGCAGCGGATCTCCTGCGCTAGCGGTGGTTTCCGTGGCCTGGGTTGTCCCCGAGCGTGGTTCCACCAGAGGGAAGACTATATCTTGGCCTGATCCCTGGTTTTTAGCAACACTGGTTGTCCCAGAGGTTTGCTTGGAAGCTGAACCGACATGCGGCTTCTTTCCCGTAAGATATGTTTGCGATCGCTGATTTTCATGCTTCGTCATTCTAGTTCTTAGTTCTTAGTGAATGGTCCCACGGATGGCGCCACTTGTTGATATAAAAGTTGGGCGTTCCTTGTATGGGCTCCGGCTCTCGTACCAATTAATGATTGTTGCTTGAGACCTGCGCACTAAGAGACAGAAAACACCGTTAGGCTTACCGTGGGATTGTCTCTCACGATTATCCTCCGGCGTGAGAGTAAGTAATCGATTTAGGGTTAAAGGAGAGTTAGGGTTTGTAGATCGTACCTTTAACGAGGGATGTGATTCCCTTTATATACACACGGAATCCTTGTTGGTTCCGTGTTCCTCAACCTTAGGCGTATCCCGCCTAAGTCGGTTGGGGAATGATTATCTCTATAATTAGGAGATATCCGATATCGTGTTCCGTAATTAACATTGAGCTTGGGCCTTCGTGGGCCCAAACACTTATCGGCGTAGCCCAGTTCGTGTTGAGCTTATTAGTATTGGGCTTTGGTCGGGCTCATGACCCGAATATAGACTATACGTCATCATCAACCATAACATAACCCACCATTCGGAAAAAAAATGGTTGTAAACTAATTCAAAAAACTCATACCTTTTAATCAGCCTGTTGTTGTTCATAAAGGGTTCCTGGCAACGAAAATCATTAAAAGGAAAACTAAAATTAAAACAATCAATGAAACATACAAACAATTTTAGAGATTAAGAGCAACTGTCGCCACCTTTTTCCCTATGGAATTGACCCGATCCATAGACGGGTCGTGCACGCGACTAATATTCAGTCCACGGTAATAACGGTGCTAGCATCTTGGAATTTCTGCTTTACTATCTTTTTTCCTGTCGTCGTCAAGACGCGCCTATAATTTCCGATAGAGATGGAAGAAAAGTTGTTGAAGACGGAGGGGAGGTGGCAGAAGTGTCTGGAGTGGAACAATATCAAGTGAGAATGGACATCAGTGGAGATATATAGATAAGCTTCAAACATATAATCACTAATTTTCACTCCCATTCAATGTTACCAGTCTAATTTGAAGCACAAATACACATATAACAGGCAATAACATATTTTAATAATATTTAAAAATCTATACATTTCACTAATGAATTAAATGACAATATTTAACATATGATAAAGAAATCAATTAAATGTATAAATTCAAGTTATTGTTGTATAACTACCTTCAAGCGAGATGTTAGGCTCCGGATTGAAAGAGATGAGAGAGCTGGAAGATCAAACGGTTGCGCTTGTTGTGAATCATGTTTTCGATATCTTCATCTAACAGATCCTGTTAACAAAAAAATATAAATGTTATAATTTATTAGAAAAAAAACTAATCGATTGAAATGAAAGTGAAATGCGTTTACGTTGGTTTCGAAGAGTTCGCTGAAGACTTTCTTGTTATTTGTTCTCTTCTCTTCACTGATGTCCATTTTTTGAAGTTGGTTGATTGTGGCGGTCGAACGTTGGCGACATTATTGTTCTATGAGGATGTGAGGAGAAAAGTTTAGAAGCTTCAATATGTCGGCAAGTCTCGTCATAGATCTCATATAAAAATATTGTATTTTATAAGTTGTACAATAATAATATTATTTTAAGACGTGAAAATATTTGTTTATGAGGTTGGGCAACATGCCATGGAGAATTGTATTATAAACATAATAGTAATTTTTTCTCGTTATGTAAAATAGGAAAATCCTTAGGCTTTCTCTTTCTGTAAAACGTGGTCAAGATGTTAAAAATAAAATTGTAACAAAAACTTTGTAAAACCATCATAACTTTAGAGGATTTTATTTAATTATTTGATATAGGAATTAGTTATGTTTGTAATGAATAGTAAACTTTTACCGTTGTATTTTTTCTTATTGCATATGTGGACAATAGGGGTGAGCGAATATACCGAGAACTGAACCGCAACGGAGAATTGAACCGGAACCGATCCAACTCGAATCGTATTTTAAAATCGCAGTCCGGTTCTTGGTTTTTGGATATTGGAAATTTCGGTTTTCGGTTCGGTTCAAAACTGCGGGTATCGGTTCTTGAACCGAAAAAACTGACCAATCAGTTATACATGCAGCAACCTTGTTTTATAAATTGTTTGTTTTCTTTTTATAATCATATAACATGACCCATAATTATCATGTATAAACTGATTAAGAAACAATGGTTAGTTTTTTATAATTTAAACCCCATTTTTAGAGGACTTTTGAACTTGTGTGTGTTGTACGGCTAAAGAGTACCTATTATTAAGACAATACTTTTCAATTTTGTTGACATACTTGAGGAATTTTCAAATGCTTACTCTTATTTTGGTGCTTACCAAGGGACAAATCCCCACCATCCATCTACTATGATCTAATGGTGAGGATAAACCTAAAATTTAATATGAAAACCTAAGTCCATGTTTTTTTTCTTCTTTTTCTTTGTCTTATTATATTTCTTATTTATTAACATTTTTTTTCTTTTTTCTTTTTTCTTTTTTTCTTTTTGGAATTCACGTTCATTTAAAATTCATGTTTATTTTTTTTATTTTTTTAAATAATTTTAAGTTCACGTTCTTTTTTATTCAAGTTTTTTTTTTTCGCTTTCATACGTTGCACTGATTATTTTAAATACGTTTTCGTCCGTTTTTACGTTTTCGTTCGTTTTTATACGTTTTCGTCCGTGTTCATATGTTTTCGTCATTTTTTTTTACGTTTTCGTCTGTTTTCATCTATTTTCGTACGTTTACATCCGTTTTCGTTCATTTTCTGACGTTTTCATACGTTTATATAAGTTTTCGTCTGTTTTTAGATGTTTTTGTCCGTTTTCACACGTTTTCGTCCGTTTTTACGTTTTCGTCCATTTTTAGACATTTCCGTCTGTTTTCAGACGTTTTCGTCCGTTTTTATACGTTTTCGTCTGTTATCATACGTTTTCGTCTCTTTTCTTACGTTTTAGCCCGTTTACGTCCGTTTTCATCTGTTTTCTTACGTTTTCGTCTGTTTTCTTACGTTTTCGTTTGTTTTCATACGTTTTTTTTCCATTTTCTTACGTTTTCGTTCGTTTTCGTACGTTTTCGTCCGTTTTCTTTCGTTTTCGTCCATTTTTCAGACGTGTTTTTACGCTTTCATACGTTTTCGTCTGTTTTCTTACGTTTTCGGCCATTTTCATACGTTTTTGTCTGTTTTTTAGGTTTTTCATGTAGTTTCGTCCGTTTTTACACGTTTTCGTCTGTATTTTTACGTTTTCATGTATTTTAGTCTATTTTTATACATTTTCGTCCGTTTTGAGACGTTTTCATCTGTTTTTTATGTTTTCATCCATTTTTAGACGTTTTCGTCTGTTTTCAAACGTTTTCATCCGTTTTTATACGTTTTCGTCCGTTTTCATCCATTTTTATACGTTTTTGTCTGTTTTTATACGTTTTTGTCCGTTTTCATACGTTTTTCATTCGATTTTATACGTTTTTGTCCGTTTTCAGACGTTTTCATTTTAATATTTGTAAGTGACACTTATTTATCTCTTGTGATATAACACTATAAGGAAGATGAAAAGTATTACATTCTTCAACATGTATGTGTTATCAGTTGTGATACTCAACTAAGAATATGATGGTTGTGTTTTTGAAAATATTTAGGAAGATTTTTGTGTTTTATGATATTATGAAATATTAGAAAAGTTGTTCAACTGAAAACAAGAGATGTTATGATACTTTTGTTAGACTTGTGGTGGATTTTTCTATTTAATGGATACATTGTGCATGTTTCGATAGGTTTTATAGCGGGATTTGAAAATATCTGTGGCTGAATCAGGAAACTAAATAAGCTATGGTTGAAGATAGCACACATTTTTATAAACAAACTGAGAAAGCTCAAACCCTTGTGATATCACAGGTGATATCACCTCACTTGTGATATCACACGTGATATCATGTGTGATAACACCGTTGATATCATGTGTGATATTACCAGTGATAGCATGTGTGATATCGTAGCTTAGATCACTTGTGATATCACCAGTGATATCACAAGCAAGGTTGTAAAAAGCGCTAGGCGCTAGTGAGGCGGTAAGGTAGGGCCTAGCGATTAATCGGTTAGGCGGGGATTAATCGGATGGGAATTTTTATGCACAAAATTGTAATTCTAGATATTATATTATATTATATGTATGAGATAAGCATAGTGCATCAAAGTTCAAATATTTCAAGTATTCAAATATAAACATAATACATAATTCTTCAAAGTTCAAAGTCAAACATACATGTTACTTGGTCTGTTGACCATTTTTAAGTGATCTTTGATCGATTAATCGGTTTTTTGACCGGTTTTTAATCGATTTTAAGCGATTTTGTTATTTTTAAGCAATTTTGTTCGATTAATCCGATTAGACCGATTTTGTCCGATAAATCGGTTTGTTAACCAATTTTTTAGCGATATTCGGCCAAACCGATTAAATAGGCCGATTATGATAAATCAAGGCGCTTTGTGGGCGATCAGCGATTATGCGAGGATCAGTCGGCAGCCTAGGCCGATTTTTACAACAGAGATCACAAGTGAGGTGATATCACCTGTGATATCATGTGTGATATCACAAGGGTTTGAGCTTCCTCAGTTTGTTTATAAAAATGTGTGCTATCTTCAACCATAGCTTATTTAGTTTACTGATTCAGCCACATATATTTTCAAATCCCGCTATAAAACCTATCGAAACATGCACAATGTATCCAATAAATAGAAAAATCCACCACAAGTCTAACAAAAGTTTTATAACATCTTTTGTTTTCAGTTAAACACCTTTCATAATATTTCATATAATCATAAAACACAAAAATCTTCCTAAATATTTTCAAAAAAACAAATAAAAAAAATGAACATAATCATCACAGTAATAAAATAAGTGATGTTTATTATCATTTCTTTCATATATACTTGGTAAAATACTAAATTCTTATCACATTTGGTACGAATTTAATATTTCACATTCTTAGTTGAGTATCACAACTGATAACACATATATGATGAAGAGTGTAATACTTTTCATCTTTCTTACAGTGTTATATCACAAGAGATAAATAAGTGTCACTTTAAAATATCAAAATGAATAAAAAAGAAACAAACTATGATAATAGAGAATTGACATTATCTCAAAATCAAACAAGTATTGCATTAAATTAGCATTTTGTTGAACAAAATAAGAATTCACCTAAAGAGAGTTTAACCCTTTTATTTCTACTAAGAGTATAATATCACAAGTGATAGATAACAATGGTTGCATTAAAAAATATGCGCTTGTCAATTGCGATGAAAGACACAAAAACTATCTTGTAACTGAAAATTATAAAAATATTAAAAAACACATAGGTGATAATATATAAAAATATACAGAGAAATGAAATATCTCAGGTGATATTAAATGTTAAAAAACATACTTGTTTGTTTATGAAATATCACAAGTGATATTAGACATTAACTTTTTTATAATAAATATCACAATTGATATTAGACATGTAATATAATAAAGTTTAATAATAAGCATGAAAACATATGAAAATAGACGAAAACGTATAAAAACTGCAAAAAAACGGATGAAAACAGACAAAAACGTATAAAAACAAATGAAAAGCATATGAAAACGGAAAAAAGCGTATGAAAATAGACAAAAACGTATAAAATCAGATAAAAATGGACGAAAACGTATGAAAACGGACAAAAACGTCTGAAAACAGACGAAAACGTCTAAAAATGGACGAAAACGTAAAAAAAACGGACGAAAGCGTATATAAACCTATGAAAACCGATGAAAACGTAAGAAAACGGACAAAAGCGTAAGAAAACAGACGAAAACGTATTAAAACGGACGAAAACGTAAGAAAACAGACAAAAAGGTATGAAAACGGACAAAAATGTAAGAAAACGGACGAAAACGAATGAAAACATAGGAAAACAGACGAAAATGTAAGAAAACAGGCGAAAACGTAAAAACGGACGAAAACGGACAAAAACGTAAGAAAACGGATGAAAACGTATGAAAACGGACGAAAACGTAAGAAAATGAACGAAAACAGAAGCAAATGTAAGAAAACAGACGAAAACAGAGGAAAACGTAAGAAAACGAACAAAAACGCAAGAAATCAGACAAAAACGTATGAAAACGGACGAAAATGTAAGAAAACAGACGAAAACGTAAGAAAACGGACGAAAACATATGTAAACGGACGAAAACATTTGACAACGGACAAAAACGTAAGAAAACGGACGAAAACGTAATAAAACAGACGAAAACGTATGAAAACGGACGAAAACAGACGAGAACGTAAGAAAACGGACGAAAACGTAAGAAAACGCATGAAAACAGACGAAAACGTATAAAAACGGACAAAAACGTATGAAAACTGACGAAAACGAAAAAAATTAAAAATAAAAATAAAAAACGTGAAATTAAAAAAAGTGATTAAAAAAAATACAAATAATGAGAAAATAAATAAAAAAAAAGATAAAAAGAAAAGAAAAAGACAAGAAAAAAACATGGACTTAGGTTTAGACATATTAAATCTTAGGTTAATCCCTATCATTAGATCATAGTAAATGAAAGGTGGAGATTTATCCCTTAGTATGCAAGGATTTTTGAGTGTGCAAAATAAAGTGCCTCTGACATACTAACCTTATATAATTCCTAAAGAAAATGGTGTTTAATTTTCTTGTAATTAAACGTATTAACAATATAATACTAGCAAGTTTTCAATTATTAGTTATCTAAAAGCCATCCGTGCAGCCTTTTTCATAAAACATATTTTTATCTTGATTAATGAATTATATGCTTTTTGATAGAGATGTGAGAAAACATGAAAATAAATGAGAGAGGTGGCTTCTTTGATGACCCATGCATGCACGTATCTTTAATCCCATTCAAGTAAGCTTTATGTTGTTGATTTTCTGTGTCAAGCTAAGAAAAACTCAGCTCTAATCGGTTAGACTCGCTAGGAACCGAAACGAACTGAGAATCGAAACGGAACCGAGACATGTTACTCGGTCCGGTTCTCGGTTCCTTGGCCATCCGTTTTTTAGTTCTCGGTTCTTGCGGTTCTGGTTCGGTTCCGTGCGGTTCTGGAACTGCGCTCACCCCTAGTGGACAACAATGATTTCAATCCGCGCTTTGTTACGAAGTGTTAGTATACAATACTATTGCAGAAGAAGAGGGCCTTTAGCAATGAAAAGGTTGAAGAGAAAACAACACTTACAAAAAACTCAATTCCAATTCTTTTTTGTTTCGTTTTTTATGAAAGATACATATAAAGTTAAATAAAATAGTTTTCGTTTTTCATGGCTCCAACTCCAAACAATCATGTTTTCTTCTGTCACTGCAGACGCCTCATATAGGTTACCTTGAAATCCGCAGCCTATCCAGAAACTTTGTAACATCACTATGCCTAAAAAACCATTGATAAAATGCATTATATTCATGATTCACATATTATGCAAAATATAGGAAAAAGTAAACATCATTTACCTATCGGGAACCAAGAACATGCAACCGTAACTTTAGCCTTCAGCAATTTAACAAAATTAGGTCAAATAAACCTCGAAGGAAACTAAATTAGGTTAAAAAAATAATAAATAATAATAAAAAAATAAAAAATCTAAAAGAAACTCCAACCACCCGACACAACACATTCATTCAACAATATTATACAAACTAATAACAACAAAAAACATACTTTCTACAACTGCCAATTTAGTCTGTTTAATACTGAAAAGGAAACCCATAAGAAACACCTCAACCCCGATATTCGAAAGAACAAAACAACCAAACAACCACCGCTCTTTCAGATTTAACAATACAGCCGAAACCATAGAAATACACAAAATATATAAATTGAGAAAACCAATGATTACCATGAAGTTATTTAGGACTATCCATTTCCAAATGCACAATTGACTGCTAGATGTTCTAACAACTCGACTTCAAACGGACCATTTATGTGATCCTAACATAATAAGTTTGCTCCAACCAACAAACATGCCACCTAAGACATTGTTCACCTTCTATTTAGAATATGCACGATATGTAAAATGGGAATATTAACATTGATGTTGGGAGCCTGAAAGAAATCGATATAAGAATCTTCTAGTAAGCGTGCAAGGAGACGTTTTGTCATAAAGAAGCTCGGATAATGACCTCCCCATGACCCAATCTCTCTACTGAAGCATCATAGAAACGCTTATATCGATTTCTTCCCCACTCCTTACCCCAACATTAATGTGTCCATTTGGTAGATCTTGGATGTAGAAAAATGAACAATGCCTCAGTTATTGCAAATAAGATAATTATGGATTGGCTCAGAAAGTGTATTGGCTACAAAACACGATTGCCTTTTATGTCAACCGGTGGTTGTCATGCCAAAATTAAGAAACACTTAGAAAGTGTGTATTGACTACAAAACGCGGTTGCAATTTATGCCATCCAGTGTTTTTCATGCCAAAATTAAGACACACCGGGAAACCATATCATCATTGCCAAGTAACTGTTCTACGATATATATCCGAAAAACGTGCATGAACTTTTGGAAAACTATAATACTTTAGACTAATAATTGATACTTTAAACTATTGGTAGTAGATTAGAATCAAACAAAAACAATAAATAGCATACCACAACAAATCCGTTAGACTCATAACGAAAACCCTCATTCAAACGCACAGTTTACGCCACATGATTTATAACAGTCATCTCGCTTGGAATATTTGGAGTTGGCATTCCGAACAAAGTACCCCCATAACTGAAAATGTATAACTCGCAGGGGATCGAGACGTACATATCACTTGTACTTAAATACTCCAAACAGTTATTTCAGATACAAGAACAAAGAAGATCCTTATTTTCCCTCTCGATATCCACTTTGATGGGGTAAATCTGAAATAACTGCTATAAGTATCTAGTTGCAAATGACATGTAGAGCTTGATCTCCTATAAGCCAAACATTAACATTTATTTAACTATTTTGTGTAGATCGACCTAATTGCTTTATAACAACCCTACCCCTACAAAATCAAAAATAAAAAATCAGAAAAATTTCCAGAACGGATGTAGCATAATCGCTAATGCAAACCAAATGTCAGGATGAACACAACTGTTCCCATTCCCAAATACACACTTGGCTACTAAACCAACTCGATAAGTAAGGTTCACCTTTAAGCGTCATAGTGAATATTTAAATTGATTTCGTCTACCCCTCACGATAGCATTATTATATTTAGCCGACAATTCTTGCATAACCTGAATACAACATATATCAATCTATTAATAACTGCACCAAAAAAGTATTTAACACGACAAGTGAAACCAAATCAACATAACATAGGAACATCCGTCTAAATCAAATTAAAAAAAGCACATGAAGTCTGTAGGAGATTCAACTAGACCAACATTCAATAAGATAAAACATAAGAATACGTATAAATACATCAGATTCTATACAGCAAAAATCAGCTTCGGATGTTGATTAACAGCATGTATTAAGGTAGCAATCATGATAACATATTATAATATATACTAACGACCATTTTTGAACAGGGCAAAGTGAAATTTATTAAGGGGTCCGTTTTCTTATAATACGGTATGTGATTGGTTGTCTTTGTAATTAAAATTGTATAGTAAATTAAAAGAGTAACTTAGCAGACTAAATGGCATGCCCTATTGGTTGAAGTGTGTTGGTAGTTTTCCTGTTCACATTCCGTTTCATGTAATGACTTCCTAATACTCATTGTTTAGTTGGCACATCATCTATAATCCTTTCACACACACTTGGGTTTCCACACCTGTCTTTCTAGGAGAACCTTCTTTCCCACCTCTCTGTGTTTCTTCCACATATTCACATACCCATAAACCACATGATCCATGGATAACAGAACCCCCAACCCACAAAATCACTACCCGTTTGTTTTGTATCTTCCAATTATCGTGTCCGATCAAACACAAACAAAAAAAGTGAAGACCAAAAACCCTACACCATGTTTTTAAGTAAGTTGTTTAATCATCAAAACCCCAAAAATGCACCCACCATAACACAAATCCAAGCACCCATCAATCAATTAAAATTTTGAAAATAACAATTATTCCAAAGGTGCGATCTTTTCTTTGTTTTAATTCTATTAATTTTTTTACTTTAACTACTAATCCTTATTGCTATTTATATTAGTATTAATAAGCTCAAAAATAGGCTTTTGATTTTTGCAGCTTTTGTATTTTGATGAGGATTAAAATGGTGGACTGAATCTCGCTCTACAGGGATGGCTACATACTAGCGTAACGTTGGCGAGTTTCAGGAAGTACTAAAAGCTATGAAAATGACACTTTATTTTCAGGTATCCGTCTATAGCATTTATGTTCCTTTGCAAAAGGAAAAATTAACTTGATTTTTTTATGATAGATTTCTTATGAGTGAGTTTATTTGAGATGCATTTTTTCACAAATGGTTCCGATTTTGTACATTTAAAAGTCTGCCTATAAAGGGACCGTTTAAGTGGGTTAATCAGGTTAAATGTAGTTTGTCGTTAATTGATTTAGACACAGGCAAGGTAAGTGACTCTAATATTAGTTTCTATTTTTGCATATTTATTACCAATCAAGTGGGTTTGAAGACGATGAAAGGGACTCCGTTTTGTATTACTGACTGCGAAGATCGCGGATATGATAGCCACTGTGAGACTGAATATGGTGACTTGAGCTTCGACTACCACATGAATGACCCCATGTTGTAGTTTCTACCAATGAAAACTCGATGGAGATAATTTTCCAATATATTTTGGTTTCTGTGGGTTTTTGTTAAACTATGTCATGCCCGTTTTTTGTACTAAGTTTCTGCAGTTAGACAATGTAGGCGTCACTTTTCCGCAAGTTTCTTCACAAAATTCAGTAAACGTAAAATTCATTGATTCTTCGTTGAAATTTTAAAAAGCGCTCTATTTGACTGTTGGATTTCGTTGTTTGTTATTTTGCTTTGTGCTATATAGTGAAAAAGGGGGTGTTTAGAGTGGATTATGGTAAAGATGAGATGACCTACGCACTCAATACATTAAATTTTGTTTAAAGGACAAAACCACACTTTCCAGTCTTTGATAAAGATGAGATTACCTATGCACTCAATCTTTTGAAGACATGTAAGTAGTCACATTTTGCCCTTTTAAACATGAAAGTGGGTTATAAAATTTGTTTCATGTTTGGGGTTACAGATAATTTTTAAATCCTACTGTCACATGGTCTCAGGTATGTAAGGGTCTTCGGATTTGATAAAGTTGAAAAATGGTAGGATACTTCCGCATTAACTAAACAAGTTTTTATTGGATTAATTAATTTTGGTGTTTTTGGTGTTCTGTAAGATATGAGGTTATGTGGATGGGGATTGAGAGTAGGAAAAGGAATACGTATTCGGAATATGAAGAATGTCCAGTTAAGGTTTTTAGGAATATGAACATTAACAAAGATTATTATCATATTGGTGCTTCTCATAGGAGATCGTCATAGTTTGGCATGTTCAGGTATGTTTTCTGTTGATCAATTCTTATTTATTTATTTATTACATTTTGAACAAAGTTGACCACTGTTGTTAATAACTGTATAGGTTTTCCGTTCAGTTGACTCCAACTCCGTTAAAATATTTTCCAAAGATCTTAAGGAAGCCAGTTTGCCACAAGCGAGGTATGGCTATTATCCTCAAATATTTATAGTTATATTCCAGAGATAAGTTATTAATATTAGTCACATTGCCATAGACCTTGGTGATTGACTAATTTCCTGTTTGGAGGAAATGTAGCAACTGAGTTCTTTTCGGAGTTTGCGTATTACCTTCGGTTCTTGGAATCGTCGCGAAATTTGCGAGTGGAAACCATCTTTGTGTGTGGAGAAATGATAGCCTAGCAGCTGTTGCATCTTCTCTCATTGCGTCGGCTCTCACAACTCTTGATATTGGGTACATAACTATTTTCACTCCAAATTTATTTATTTGTATCCATTTTATAATGGGGTTTTCGTGTTAGCTTATTTACCGAGCTCACGAGATTATAGAACTTTTAAAAAGGCGAGTGATTCATTTCTTCACATTTTACAGTTTACTGAGTGATGCCACCTATTTGCAAATTGAACTGGTATGTAACACACTAGACTGCACCTATTTGCAAATTGAATAACAAGTGCAAATTGTTATAGTATTAGGTTTAATATAGGCTGTTTGGCGGCGTTGGGAAGTGGTTATCTGATATGGGAAATTTGAAACAATAGACGGTTATCTGATATGGGAAATTTGAAAAAACAGACAGTTACCTGAACGTAAAAATAATGCCAAACACTCCCTAAGTGACTTTGTCGTATAATGAAATATAAAGGAGGCTATCAACAATAGGTGAGTGCACATTAGCCAGCAATCTAATGCGCAGCTGCTATTTTTTTGTACTGACATACTTATGTAAAGTATTGATGTGTGGTTTTTGTATATTAGAGAAAACAGTTATAGAGTCAAACATTCATAAATTCAACAAACTTTATTGCTTCACTTATTAAATTAACAATTGAACTTTAAGGTTTATAGCACTCATTGGTCACACGAATCTGAAATTTTCTTGAATGGTTATGTTGTTTGTGCTTTTTGACTTTTTGCTTACGCAGTTTGTTGCCATTTTTTAAGTTATTGTTTGTTGGATTTAGTTGATCATTCATAGTTTTTTTATTAGTAGGAGCTAAATGTTTATAATTTCTAATGGTATTGCAGCAAAACAAGTCCATTTTCATTTTCAACAGGTCACATCGGTCTTGCGCATTGAACAAACAATCCTGCCACTGGTATGTACGTAGTATATGATCTTCTATGTTTGTAATTCTAAATTCTAATCGTACACATACTATATTTGCCTTTTGGTCCTCTAAATGCCCTTTTGACCAGTTTAACATGATCACCTTTTGTGAATGAGACTTGACTTTTATAGTCTCAAAAATAGACAGGATGACGATATTCAATATCAGAAACGTGGCATACATCTACAGCTAAGAAGAATCTTGACACTACTGTTTGAAACAAAGGCACATAGCTAAATAATGTGGTGGTTCGGCTTAGTAATCTTTGCAAATGTGGTGATTTAGCTTAGTAGTCTTTGTGGAAAACTAGAAGGGGGGGTTGAATAGTTTTGCCGATTTTACGTTAGTTTCAAAAACTTTTAGATTCGTTAATATGTGAGATCTTATGGATGTAGAGAAAGTATAGATCTAATGATAAAGCAAGTAAATAAAGTAGAGCGAATGGAAAGAAAAGACACAACCGATGTATAGTGGTTCGGCTACAAGGACACCTTCCTTGCCCTACTCCACTCCCCGTGTCACCTACTCGAGAGTTCAAGCACTATTTCTACAAACTCCTTCACTTGGCGGAGAAGCCTTCACAACATTGCTTACACTTTTTCTGGTACAAAGCTAGATACCGAGTCCGTAGCACGGTGAACCAAACCAACACAACTATTACACAACAAATATGTGAAATATCAAATACAAAATCTTTGCTACAGAAATCTTGCGGAGTGACAAATCAATCAAGGACCCCTTGCTTGGATGACTTGTAGAATGCTCGTGATCTCGCCTTAGAGAAGGACCTATATGAGGATCACAAATAGAAAGAAAGAAGAACAACTCTCTAGATCAAGTGATCTATATGTTAGAAGAGAATGAGAGTGTATGAGAGATTTAGTAAGAAGAGGGGTGAGTTAGAATGAAGAAATGGCTCTCTATTTATAGGCAAAAATCTTCACTGTTCCCCGGATCCCACGGATCCCTTCCACTTGGGATCCGTCTAGTGTAATCCTAGGGATCCGTGGAACGCTCCTCTTTGCCCATGGGTTTTTTGGTTATGGGTCATGGGTTATGGGTTGGTCCATGGGTTTTCTTTAGATTCAATGTATCTAAGTATACATTGTATCTAGTCTACTTGGGTATGGGTTAAGATCCATGGGTTATGGTTTTTACCCATCCTAATAAACTATTACAACAAATGCTTAATTACTACATTTTTGTATTTAAATGGCTATATGTAAATGCTTTAAAAAAATAACATGTATCCTTATAATTATACTTAAGATAACATTATATTTGTTATCAACAAAACACAAAGAGATCGCAAAATATTAATAAACGTTTTTACGGTTTATTTGTATTAACAATCTCCCCCTTTTTGTTGATGACAAAACATAATGTTATGATGAGTAAAACTTAAGAATAGATGTAAGTTTTGAAAGCTCCTAAGTTTTACTTCTTCTCCCCCTTTTTGTCGAAACAAAAAGTTAACCCTTGAAAGAAATAAACATAAAAGTGTGGAAAAAGTAGTCCACGTATTTCTTACTCCCCCTTGACGGTAGCTCCACCTAGTTTGGGGCGTCAAGTGAAGAAAAATAAAAAAGTCCTACAAAAAGAAAGGTTAGTAACATGCTTATATAATCTTGTGATTGACGAGAATCAAGATTGGGAGCCAAGGTATGTAAACAAGGGCTTGTAATAAAACAACAAAGTGTAGTGGTATTTATGCCACCTACGAGCATGTAAAAATAAGAACAAGACTTGTTCTTGAAAATGACTCAAATGAAAAAGTACTAAAAATAGAAAATAGTAGTAATGATTACGTCCATGCTTGCATAAGGTTTATGGATAGAGGTTTTGATGAGTGATGGTATTGATGCGATCAAGTATGAGGTTGAGTATGAATCGCATTTCTTCCCTAACTTCTATTGCAATTTCCCTAGTGGATTGGCAATGTTCACAATGTAGGTGATGTGGGTAATGAGTGCGGAATTTTTCCGGGGTGTTTTGAGCGGAAGATGTGGTGGAAAAATAGGAAAATATGGATCAACATCCGGAATGTTTGTAAGTGGTGGTGGAAAGGAACCTAGATGTTCTTGTAATGTGATGGGAGCTAATGGTGGTGATGTTTCAAGATCTTGAAAAATAGTATTTGGAGATGTGGGGGGGGGTGTTGAAAAGACTATTTCTTTTTGTTTAGGTTGTTTGGATCTTGTTGGAGTCTTAAGGAGTTTCAAAAGAGTGACTTTAGGTGGTGATGAAGTTGGTGTACTTGTTGGTGATGAGGGAGGTGCTATAATGGAAGCATCTTGCGGTGAGTTATTTGTTGAGGATGAACCATTTGAGGATGGTTTTGTTAAACAACAAGATCGGATACTAATCCGTGCGGATATCCTAGAGTTTGATTGTGGTATTTTGGATGGTGGTAGTACAAAGGTTTGGGTATCATGAAGATGATTGTTTGTACTAGGTGATTCATCTAAAGGGCAAGAGTTTGTGAATGACATGTTTTTGAGGATGGGATGAGTATGCAAGCATTTTGGGAGTTCTATATATAGAAAAACAAAGCATTGTAATGAATGCTTGACCCAAAATGTGGATTAAAATCTAATGATTAGATATGAATTCAAGGCATGTGATCATGAGAACACAAGCATTAAAGAGCATACTCCCAAAAATGAAACAAATGTGGATTTTTCATCCAAAGTGAAAGAATAGAAGGTAAAAATAGCTTATGTTTCACGGATCCCACGGATCCTTCCCTTGAGGGATCCGTCCAGCATGAAGGTTGGGATCCGTAGGTCTGGTGATTCAGGAAGCACAAAATTTTCCTTTTGGAAACATTTTTGCCTAGTGTGTGCCTATATGCAAACTATTTGGAGTTGCGGTTATCTCGACCCCTAAAAAGAAATAGAAAATAAACTAGAAGTAGAAAAATATCCTATTGAGATAACCCGAAAACACATATTTAGTACATGAGTACGTAATTTTGTGTTATCAATGCTCCTAATTCATTGTTGCTTAAATGAATGTACCCGAAAACACATATTAGTTATGTGTCCCCTTTAGCATTCAAAAGACATGAGATGCAATGAAAACGGGTTTTTACTTTGTATTAATAATGAAAAAGCGATTTGTCCTAGACGTGAGAAATTGCTTTTGTGAAATTGATACGGGAAGGTATCATCCTTTTAGAAACCATTTTGAAAAGAGGTTTTCTTTGAAAATGTATATATGTTAAAAAAAATAAGAAAGCTATAAGTGGAAACCTTATCTTGGGTTTTGAAAATTCCCGTATTGTTTGTGAGTTATGCGTGAAATAGAGATCCTAGACTCAGAAAGAAGAAGGCTAGTGTTTACATACATTGTAGAGTCAAATAAGTTACGACGTTTGTTCCATTAGACCAAGACCAAGACGAAGTAGGTTGAATTGTTCCCGCTTCAACGGTTTGGTGAGGACGTCGGCTATGTTGTCTTCGGATGCTACCTTCTCAATAGAGATGTTCCCCTTTTGAACATTGTCTCTTAAGAAGTGATGACGAATCTCTATATGCTTTGTGCGAGAATGCAATACCGGATTCTTGCTTAAGTCGATGGCACCTTTATTGTCACATAGGATGGCTATGTCGCTTAGATGAATGTCGTAGTCGACTAATGCTTGTTTCATCCATAGTGCTTGTTGGCATGCTTTGCCCGCGGAGACGTACTCGGCTTCGGTTGTTGATATTGCTAGTGCCGTTTGTTTCTTAGAGAACCAAGACGTTAAACAACATCCCATGAAAGTACATACCCCACTTGTACTTTTTCTATCAACGTAATCACCTGCATGGTCAGAATCTGCATATACAATTGTTTCTACTCCCGTGCCCTTAGGATACCATAATCCTAATTGTGTTGTACCCTTAATGTATCTAAATATCCTTTTTACGGCTTCTAGGTATGATGTTTTAGGGTCTTCTTGAAACCTAGCACATAAGCAAACACTAAACATGATATCCGGCCTACTTGCCGTGAGGTAGAGAAGACTACCTATCATGCCACGATATTTAGTATTATCTACGGATTCGCCGTCTTCATCTTTTGTGAGTTTGGTGTCGGATGACATTGGTGTCCTAATTGGTTTCGACTCTTCTAGACCGAATTTCTTTAACATCTCCTTTATGTATTTAGATTGATTAAAGAAGATACCATCTTCTACTTGTTTGATTTGTAGACCAAGAAACAAACTAAGTTCTCCCATCATACTCATCATGAACTCGTCATGCATGATTTTGGAGAAATAATCACACATGTCTTGACAAGTGGATCCGAATATAATATCATCTACATATATTTGCACTATGATTATATGTGACTCTCTTTTCTTAGTAAAAAGTGTGTTGTCAACTAACCCCATGGTATAATTATGTTTAATTAAAAAGGACTTGAGTCTATCATACCAAGCTTTTGGAGCTTGTTTAAGACCGTAAAGGGCTTTCTTTAACTTATATACATGTTTGGGTTTTTCAAAATCGATGAAGCCCGGAGGTTGAGCTACATATACTTCTTCATTAATGAAACAATTTAGAAAAGCGCTTTTGACATCCATTTGATAAAGCTTTAGATCATTAGCACAAGCATACTCAAGAAGTATTCTTATAGACTCTAATCTAGCCACGGGGGCATAGGTCTCATCAAAGTCTATTCCTTCTTGTTGGTTATACCCTTGGGCAACGAGTCTAGCCTTGTTCCTAGACACTACTCCGTTTGCATCTAATTTGTTTTTATAAACCCATTTTGTTCCTATTATGGTTTGATTACTAGGTGGAGGGACAAGTGTCCAAACATCATTAGAAACGAATTGATTTAGTTCTTCTTGCATAGCCATTACCCAACTTTCATCTTTTATGGCTTCTTGTGTATTCTTAGGTTCTATGGTTGAAACGAAACAAAATAAACTACTTTGGTTTTGAACTTGAGATCTTAATGTTCGTTCGTTTAGCTTTCCTATGACTTTATCTACGGGGTGATCTTTGGACTCCTTAATGTTTATGATCTCATCATTTAAAGGTTCTTCTTCTTCATTTATCTTTTTCTTTCTTACTATAGCTTCACTTTCTATAATCTCGTCATCGACAAGAGGTGGAGAGGGTTTGGGTGGACTTTCATCAAATTTTATATTTAACGACTCTTCTACCTTCATTGTTTCTTTGTTCAATATGACGTAAGCTTTGCTATTTGGCGAATAACCTAGAAAGATACCTTCGGTTGATTTAGGATCAAATTTTGTAAAGTAATCTTTAGTGTTAAGAATAAAAACATTTGCTTCCAAAGACTCTAAAGTGATTTAACGTAGGCTTTTTGCCTCGGAGTAACTCATATGGAGTTTTACCTAAGATTGGTCTAATTAAGACTCGATTGAGTATGTACGTTGAAGTATCAACGGCATTACACCAAAACTTTTGAGGTATGGATTGTTCATTAAGCATGGTTCGACTCATTTCTTGTAGGGTTCTATTCTTTCTTTCTACTACCCCATTCGATTAGGGAGTGCGTGGAGCCGAGAAGTGTGAGTAATACCATTAGCGTCACAAAAGGCTCCAAATTGCACTTCATTATCGAATTCCTTACCATGATCCGTCCTAATGGACACTATAGGACTTCCTAGTTGTCTTTGAATCTGTTTGCTTAATATTTCAAAATAATTAAAGGTTTCCGTTTTGTTCTTTAAAAATTTTGTCCATGTATACCTAGAGTATTCATCCACTATGACCAAAGTGTAGTAGTTGCCTCCATAACTTTGGATAGCGGATGGACCAAATAAATCCATATGTAGTAATTCTAGACACCTAGTTGTAGACACCATGTTTTTAGCTTTATGACTAGAATGAGCTTGTTTTCCTACATTACAAGCATCACAAAAATGATGTTCATATTTTAACTTAGGTAGATCTCTTACTATATCTTTGGATGATAGCGATTGAAGAAGTCGCATGTTGGCGTGACCCAATCTTCGATGCCATAAAGTCGAAGTATCATCCATAGAGGTAAGACATAGTTTGTCTTTAGGTTCATTACCGATTTTAATGACATAGACTCCATGTTTCCTAATTCATCTTCCTATGGTTATGCCATTTTTAAGTATCTTACTACCGGTTTCGGTAAAAAGTACATTGCACTTTTTATCACATGATTGTCCTATACTTAAGAGGTTAAAGTTTAGGTTTTATATGTGAAACACATCGTTAATGGTTAGAGATTTGTTAGAAATCGTACCTTTACCGATGATTCTACTTTTGCTATTTCCAAACACCACATTACCTCCATTTACGGATTCATATGTGGAGAATAGATCCCTATTGCCGGTCATGTGCCTCGTGCACCCGCTATCCTTGACCCATTCATCAGGGTCTAGGTCGACCTTTAAGCACACCTAAAACAATAATAAACTCAAAAGTTTGGTCCCCATTTGTTCATGGGTCCATTAGTGTTAAACATTCCATTCATGTTAGACATGTATGGATAAGATGAGTATGCATTCCATGGAGCAAAGTTTTGAAAAGAAAAACCGTTTTGCATATTAGGGTTCCATCCCATTTGATGGTTACTTCTTGGATAAACGTTAATAGGTCTCCTAGATGCATTATGTTTTGAAAAAGATGGTGCTTTGTTTCTTTCAAAAGTAGGATTATATTTTAAAGGTGGTTGTCTAGTGGTGACATGAGTTGGTTTCTTCCTATTAACGATAACGAACTCAGTTCTAGATGAAGAAACTACGTTATTAACACTAGTTGCTACAGCAGATCCACGGATCCCTGTCTGTACACTAGCCGATTCCCTTTTTAGGGGATCCGTGGGATCCGCCACAACAGTGGCTGTTTTTCTAGTTCTTTAACAAATTTTGTTTCTTTACTTTCACTAGTTGATGGATCAAGTTGTTGAATACCTAGACCCTTTTGGTTTTTACCGGTTTTAACACAATCGAGTATTGTATCTAAAGTGTTCGTACTCATTCTAGCAATTTTAGAATCTAGATGATCAACTAGTGTTTGAAGTTGAACGCAGAGTTCACATTCACCACTTGCTATTTTACCCATTTCTAAACGATTTAGTTTTGCTTTTAATTCTATGACTTCTTTATCTAAACGTTGATTTTGACTCTTTAAAAGCTTGTTTTTGTTAATTAGTTTTAAGCTAATATTGCATAATTTGTCATATTCATTATGCAATGAGTCGTCATCAAGTGATGAACTACTATAGTATTCGTGACATACCTCGTCATTTGCCATGAGACAAATTTCTTCGTCCTCCTCGTCGCTCATTCCCCACGTGCCACTCACGAACGCCTTTTGATCATCCCGTTTGGGACACTTACTAATAAAGTGGTTTGGGTCCCCACATTTAAAGCAAGTACGATCATCCTTTGGCTTCTCGTCCTCTTTGCTTTTCCGAAAGCCTTTCTTGTCGTCATATGGTTGTTTGACGTATCTTCCCTTTCTTCTAAAGAACTTTTTAAAGTCCCTTACCGCCATAGCGTACTCCTCGTCGTCACTACCCGAGGAAGAGTTCTCTTCATCGCTTGAAGCTTTTTTGGCTTTTAGGGCAAGAGATTTGTGTTTCTCTTTCACCTTTGAGGCTTCGGAGTCTTTAGCAAGAACAAGCTCGTAGACTTTTAGGTTGCCTATGAGTTCATCGAGGGTGAGGGTTCTCAAATCTTTTGACTCTTCGATCGCCGTCACCTTGGATCTCCACTTCGATGGAAGTGACCTTAGATATCTCCTAACATGGTTACGGCTAGAAAAAGATTCATCAAGTGCTTATAAAGATGTAATGATAGTATTAAAGTTAGCAAATGAATGATCTATAGTTTCCTTATCCGATATTGAAAATTGTTCATATTTGTTGGGAATTATGTGAAGTATGGATTATGCTGAAGTTACTGCTGAATGGATTTTACTGAAGTGTATGGATTCTGCCGAAGACATAATCATGCTGAAGTTATATAGTTATTAGTTGTTTCTGCGGAGATAGTATTCCGCATATTCTATAGTTGTTAGGATATACATGAGCTTTATTAGGAAGTGATTGTGTATATCTTATTTAGTTTTATGTTTCTTTGAGAACAAGTTAGGGTTCCTTGTCTATAAAAGGAACACAATAGAATGAATTATGTACTAGAAGTTTACGAATTATCAATATAACGATCCATAGAGGATCAAAGAGTTCTTAGTTATTTGTGTTTATACTTGTGTTTATATTCCGCTAAAGAATACAAGTTGTAGAGATTTTCTTTTAGTTTGTTTGTGATTACATAAGCAATACTAACGATCTACGAGAGCTTAAGATCTATCAAGTTCTGCTAGTTTCAACAAGTGGTATCAGAGCCTCGTGAGAGTCTATACGATACTAAGAACAGGTTTTTCTAAACACCCTTACAACCAAAACAAAAATCACCATGCCTGGATCAGACGTTGATATCGAAATCACCAACAACCAAAACTCCACACAATTGCAACAACTAAGTCTCTCGAACAGTAATGCTAAGTTTCCTTATCTTAAAAGGGAGGAATATGATCTTTGGGCGATGAAGATGCAAAACTGGATCTCCAACATTGATTGAAATCTATGGGAGATAGTAAAGAAGGGAAACAGTTTGAAGAGAACTACCAATGATGCTGATGGCAATCTTACTTTTGTTCCTCCCAAATCTGCTGAAGAGATACTGGTAGTTCAGAGAGAAACCAAAGTAAAGACGATTCTTCTTCAAGCTATTCCTGAGGATCACTTGAGTGATTTTCACTTCATGAATGATGCTAAGGACATATGGTTAGCAATCAAGGAGAAGTTCGGTGGGAATGAGGAGTCTAAGAGAATGAGAAAGTCGATGCTGAGACAACAGTTTCAAGATTTTCAAATCTCTGAAGAGGAAGGAATTCACAAGGGCTATGACAAGTTTCACAAGATTTTAAGTCAGTTAAATCAGCTGCAGGCAAAGCCAGATAATGATGATTGTAATTCTAAGTTCTTGAGGTCTTTACCTCCATCCTGGCTACAAGTGAGCATTGCTTTAAAAGCTAAAGGTGGTCTGGATATGCTTACTTTTAATGAGATGTATAACAAACTTAAAGCTCTTGAACATGATGTGAGAAGTCATTTTCGTTCATCATCTACTGCTAGTCACACAGCATTTGTAGGAGCCTCCACCCCAAAGATGAGTTATGGTCCAAGTCCAACTTACTCATCATCATCTTATACTACTCCTTCAACAAGCTCTCACTCTAAATCTAGTAGTATAATGGAAGATGTGCTTGGATCCTTCTTTGCTGACTTGCTCCTCAGCAGGAACTTGCATATAAGGATTTAGATCAGGTTGACCCACTGGAGATGGAGGAGATGAAGTTGAAGTGGCAAGTGGCTATGCTATCTATGGAAATCAAGAGGTTTGAGCGCAAAGCTGGGAGGAGGTTTGGCTTCCAAGGAAGAGATCCAGCAAGGTTTGAAAAAAGGAAGGTCAAGTGCTTTACATGTCAACAGATTGGTCACTTCTCCAGAGAGTGCAAAGATAGGAAAGCTGGTGATGAGACAAGATACTCTACTTATCAGCAGAATCAAAGGGATGCTGGAACTTCAAAGGGATCAGCTGCTTTGGTCACTCTTGATAGCAATGTGGACTGGAAGCAACATGAGCAGGAAGATGATGATGGTCCTGTTATTGATAATGTTGGTTTGATTGCAAGCTGTACTTTAGAGGATAGGCATGATCAGATTGCCTTGATGGGCATCTCTCAGGTACAAAACTGTTTGTTTGGTTGTAGTGAGCGTTATAATGAACTCAAAGAAGCTTATGATATTTTGAAGCCTAAATATAATGAATGCTATGTGGAAGTTGAAGCTTATAAACAGGCTTTAAAAACACTAGAAAGACAAAAGGTTTGGTTTCAGAAGAATCAAATAGCTTATGATGAGAAGTTAGGTGTATTAGAAAGGGATCTCGAATGTTCTAAAAATGAGTTAAAAAGGTCTGAGAATTTAAGAGCAGATGGAGTGTCAGAAAATTTAGAGCTAAAAGAAAAATTAGATAAAGAAATAGCTAGACATAATTCTTGGCTAAAATCTGGTCTAAATCTAGCTAAAGAGCTCTACTCTAGTCAAACTCCAAATACTTCTATAGGTTTAGGCTTTAAGAAGTATGTAGGGTTAGAAGCTAGGGATGACACACGCAAATCTACACCAGCAGGCCTAGCTAATTTTGTGAAAGAAGGTGACCTACATGCTGTACGTGGTTCTATTAGAGGTATACCTATGCCTGTTGACCTTTCCCTTACTGTTGACTTTGATGGATCACATCATCTGTATGGCAAAAAGTCAAAAGACTTGCCAGACCCTGATACTTCTTCTAATGACTTTGTCTCTTGTGTTAACAGTGACAAGTCCTCCAACCAAGGGTCTACAGAGTGTGATTCAAATGACAAGTCTGACCTTCCCAAGTCTTCACCCCTGCCTGCACCCAAGACTACCAATAAGCACGTCAGAGTTGCTGCCAAGGAATCCACTTCCAAGACAGTTACCTCTGAAGACTTGCTTTTTAATTCTTTGCATAATAATTCTGTTAAAAACAATTCTTTTCATGGTTTTGGTTTGAATACTTCTGCTTGTAATAGAACATCTTTTGGTTTGAATAAATCTTCTAAACAGAAGACATGTTTTGTGTGTGGAAGTAAATTTTATTTAATTAAGGATTGTGATTATCATGAGCAAAGGATGGGTAGGTGTGATGATTCTAGGAAATCTAGACCAATGTGGAATAATGTTAATAGTATACTACCTTATGTTCCACAAGCAACTTATACCAATTCTCCTTATTCTTGGAGAAGTTCAGTTGCTAGACCATATGTTCAACCAACAAGTTCATATTTTAATAATGGTTATTGGCCTGGATTTGTTGACTCAATGAATGCTGGGAAAGGGTATTGGGATACTGCTTTCAAGTCCTCAGCAGGTTGTTCTTGGAATACAAAGGGACCCAAATTTCAATGGAAACGCAAGAACAATAGTGGATCTTATACTTCTGCATGGCATCACTCTTATGATCCACAAGGCAGGTTCAAGTCAGCAATGACTTGAGCCTCAATAGTGTACTAATATTTTGTATATTTATGTTGTTGTTGTTGTAGGATCATCCTCTTAAGCATAAAGATGTTGGCATTGTTGATAGTGGTTGCTCAAGAAGTATGTCAGGAAATAGAGATATGATGCACAACTTTGTCCCATTGAAGGAGGAAGCAATGTGACCTTTGGAGGAAGTGATAGAAGAATTACTGGAAAAGGGACCATCAAAACACCTCAACTGGACTTTGAGAATGTATACTATGTCAAGGAACTCCAACACTTCAATTTTTTCTCAGTCTCACAAATCTGTGACACCAAGAACAAAGTACTCTTCTCAGAGGATGAATGTCTTGTGCTATCTAAAGACTTCAAACTTCCAAAAGAAACTTCAATTCTGCTGAGAGTTCCTCGAAATCACAATCTCTATACATTCAACTTAACTGATGTTAAATGTGAGAACCCTCATAAAATCAGGTTAGTCAACGGAGACCTTCAACCCAACTTTTACCATATTATAAAACTTGTAAAACTCCAAGCTTTAAATTTACATGTATAATTAATTCAAGACTAACCCAAGTTAATTTGCATCTCAACTAATATATTATAAATAAAACTAATCTATGTCACTTGCAAAAAAAAAAAAAAAAAAAAAAGAATAAATATCCTAATATCAAGTCTCACACGTTTTCTTCTGACTTTTAACATCCAAACCCATAATTTTCGGACCTCCCTAATTCTAGCCATGATCCATGCGTTCCTTTTATCAAATCAATCATCCTTAAAAGGGCATTAATAAGTTTCCAAACCAGTCATACGCTCCTTTACTGATTTCTCTATATGTTAGGCGTTTCCACTCTCTCATCCTCTTCATACTTCGACCAAACCAAAGCTGTTGGTGCCTAGTTGTGTGATCCACGTTTCCTATTCGTTTTCATTCAAGTCGACATCAAGGTATTCATGACTCCTGTTTTCTTTTCTCTCTTTCGATACACACATCTGTTAAACCACAACTAAAACAGGGTTAAACAAATCAGTGGAATCATGTTTGTATGTTTTGTATACACCTCATTAATTATTTCACATGAAATCATACATTTATATAGGGCTATGCGCTATCTTTGGCTGTTTTGTGTCATGTGTGGATGAGTATTTCTGTGGCATTTACACAGCATGCATGCCGACCTATAACTCAATCAAAAGGAGCCCTAAACAACCTCTTAATAATGTATTAATGTGACCCTTAAATAGAAAACCCTAGGCGTTGTCGTATGTTAACGAGGGAGGGTAACAAGTCATGACTTTATGTGGTATAAACATGTGATCTATGGGGCGTTAACCTGGTAAGTGTAGGCTGTTGTGTGGGTCGATGTATGCAACTAAAATAAAGGTGAATGCATGTGGCTAGAGCCGATCAGGTCTCGGTTGTTTTATCGTTGGTGTTGTCTCGTTGTGTGCCCTTTTATTCAGATCGAATTGTGTTTCATTAATACTTGTGCGGGTCTCGCGAGGGTTCGTGGTCTTCATTCTGGTCTTGCGATACTTGTTATCTCACATGCGTATCCTTTGATTCAAATCAAGTTGTGTCTCGTTAAACTGCATAGGTTCGGTATCACATGCATGATTTTTATATATGTCAATCATGTCACGTTTTCTTTTAGTGTATGCTATAGTCAAATTCATCAAAGCTGGTTTGAGGTTTTGGAGTTGAACATGTTCCTGTATTTCACGCATGGATTTTGTTATGTTCATGTCTCATCGTTTTATTAGAGTTGTTTATTAGAGTTGTGTTTCGTTGGGAATTGAATTTCATATGTAAGTAACATGCATGATTTGCATGGGGATGAATTGATATAAGGGCTATTTTATACTCCACAATCTAAAATCAGATGTAAAGGTCTAGGTCTGAAGAATATTTGTATAAATTGTCTCGTGGGTATGTTCCTTTGTTGGTGTCTCATTTAACTTGATGTTTCGATAAGAATTTTTATAACGATGGTAGTGTCTTGATCTATTTTCGATTTCCTTTTTCTTCTTTATGTAATTTTTCCTAATGCTTAGTCGTTTAACCTCACTTCCTAATTCGGTCTAACGCTAAACTCTCGTTCATTAATAAAGAAAACATTTAAACTAATTAAACCTTAAAAATCTATATACATAAATCACTAATTTAAGGATACAGTTAATCTATGATTTGACCAAATATCCGTTATAACCCTAAGACATTTTAATTAATAACCACAAGTATTAAAATTAGTTATGACTTATAAAATGAACCTATAAATGATATATGATTGTAAATTCAGGTAGATCATTTGAAGATGGAGTAGCTTGTGACTTTCTTTCGATTATCTGCTTGCTCTTGTTTCATATTCTCATATGTTTTAAGGTGAGTACCCGTGGCCTCATTTTCTGATATTTTCTTGGGGGAAAATAATACTCAACTACTATTTCATTTACATTATTTCTTTCGCTGTGCTAAATTCATATTATTACCTTGGACATGTTTGTGTATATAATTGTGCGCATGAGTATTGTGGTGGTTTGTTCATGACTATGGTTACAATGATCCCTATTAGCCAACAGTCTTTGTGACTGTTTGGATACCTATAATTTCATTTATCCTACAGTTTAGCTCCAGCTGGTTTGCGATAATAACTGATTGGATTCCTATTGTGCACAGGACCACTTGGTGGTCGAATTTCATGATGTGGATTACATTTCATTTACTACTTGCTCTACGCTATTATTTATACACATGTCTTACTTATAATTTCCATGCACAACAAACTGTTTTATACTTATATTTCCTTAAACCTGCAAGCTCACCAACATTATGTTGACATTTTCGAGTATTATTTTCAGGTGATCGATAGTCGTATTTTTGAAGGCATGCATGTTGAAGTCATACATTGTTCTCATATCATGACCGAGTGACTTAGCTAAGCCCCTTTTTCTAAAGACTTAACTTTGATAAGATTAAGACTCATGTTTTACATTATTTTGTATTGTATAAAAATCTTTATGTAACATTGTAAACTCATTCCTTAAATTATATATGGTGTTGTTCTACTATCTTATGCGACGTTACATTTCGTTGCACCTCGTGTTTCTGCTCTTAGCGGGGTGTGATATTAAACCAGAAGGTGAATTAACTTGTTTGGTGGCTAAAGCATCCCTGGATGAGTCTACCAAATGGCATAGGAGGATGGCTCATTGATCTGTGCTAAACCAGTCAAGTCTAATCACACAAGCCAGCCACTTGTGAATGGCTAACCGTAACAGACTTAAAACAGATTAAGCACAAATACAATGAAGATCAGAGAATAGAATGAATTCCCGGGTCGTTATGTCCCACGGAGACTCAATGGTGTGTAAAACTGATTCAGATGATGGAGTGATCACTAAGGATAGTGATCTGTAAAGGTTTTGATTAGAAATTACACTACTGATTGATTGGAATGGAATTGGACACAGAATTGGAAAGCACAACAATCAGATCAAAGAAACGTAAACGTAAGTTTAAAAACTACGTCTACGTACAAAATAAAAAGTGAAAACTAAGAAATAAAAGGCCTAAAAATATAAAAATGACATTTTTGGAATCCTAAAAATAAAAGAAAATTATTAGAAAAAGAAAATTATTTTTAACACTATTTAATTAATTATTATTAATTAAAAACTAATTTAACTATTTAATAAATACTCTAAATTAGAAGAAAATACAAAATAAGGCTAGAAAAATAAACTTATGATTCTGAAAAATCTAAAATACTATAAAACTAATTTTAAAACTAAAAATATATTTTTCACACTTTTTATTTAATTATTACTAATTAATAACTATTTAAAATACACTTAATTACTAGAAAATATAAAATAAACTTGGAAAAATAAAATTTTAACTTTGAAAAATCTAAAATATGATAAAACTAATTTTAAAACAGAAAAGATATTTTTTAGACTTTTTAATTATTTATTACTAATTAATTACTATTTTTAACTAATTAAAATTATAATAAATACTAAAAAGCTAGAGAAAAATATGAAACTTTTTCTAAAAATACTATATGATGACAGAAACCTAAGAAAAATAGAAAAACAAGATTTTCTTATTAATAAGATGAAAAGAAAAATCAAAAAGCTAAGAAATATTAAATAAACACTATCACTGATTTTTAATTGGACTTTTTCTGGATTTTCTTTTTGAAAACTACTTTAATACTGATATTATGAAACTTTAATGAACACAAAAATTTTACAACTCAAAATTAAGCAGTTTTGATAGCTTAAAATCTCAACATTGGCTTAAATGAGCTTATTTGGTGGAAATAAGCTCAAACAAGCTTACAACTGAAACAAAAGCTCAAAGTATATGCAAACAAGCTTAATGAACAGAAATGAAGCTAGAACATACAAAGGAGCACACTGATAAGCTAGAATTAAGCAGATAAGCACTTTTGATAATGTCAGAAATGGGACAAGCTTGAGGCTTGTTGCAGCCCTAGCAAACAAGCTCAAAAATGAAATCTTAAGCTTGACAATCCAAGAGGACCAGGTTGGCTTTCCAAAGAACCAGAGAACACAAGATTTGAGCAACTAATAAGCTCTATGTGAGCTTATCAAATTGGTCCTATCAACTGTGCACAGGGCACTTTTCAAAACAGGTATCCACAATAAGCTAATCAAAAAGCACTTAAGAAGCTGAGAAACAAAGAACTAGCATTTTTGTATTTTTGTTTAGAAACTAAACTCTAATTCCCCCAGAGCTTATAAGTTGAATCTTATTAATAAACCCCCAGTGAAATTCCAAAGTTTATTCAAAATTGACCTTATGAGATTTTGACTTTTTGAGAACAACTAAAAAGGTGACCAAAATGAACTTTGATCTGATCTCAAGCACTTAATATGTTGTATTAAGGTGTAATAAGACTAACTAAAGCTAGACTAACAACTTTTAAGCTTGTAAAATGAATTTGACAATTCACAATCCCCAACAGTTAACTGTTAAGGGAAGAAATTGGAATTTTGACTTTATTGCAAACAAGACTTGGTTTTTATGACTAAAATGAGTTAATATAAGCTCACTTGACAAAGAACAACAACCAATAACAACTAAAATACCTTCTAACACAGTTTAACAAGCAATACCAAACACCCTTATTGAGGACTGTTTTGAGACTTTTCAAGGCTAATCATAAAGTAAAACCATGAGATTGATTCCAGATCTTTTATAATCACTTATTAAGACTTATTAAGCTTTAAACAACAACCCTTACAACATAAAACTCAAAAATGATGATTATGCCATTTCCACTGCCAAAATAAGATTTTTGCAAAATACAATTTTAAGAAAACAACCTACTGATTTTAATGATCAAAAACACTAAATTATAACTATTAAACAAATAGAAACAGGAATTAGAGCTAATGAACAAGTAAAACAGTGAAATGCCAAAATGGTTAAAAATGCTTACAAAAGCTTCCAAGCTTAAAACTGAGAACCAGGACCAATGAACACCCCTAATAGCTTACCACTAAGCTACTAAACCAAGGCCATCCACAATTCACCCTGCTCCAGCTGTGAATTCCATTTCCAAGTGATTTTTGATTTTTCACCTATTTAATTTGTATTTTTGGTGATTTTTGACTTTTTGAAGCTAAACTGAATTTTAGTGTTTCTAATAGCTTTTATAAGCTATTTGGGAGCTTATGTGAGCTAACTCAGTCCATATAAACAACCAATAACAACATTTGAAGCATATGAGATTTCTAAAGAAAAATTGCATAAACTGATTTAAACTTTAAAACTTGAAATTACTTATTAAAAGAAGTTCAAATACACATGAGAAACTTAAACTAAGTACTTGGATTTAAAAACATACACTGGAAATCTTAAATTACAAGAAACGACTAAAGAAAATTTTAAGTTACTCTAGATACTTGATACATTGCTTCTTCTCTCCACTTTATAGACTTTTAGCAATCCTCTTTGACCTCTGAATCTTTCCCACCAAATCTAAGCCCTTGGATCACTCAAACTCATCAAAACCATACAAGTGTCTTTTTGGCGCCAAACAATTCTTGAGCAGGTTTAAGAATTAATGAGGTTTGGTTCAATCAATTAAAGCTTTTGTTGTTTAGAGGATGTGGAGGGGACATAGCATGGGGGGGTTGAAGAAAAAATGGTAAAACCAGGACTGGTTTTGAGATATCTGGCTTGGGAGAGGTGGTGCTACAGTAACAGTGGTATTGGGCGCGTTTTTCCCTTCGTTTGACCTGCGTTGACCGAGCTTTAATAACAAATGGGAGGTCAAAATGGGTTTGACTGGGGTTCACAATGTAATATGACCTGGGGCTCAAGGGTCAAGGGTCAAGCCAAAGGGTTGGGCTTGATATAGTTGGGCCGGATTGGATTGGATTAGAACAAGGGTCCGGTTTGGTTTAGTGATATTATAAGGACTAAAATTGCAACTTCATCAAACTTCAAGGACTGATAATGCCATTTTTCCAATGCTCTCTCAAGGACCAAACATGACAAACATTGATAGAACAAGGACCCTTTTTGCATAAAATCCATTTTTAAAAGTCCAAGGACTAATTTTGCAATTTTCCAAAGTTTAGGGACCTTTCTTGCCAATTGACCAAAGAATCATTCAAGGATCATTTTAAACAACTTAGAATACTTCAGGGACCTTGAATGATAAATTTCCACATTTTGATATTTCAGGGACTAGATTTGACAACTTTTAAAACTTGGGGGACTAAAACTGCCAATTTTGCAAACTTGATACATTTTTCATCTGATTTTGATATTTTTGCAATTAAAACACATAAAACACTGATTTGTGATATTTTGATCATTTTGATGTGTTTTTGAGTGTTTTCAGATGATTTTGCAGTTTAGATTACACAAAAATGATGAGTATTTAGACACTCATCACTCATGTGAACTTCAAGACCATAAACAAGCTCTCTAAACTGGGTCTTGTTGAAGGTCTTCCTTCCAAAGTTTTCACCAATGATCATAATTGTGTTGCCTGCAACAAAGGAAAGCAACACAGAGCCTCATACAAAGCTGTTACTGATGTGAGCATTATTTCTGAACCTCTTCAGCTGCTTCATATGGATCTTTTTGGTCCAACTCAAATCAGAAGCATTGATCAAAAGTATTTTTGTCTGGTTATCACTGATGGTTATAGCAGATTTTGTTGGGTATTCTTTCTCAGAACCAAAGATGAAACATCTCCAGTTTTGAAAGAGTTCATTACCCTTATTGATAATCAGTTGAACAAAAAGGTTAAAGGAATTCGGTGTGATAATGGAACAGAGTTCAAGAATGCTATACTTATAGAACTCTGTAGGTCAAAAGGGATAAAAAGGGACTATAGCACTTCAAGAACCCCACAACAAAATGGGGTGGCTGAAAGGAAGAATAGGACCTTAATAGAAGCTGCAAGATCAATGCTGGCAGATTCTAAGTTACCCACCATGTTTTGGACTGAAGCTGTTGGTACAGCTTGTTATGTTCTGAATAGGGTGTCCATTACTAGACCTCACTTCAAAACACCATATGAACTTCTCTATGGGAAAGTTCCTGCTATTCATTACCTTAAACCCTTTGGTTGTCAAGTGACCATTCTGAATACAAGTGATCCACTGGGCAAATTCGATGAGAAAGCTAATGATGGTTATATTGTGGGATATTCTGCTAATAGTAAGGCTTACAGGGTTTACAATTTATCTGCTAAGAAGATTGAGGAGACTTTGAACCTGAGGTTTCTAGAAGACAAGCCAAATGTTCAAGGACAGGGTCATGTTTGGTCTTTTGACCTTGATTACTTAACTGATTATTTGGGTTACTCTAGACATATGGTTAACCAACATGCATGTACTCAAGAGTCTCCAACTAACAGTGCAGGTCCTATGGATGCTGATTCTGACAGTGAGTTTGAAGATGATGAACAACCCATTATAGTGCCTTCTTTCTCCCCTAACAATTTTATAGGTGACACTTCTAAAGATTTTACTGATGAGAGTGAAGATGAATCACACTATGCTGAGGACCTTGCTAGGCTGAAGAAACAAGAGTATGCAGCTAATCTAGATGCTGAGAGGAATGCTGAGGAGAGTGCAAGTGAAGCAATCAGTGGAAACAACAATTCTGCTGAAAGTGACCCTGTTTCTCCTAACATCACCAAATCTGCTGAAAGACATGCTGTTTCTACTCCTATTTCTACTAGAGTGTCCACAGACTTTGGAGAACCTTATACACGTTTTCCAAAACCTTCAGATCTTGGTCATCATCAACCCAAGGCTGGCATCTTCACCTCACCTTCCTATGACACTGATTTTGAACCTACTGTGACTAATCTTGATACCTCCATTGATGTCAACACCACTGATACTAAAAGGATCAACAATACTCATCTACAGACAAATATTATTGGTGATCCTAATACACCTGTTAGAACTAGGGATTCTGTGACAAGTTCTAAATATGGTCAAGTGGCTTTTATCTCTTATGTCTCAAATCAGCAAAGAGACAATCACACAGACTATGAACATTGTTTGTTTGCTTGTTTTCTCTCTCAAGTGGAACCAACCAGTGTTACTCAGGCTCTTGATGACTCAAGTTGGCTTGAGGCAATGCAAGAAGAGATGCAATAATTTCAAAATCAGCAAGTTTGGATCTTGGTACCACTACCTGATGGCAAGTATGCAATTGGGACTAAATAGATTCTGAAGAATAAGAGAGATGCAAGGGGTGTTGTCATTAAAAACAAAGCGAGATTGGTAGCTCAGGGGTATAGACAAGAGGAGGGGATTGACTATGATGAGGTGTTTGCACCTGTGGCTAGAGTTGAAGCCATATGGATATTCTTGGCTTATGCATCTTACATGGGATTTCTGGTGTATCAGATGAATGTTAAAGGTGCTTTTCTGTATGGAGAAATAGAAGAGGAGGTTTATGTCACTCAACCTAAGGGATTTGAAGACCCAGATCATCCTAATCATGTTTACAAGGTAGTCAAAGCTCTCTATGGACTACATCAGGCACCCAGAGCTTGGTATGCTAGGCTTTCATCATTTCTGCTGAAGCATGGTTATCGCAGAGGTGCTATTGATAAGACACTTTTCCTTAAGAAGAATTCCACAGATATTATTCTTGTGCAAGTGTATGTGGATGACATTATTTTTGGATCCACAAAGGAAGCTTGGTGCAGGGAGTTTGAGGAACTTATGAAGAGAGAGTTTCAGATGAGTGCTATGGGGGAGTTGACTTTCTTCTTGGGTCTCCAAGTTCAGCAGAAACATGATGGTATCTTTATTAGTCAGGACAAATATGTGAGGGATATATTAAAGAAATTTGGAATGGAAAGTGTCAGGACTGCCACCACACCTTATGAAGCTCCAAAGACAAAGACCAACAATGAAGTAGATCCACCAGTGAATGTTCATTTATACAGATCTATGATTGGGTCTTTGATGTATCTAACAGCTTCAAGGCCTGATATTACTTTTGTTGTGAGTGTTTGTTCTCGCCATCAAGTTACTCCACTTACTTCCCATCTCAATGCTGTTAAGAAGATCTTTAATTACCTCAAAGGCCAACCTCATCTAGGCCTTTGGTACCCAAAAGAATCTCCATTTAAATGGGAAGCATATAGTGATAGTTACTATGCTGGTGCTAATCTGGATAGGAGGTCCACCACTGGAGGTTGCCAATTCCTTGGAAAGAGATTGATTTCTTGGCAATGCAAGAAACAAACTATTGTGGCTACCTCATCTACTGAAGCAGAGTACGTTGCTGCTGCAAATTGTTGTGGACAGGTTCTTTGGATACAAAATCAATTGTTGGATTATGGGTACAACTTCATGAACACAACAATTTTTATTGATAATCAAAGTACTATATGCATTGTAAAAAATCCAGTTTTTCACAGTCGAACAAAACATATTGAAATCAGGCACCACTTTATAAGAGATGCATATGACAAACATTTGATAAAAGTGGTTAAAATACACACTGATGATAATGTGGCAGATTTGTTAACAAAGGCTTTTGATGGACCAAGGTTTCAACACCTTGTGGTCCATATTGGTATGCTTAACCCTTAACTGCAAAGATTAAGGGGAGGCATAGGCCTCAAGGGAGGCATATGCCTCATGGGAGGATTTGTGTACTCTTTGCATATTTAGTATGTATATTTGTAGATTTCTGTGTATACTTTTGATTTATTTTGTTTTCTAACACTAACCAGCTAATGTAATGATAGTTTTGTTTGTTTTTGTTTGGTTTGTGTGTTTCTCTGTCTGTTTTGTTTTGCAGATTGCTTAAGTAAATTGAAGTTCATCATGATTGGTTGTCAAGTAAGATTTGAAGCTTGTTTCCTCTGAGATCAAAGTACTGAAGTTGAGCTATGTGTTTCCACTGAAGAGATGTGCTGAAGACAAATTGTTCATTCATTCAAGAAACAGTTTACAGCTTACAACTTACAGAGTACAGTCTACTTCAAATGGAAATACAAGGACTACTAAACCTATTCTAAACACTAGCTCATATCATCTATTCCAACAGCTGTTGGATATGCATGATCGCTCATATCTTCCATTTCAGCTGGTGGATATGCATTTGTAATGACTTGCATAACCACCCATTCATTCTATCTCGATGGCTGGATATGCATGTCCTCTATGACGAAGATGCTAAGGATCAAAATGGAAAGGATGGATTAAGGAAACCATAGATGATGAAGATGAATACACATTTAGTTTGTGCTTCATCTACTGGTTTCACCAAAAAGTAATAAATCCACCTTCCTTAAGCCCTTTTCTTATACGATATGTGACGAAGCACCAAACCATGGCGCAGGAAGAGCAAGCACTACCTCTCTTTCGGCACAAGGCATTTGTTGAGGTTGAGGTGCTGGAGGTTGGGAGTAAGATGTTTTCTTCTTAGTGGACTCATCAGAGTCATCAGGAGATTCACTTGGATTCACTACACTATCATCATCAGAAGAACTGAGAAATGGGGATTTCAATGGTCGTGGGTCATATGGATATGAGAAGAACTGTAGGAAATCACTGGATGATGATGATGATGGAGAAGAGGTTGGATTAACAACCTCTAGTTTATTATTCATGGTTTATTGTGGTTGATTGTTGTTCATGGTGGATTTAGGGTTGTGATGGTATTTGGGGAAATTGATGAGAGATAAGTGTGCATTGGGAGTGTTTTATAGACGGTTTCAAGGTTTAATGAGATTTAATGCGAGTTGGGTGAAACAGTAAAAATATATTTACTGAAGCTTCTTGAATACGTGATGTGTTTCTACTGATTGAAAGACTTCAGCAGAATGACCATTGTTTCTGTTGAAGTTGAAGTTTAAATTTGGTAAAAGATTGCATTCCACGTCAGCTTTGGTCAATAACTTAAATATTTTGACCAAAAAATTTGGGAAACTTCTCCTTATACCCTATTCGCATATCATCGTTTAATATTAACTGATCTTCTCTTTATTTGGTTTAAACACACCTTCAGTTGATTAAATCTTCACCCATTATCTAAATCACTCATGGCGCTTCAATTCAAGCACGATCATAATAAAGTTGCTTTTCTGGGAACAGCTAAGGGTGATGATCTGTATAAACCAATGGTGGAGTTTTTGAAGAGGTCCAAGATTCATTATGCTTTATCACATTCTCCTAATGCTATATAGGAATCTTTGGTTACTCAGTTCTGGGTATCTGCTTCAAAACGTAGTGAAACTGAGATCGTGGCTATGGTTGATGATGTCGAGTATGTTGTGACTGAGGAGTTGATCAGAAGTCGACTACGTTTTGATGATGAGAATGGGGTTTATCATTCTAATTCAGTGGTGATACTAGATGGACCGAGAGCTATTGGATACCAAGGTGAACGAACAGACATGTGGCTCAAGAATCAGCTATGTCCGATGTGGAGGTTTTTGGTTCACACATTGCTTCAGTGCATAAGCAATAAATCAGGAGGATGGGACCAGTTTTCTACACAATTGGGATGTGGTATTGTTTGTCTTTCTCAAGGGTTAACTTATAATTTTCCAAGTTTATTTTTGATAATATGGCTGAGAATATTCAAAAGAAAAAGCATAAGTTTTTAATGTACCCTAGGTTTTTGCAAATGATAATAGACACTAATACCCGAGCCCAAGCCTTTTATCCCATAGGAGCTTTAACTGCTAAACTATTTGCTTCAATGAGAACTAAATTTGAGGGGACACATTATCCTTTACTAGCAGCTATGTTGCCTCAGGGGAATAAAGCTGCTGATGAGGATAATGTTGTTAATAATCCACCTTCTACCAATGTTACTGCTGATGGTAATCCTTCAGTTGCCATTGATGAGGGCCCTTCTACAACTGCTGAAGCATCTAATGTTTCTCCTGATCAACCTACACCTATACCTTCACCTAGATCTAGTCCTAGTCCACCATCTACACATGTTGGTTTTGATTCATTTGAGTCTGAACCTAATCGACTGACCACACCTAGTCCACACAGGGAACCATTTAATGAAGGTTCTCCTTATGTTGAGCATGACCATGTTTCTACTGAAAGGTTCAATGAAGTTCCCATTACCACTGAGCAATCAGTTGGTGGAGCTGAGGACCCTATTACACTTACATTTTTCTATGCTCTAGTGAACAGGTATGTAGCTGAGGTGGCTGATCTCAAGAAGGAACTTGCAGAGACTAAATCTTCACTTGGTGGTGAGATTGTGGAGCTGAGAAAAAAGGTTAAGAGTTTGGAAGAACAACTTGGGCATCATTCTAAAAGAAAGCTAGTGGTTTCTTCTGATGAAGAGCAAGAGGATCATCCATATGGTTCCCTTAATATTTTGGTTGATGTTGCTCAAGAGACTCATGTTTCTCCTACTGTTGCTACTGAATCTTCAAAGAAAAAAGAACCTATTCGATTTACTAGAAAAAGAAGAAGACAATATCTGTATAAGGAATTCACTGAAGCTTCAGTTGTACAAGAACAACCAAGTTCTATACCTTCAGCAGATAATTCTGAAGTTTTTCATGCTGGCAGAAGTTTTGTTTTGAATCCAGTAGTTGATGTCTTTTCAACACCTGTTGAAGAATTGTCTCAACCTGTTGCTTCTGATGCTCATTTGGGAGTTTCTTCTGAAGTTCCTCATATGGATATTTCTCAAGCTAGTTCTGCTGAAACGTCTGTTGCTACAGAGAAAGAAATTCTGATTGATGCAGAGCTTGGTCCAGGTCTAGTAAGTGAAGAAGAGATGAAAGAGCAAGAAAGAATGTTAACTGAATGTGCAGAGAATAAGAAAAGTGAGGATTTGGCTAAACAGATTGCAGCTCAGTCTAATTCAAAGTTGTCTTCTAAGAGACAAAGAGAACTGGATGAATTGCGTGCCAAGTTGACTGATGCACAATGGGATACTTATATACAGCAAGGTGCTTCTGATCCTACTCTAGCACATAATATTTTGGGTGCTGATTTTAACAGTGACACATTTGTTACACAAATGGTAGCTCTTGGTCAAAGGATAAAGCAAGAGGCAGCTGACAAAAAGAAAGCTCTGGTTGCTCTGGCTGCTGAACAATGTGTTGGAATCATTAAGACTCAGCTTCTGCAACATCAAGCTTCATCTTGATTCTGGTATTATGTATAGTTTGTAATATATTTGTTTTGTGTTATTTCTTTTATTAGTTAATATATATATATATATATATATATATATATATATATATATTGTTTATTTTTGGTTTTGTCTAACTTTTATTGCAGGTTTGTTGTACATTGTAGATGGTTATTGACTCGCTAGATGTACCTTGTGTATATCCAAGAGTTGGCTAGTCTAAAGGGTACAGCTTTGGTAAAGACACATCAAATCTGTTGATAGCTGTAATGGTTTACTCAAAATCATAGGGTTTGCAACTACCCATGCTTAATTGCTGAGAGTTGTATGGTCATCAATTCACCATGATTTATTCCTTTTTGGAATCCAATAATTGACTAGCCCACTTGTATATGGCTTGTGGTAAAGGCAGTGGAATACCATATTTGGTAATCAATTCACCAATTCTAAGAATTGACTAGTCCTGAGCAAACGGCTACAGGTAAAGACATTTCAAATCCGTTCATGGTTGCTGGTTTGCTAATAAATCAGATGGTTATCAGTGTACCATGGTTTTCGGGCTTAAACATATGGCTACTCTAGTAGTGATGGCTATTGGTAAAGAGACATCAAATCCATTATTTTCAATGATTCACCTCTCACAGGAGTTAACACACCTGGATGTGATGAGAATAGTATGAAACTAATATGTTTTGATGTACATGTTGTCATTTGTTGCTGCAAAGATCTGGCGTTTTCACGATTTGTCATCATTGAGGTGTTCTTCTTTTGATTCTTTGTTGGTACTGTTCAAGTACAATCCTCTGGTGCTGCACGGTTAAAGATCTATCAAGAAACTGGAACTTAACCAAGTCAAATTCCAGTTTAGGGGAGGATTGTTGGGAATTATGTGAAGTATGGATTATGCTGAAGTTACTGCTGAATGGATTCTACTGAAGTGTATGGATTCTGCCGAAGTCATAATCATGCTGAAGTTATATAGTTATTAGTTGTTTCTGCGGAGATAGTATTCCGCATATTCTATAGTTGTTAGGATATACATGAGCTTTATTAGGAAGTGATTGTGTATATCTTATTTAGTTTTATGTTTCTTTGAGAACAAGTTAGGGTTCCTTGTCTATAAAAGGAACACAATAGAATGAATTATGTACTAGAAGCTTACGAATTATCAATATAACGATCCATAGAGGATCAAAGAGTTCTTAGTTATTTGTGTTTATACTTGTGTTTATATTCCGCTAAAGAATACAAGTTGTAGAGATTTTCTTTTAGTTTGTTTGTGATTACATAAGCAATACTAACGATCTACGAGAGCTTAAGATCTATCAAGGTCTGCTAGTTTCAACAATATTGTTGAACAAATACATCAATTTTATTATTTTTAACTTATTCGTTGCCTTGATGAGTTACAACTAAAGAATTCCAAATTTCTTTAGAGGTTTTAAGCAAATAAATTCTGTCGAATTCCTTTTTCGGTAAAGCATTATATAAAACCATTTTCGCTTCACTATTTTTAGAAAGCTTTTTCTTCAAATCATCATTTAGTTTATCATGAGGTATGTTAACTACATTCCCTTTATCATCTTTTGAGGTAGCCTCAAAATCGCCTTCAACAATAATGTACCAAATATCAATATCTTTAGATTTCACATATGTTTCGAATCTATTTTTCCAATATATAAAACCATTAGTTTCAAGTAGTGGTGGTCGTTGCATAGATTGCCCTTCTTTATAATTTTCAGAACCCATAGTGATCGAAAAGTTTTTAAAATACAATTTTACTTTAAAACTTTTATAAACTTAGCTCTTGATGCCAATTGTGGAAAACTAGAATGGGGGGGGGGTTGAATAGTTTTGCCGATTTTACGTTAGTTTCAAAAAAATTTAGATTCGTTAATATGTGAGATCTTATGGATGTAGAGAAAGTATAGATCTAATGATAAAGCAAGTAAATAAAGTAAAGCGAAGGGAAAGAAAAGACACAACCGATGTATAGTGGTTCGGCTACAAGGACACCTTCCTTGCCCTACTCCACTCCCCGAGTCACCTACTCGAGAGTTCAAGCACTATGTCAACAAACTCCTTCACTTGGCGGAGAAGCCTTCACAACGTTGCTTACACTTTTTCCGGTACAAAGCTAGATACCGAGTCCGTAGCACGGTGGACCAAACCAACACAACTATTACACAACAAATATGTGAAATATCAAATACAAGATCTTTGCTACAGAAATCTTGCGGAGTGACAAATCAATCAAGGACCCCTTGCTTGGATGACTTGTAGAATGCTCGTGATCTCGCCTTAGAGAAGGACCTATATGAGGATCACAAATAGAAAGAAAGAAGAACAACTCTCTAGATCAAGTGATCTATATGTTAGAAGAGAATGAGAGTGTATGAGAGATTTAGTAAGAAGATGGGTGAGTTAGAATGAAGAAATGGCTCTCTATTTATAGGCAAAAATCTTCACTGTTCCCCGGATCCCACGGATCCCTTCCACTTGGGATCCGTCTAGTGTAATCCTAGGGATCCGTGGAACGCTCCTCTTTGCCTATGGGTTTTTTGGTTGTGGGTCATGGGTTATGGGTTGGTCCATGGGTTTTCTTTAGATTCACTGTATCTAAGTATACATTGTATCTAGTCTACTTGGGTATGGGTTAAGATCCATGGGTTATGGTCCATGGGTTATGGTTTTTACCCATCCTAATAAACTATTACAACAAATGCTTAATTACTACATTTTTGTATTTAAATGGCTATATGTAAATGCATTACAAAAATAACATGTATCCTTATAATTATACTTAAGATAACATTATATTTGTTATCAACAAAACACAAAGAGATCGCAAAATATTAATAAACGTTTTTATGGTTTATTTGTATTAACAGTCTTGGCTTGCAAAATCAATATTGTACCTCACCATCTACATCTCTTATGAACATGCATAAAGGTCTTCTTTTTGTCAATGACAAATAATTGCTTGCTCCACAAAACATTAACATAATTCTAATAAACATAAACACGGCCGCCCCGCAGCAACGCGCGGGCTCACCTGCTCGTTAAACACAAAGTAGAAAAGAAACAACCATGACCATACAACCGAATTTAAGAAAAATTAAGAAGCACCTATTATGTACAGGCCAAAAATAGCTTGTAGCATTTACAAAAAACAACCACCATTAACACAACTCATAAATTTGGCCACATACCTCACTTTAAAGCATTACAACTACGTACAATGCCGAAGTTTAAAAGAAATAAAAAATCACCTATTTTGCACAGGAAACAAAAAAATTGTAGCACTCACAAAACCAACTGCCATTACCACAACTCATATACAGATGACCGCATACCATACTCTAGATAATACCACAAAATATTATGACCACATACCAGACTCCAAAAGAAAACAGAAACCTCAGCCAAACACAAATACATGTATGCTGACCATTTAAGTATTACCTCATAAAATGTAAATTACCAACGTTAAAAATCAACCCTGAATCTGGATTTCGGCTAATCCGTGTAGCGAAAACCACTTACCACGCCATGCATATAATTCCCACGATAACAACATCATTAGTAAACTGAAAATCTCAATTCAAATATAAGAAAAGACTGTTTAACATTATCCATACGATGTCTACAAAACGCGCATCACTCTCTGAAATCCCACACCTAACACCTCTTGTCCCATGACATATCAAAGGAATTCTGTTTATTATCTTGACAACGAAAAACAATCGGAAAAGATGCAGGTAATCCCAGAGATCACGCAAAAACTGAGAAAATAAGCTGTAAAATAAGTGTCTAAAAATCATTATATAAGATGTTAGTTAGACCACTTGATGTGTCACTCGTGTCCGTTGTTTCTACTAATACCAAATATGAGTTATCAACTAACCTAACAACCATGTCACGACCTTGCTATTTAACATTTAGTTTTCACAAAACTTGCTCTATGACAGTCATGGAAACCCCAAATCTAAGACATTGATCCAAATGTCAAACCTACTTCAAAACACAATCACATTTTGTACCATATAATTTTCATCACCCCAAAATCACCACTCACAACATCACTTCAGCAAACCTGAACCCTGAAACAACCATGCATTCAACGATCACATCAGAAAACATCCAAACACCAAACACGTAAACTAACATATAAATCAGAAAACACCTCAAAACATCAAACATCTAAAGCAAAACTACTGAAAATACAATCATATTTCATACCATATAAATTTCATCATGCCAAAATTACGGTACGTAATGTCGTCATTTCAGCAAACCCAAATCCTGAAAAAGACCATGTTTTTGACACTCACATTAGAAAACATCCAAAACATAAAACACCCAAATCCTAAAACAACCACGCTTTTAAAATTCAAATAAGAAAACAAACTAAAACATGAACTAAAATCTGCATAAAAAAAGCACAAAAATATGAAACAACCATGCATTTAACACTTACTGTAAACCCTACCTGCACAAACATAAAACAACTAATAATCTTACAAAGTAAAAACTTACAAAAAGAAGCAGAAAATATGAAACAACCATGCATTTAACATTCACATCAGAAAACATCCCAAACATAAAAAACCCCCAATCCTAAAATAACCACGCATTTAAAATTAAAATCAGAAAAAAAAAAAAAAAAAAAAAAAAAAAAAAAAAAAAAAACCCAAAACATGAAACATTTCAACTAAAGAAACTCAATATCCCTTACTTTAACCCCTATATGCATGAACAAAAAACAACCAATGCAATTACAAACTAAAAATCTGCAACAAACAAAGCAAAAAATAACGGAACTACCAAATCACATACCCAATTTCACCTTCTGTAAATGCCCTCCTATTTTTAGTACCAGCTATAGAAGAAGCTCAAACAACATAAATCTGCAAAACCAGTACAAACAACCAAAATAAGTAAAGATAATTCTCATTATCACTTATCAGACTTATCACAAAGACTTATCAACACAAACCAAAAAAAGGAACTGAAATACCTCACATAAAGAAATCACACGACCATGATGAAAACTGGTATGCGTGTTTAGAGAGAGAAGCACGGACCAAGCAAATAAATAAGCAATAGCTTATAACGATTCTAGCAATGATATAATCGAAAACAAGTGTACAACATGCAGCCAATCCTATGATCTTACTGGATCACAAAGCGACAATGAAAAATAGGTGTACACCATGCATTAAAACCTAGAATTAAGTGGAGAATCCATTAAGAAACCCACCCACTAAGCACACATTTTAATCATTTTAAGCCGACAATCCGACTCTACTTGTGAACAGTGCCGGCTCAAGCCGCAGCTCCATAGTCCACTCAAGCCGTCCCGCTCCCTCGAGCCGACCTCTCACTCGGCGGCTCCAGAACAATGCCAGATCCCAAAACAATTCAATGAATGTTATATAGTATAGTACAATAAGCTATGTATGTAACTGATCGACATAGTAAAATTGAAAGAACAAGTTTTAGTCGAACGTTATGTTGATAAGTAACTCTAACAACTAAAAGACCAGGTAATACCTCGTAACAACGTGCAGTCAATATAAACCTTGTTAAAGACAAACAACCAAATGCTGAAATTACTTCATTAAACATCTCACTGATTTGTAATCAAGCGGTGAAAACAAGCCACATTGCTCGTAAAAAGCTCGAGATTAGATCGGTGAAAGCACAAAACGAGCTTGATCCCGAGCTTGAAACCTAAGTTGAGGCTCATTTAATAATTGGGTTAAAGCCCGAGCTTTATATATAAAAATCGACTAAGCTCACAAGCCTACGAAATATATACGTATATAATATTGCATACACATATAACTATGCATAAACGAGTCCCAAAATAACTAAAAGAGCTCAAGTCTAATGTGCTTAATTAACAAGTCAAGTTTGATTTGAGCTTTATTTTTTAACTTGTCACAAAAACAATTCCAGCTTGAGTCGAGCTCGAGCTTGTAAAATTTGTCAACATCCGAGCTTGAGCTTAAACCACAAGGCTCGAGTCCGAACTCGGGCTTTATAAATATAAAGAGGAGCTCGAGTTATGGCAAGCTCAAGTTCGCTTCGGCTCATTTTCAACCCTTGTATTTTCAAAATATATGTTACCAAAACTCATGCTAAAACTTTAAAATCCCAAGTAATTAAGTATTGTACTGGTTTTCATCTTGTAAGTATCTACTTATTTTGGACTAAGATCCTCTCAAGTTGTGGATACAACTTGAGTCAAGTTAAGTTATTGTAAGCCATTGGATTTGATCCAATGACTCATCGTATAACACAACTTGAGAGGATCTTGCTCCACTCATTTTGTAGACCAAGCATATATATATATATATATATATATATATATATATATATATATATATATATATATATATATATATGAGATAAAAATCAAATAAAAAGACAAATATCCGTAAAAAGATAAAAAAATATTTTATTCAAAAAAAGTTCTCGAAAAATTCTCAAAAAATTCCACAAGATCGGGTATGATGGTGCATGAAAAAGTTGTGATTTTTTTTTTCTAAAAGTGGATATTTTTTCCCAAAGAAAATTATGAAAAAATACGTTTGCGCATTAAATCTTTTTTTTGTGCATCAAAAATTGGTTTTTGCACCCAACTTCTTTTGACTTTTTTAATCAAAATAACATTGCGCATCTAACTAAAACAAGTTGAAATTTTTGTGCATCAAAATTTTGTTGCGCATCAAAATTCATTTTTTGTGCATTAAAAAAAATGTATCAAAACTCAAAATTATAAAAAATATTTTCACAAAAGTTTTATGCACCAACATACCCGATCTCGTGGAATTTTTTTTGGAATTTTTACGGATATTTGTCTTTATTTAAAAATATATATATATATATATATATATATATATATATATATATATATATATATATATATATATATATATGAGATAAAAATCAAATAAAAAGACAAATATCCGTAAAAAGATAAAAAAATATTTTATTCAAAAAAAGTTCTCGAAAAATTCTCAAAAAATTCCACAAGATCGGGTATGATGGTGCATGAAAAAGTTGTGATTTTTTTTTTCTAAAAGTGGATATTTTTTCCCAAAGAAAATTATGAAAAAATACGTTTGCGCATTAAATCTTTTTTTTGTGCATCAAAAATTGGTTTTTGCACCCAACTTCTTTTGACTTTTTTAATCAAAATAACATTGCGCATCTAACTAAAACAAGTTGAAATTTTTGTGCATCAAAATTTTGTTGCGCATCAAAATTCATTTTTTGTGCATTAAAAAAAATGTATCAAAACTCAAAATTATAAAAAATATTTTCACAAAAGTTTTATGCACCAACATACCCGATCTCGTGGAATTTTTTTTGGAATTTTTACGGATATTTGTCTTTATTTATATATATATATATATATATATATATATATATATATATATATATATATATATATATATATATATTTGAAACAGCTTATTTTAGACCTAGCATATAACACGAATAATAAACCTTTAGAAAAAAGAAAAATGTCTAATACATTCGAATGAATAAAAAGAGTGTATTAACAAAAATATCAATGAAAATATGGAATGAATAACAGCCCATTAGGCTGGTCCTAATCGAGGGTCATAACAACGGTTGGTTGTCAAAAAAGTGGTGCCACGACCGATGTTAACATCGGTCGATATGGTTATGGCCATGGGTCATCACATCTGTCGAGTACCAATTTTTTGGGACATCGGTTTAAAAATCGACCGATTTAATATAGTTTTTTTTTTTTTTTTTTTTTTTTTTGAGTCGGGAAAAACACAAATTGAAACTTGAACAATTAACTGAAAACATAAAATATATAATACGCTAAAACATAAAAAACTACAACGCATACTGATGAAAATAAAACTACTAAAACTTTAAAAAAAAAAAAAAAAACGAATCATTTGAGACCCAACCCTCAGAACTTGACGGGGAATTAAACTCGTCATTAAAGAGCCGAGTCTCCATTATGTCAAAATAGTTATCTTGGAGATACTGAGCTTCCCTTGCTTCTTGCTCACGACGAACAACTTCCTCACGTGCCTGCTCTTCCATAATCTCCCTATAATTTTCTTCGTCCTGTTGAAGCCTCACTTAACCCGAATGGGTTGTTTTCAAGATCCACATGTGGACTGTTCACAGGTGGAGTTGGAACAATTGGATTGTTCACTAGTGGAGTGTTTAAAAATAGGTTTTCCGGTTAAAAAACCGGAAAGACATTTTCCAGTGGTGTTGAGTAAACTTCAACTTCTTCTGAAGTTGAAAAGCTAGTTAGAGGAAACTGTGATGAAGTTGAAAAGCTTGTTTCCCGCAACTTTAGTGGACTTGGGAATTGCTGAGAAAAATCTTTGCGAGACATTTTTGTGTGTGAATTGTGCGAGTTGTGTGTGTGAATTGGTGGACTTGTAGGGTTGTATATATAGTGTCATCAAGTAGTTGTGATTTTGAATTTGAAATTTAAATAATCTCGGTCCTATTTGAAATTTAATTTTAATGAATTTAAATTTACTGTTTAAAATGTTAAAAAAAAAAAAAAAAAAAAAAAAAAAAAAAAAAACCTTTGTCATCGACTGTAGTTTCCGGGTCATTTCTGATCGCTTAAAAGATAAAGCTGACGTACCACTGGTGACCCAGGTCATCTCTGGTCACAATTAGGACCAGCTAGAGTGTATGAATAAAGTAGAGGAGTATAACTAGTAACCTTACTGCATCTACAAAAGCAATACCACAATAATTAATTAATATATGAAAATTCTGCCCAAACTTTTAAATGCACAAACATCCACTTACAAGTATTAAAATAAGATAAATTATTTTGTCTCTTGTCTTTATCAACTTATATCTTTTATCAATTACGACGCCAACACCCTATACCTTCAAATACACTTTCTCAAATCACTTTAATACACACACAAATCAAAAGGTGAACACTATGTGTCACTACAAATCCCCATGGCACCACCACCTTATCTTCATCTTCCTCACATCAACAACCACCATAACCACCTCACAACCGCCGTTACAACCACATGGGCCCACATCAACGACACTAAAACCAAGCATGACTATAATCATAGGACTTCTAACAACATTATTCTCCATCACCTTCCTTTTACTACTTTACGCCAAACACTGTCGTAGGTCAAGCAACAACAACTATCCACCTTCAGGACACGTGTCAGCTACCCATTACACTGCTCGAGAAAACTCAGGTATTGACCGGACTATAATAGAGTCACTGCCCGTGTTCCGGTTCGGTTCATTAACCGGACAAAAAGACGGCTTAGAATGTGCGGTTTGTTTGTCCCGGTTCGATCAGAGTGAAGTACTCCGGTTGTTGCCTAAATGCAAACACGCGTTCCATGTCGAGTGTGTGGACACGTGGCTCGATGCACATTCCACTTGCCCGCTTTGCAGGTATCGTGTCGACCCGGAGGATATTTTCTTAATTCTCGGGGAAAACAATATCTCGCGAGATAATGATATCGAAATCAATATCTCATCTCCAGAAGTACCTATACGGCGAGTGTCGGGTAGACACTCGTCCGCAGGAGAAAACGTAACTAACTTACAAATCTCCGTAGAGTCGCCGGCGCTGGTTCCAACACATGCACCAACGCTAGCGACTTTCAGGAGATCCTTAGACAGTTTTAGTACAAAGAAAAAACTTTCTAAAAAAGCAAGGAAAAAAGAAGAAACACTAGACAAGCAACATAGAAAAGACGGCTTGTTATTAGGAGCCATGACCTCAGACGAGGTACGGCGGTTGGAACATAGAATAGTTGTCGGGGAAACAAAAAGTGGGGCCTACAGATGGAGTGACGTACAGCCGTCGGATCTGTTATATTTACGATCAGAAATGATATTAAGTGACGTCCGTAGATTGAGAAGATGGACAGGTGGGAATAATAGTAATAATAATAATAGTGGAAGAGATGTAATTAATTCGAGAAGTATGTCGGAAATGACAGGGTTGAGTAGGTTTGGAATTAATGAAGAAACTGGGGTGTTGTCGAGGTGGTTGGCTCGATTATACGAACCTAAATCCGGACGTAATTCTTCTTCTTCCAATGTTTAGACTATTGTTTTGCTACTACGAGATACATCAAATTAATTTATTGTGTTAGGTTGTATCGAATTTTTTTGACAGGGAAACATAGGTACACGTAATTTATTCTTATCACTACTTCTATTATTATGTTACTGTTATTTTCGTATGGAAAGATGCATCTTGCACATACTAGACATACTAGTACTTGTAATTTGTAATTAAGGCGGTTATTTTGGATCAGTTTGACTCTATTGAGAAGTAATTTGGTTTGTTAATCGGGTTTTGAAGTAAAAAACACTTCCTTGAACCTGACTAAAATAAAGGTCCGTGTAATTGAAGTTCGGCTTAGAGCACTCCCAATCGTAACACTATAACACCAATAACACCGTCCACGTCAGCGCCACATCAGCTTTAACATTTAACATTAACATCCCCAAAAAACACCCACAACAATAACATCCCAATAACATCAATAACATTCCCAACAATTTACAAAAACAACCCCTCATTTAGGGGCATAAAAAAAAAAAAAAAAAAAGAAAAAAAAAAACGCCCGTTAAGGGGTTAACTCCGAAATAACGCCGGAGGTCCAAGGGTAATAACGGCATAACGCCGTTATTTTGCGCAAAAACGCTGTTAGGGCGTTACCTTTGCGAGTGCTCTTAATGGGGTTGCAGTAGACTTGAATTGGAACTATTATGTTTACTGTTATTCTTATTTTTGTTCTAGTCATGCTTGCACATCCTACGTTTGTACTTGCAACTATAGCTGTTGTTCGGGTCAAATTGGTTATTTGGCTTGGCTAATCGAGTTTGTCAAGTTCGAGTTAATGCGGCTCGAGTCCAATTGAATAAGAACCATTATAGGTAGTACTATATTCAATTTTTTTTTCTTAAATGACTTACAAACAGTAAATTGTTAAGCGATAAAAAATACACTATTACGTCGAGATTTTTTTTTATCTTTTAGTAGCTCGACGGTCACTTCTATATACTTCGAACTTTTTATTCGAGTTTTGTTTTAGTGTTAAAATTTACGTCTGAAATTTGCGTCGAGATTTCATAAATCATATGTGATGTTAAAATAACAAATTGCGTGTAATTTTTCAGACGTAAATTTAAACACTTACAAGTGCCCCTTTATACAAGATTTAATTATTCAAATCAAAGCTTGTTTTTACTAAATACATCAAATAAAGAAAAACCTCAATTATTCAGCTATTTAATATGTGCTAGTAAAATTACAATAAGATCATAGCTTATATCCCGAGTTGAAAAACGAATACATTATTGATTATTCTACATAAGCAGAAAAACTCAAACTATTACTCCTGCAGTCCTACTCTATTATACATTTGACTTTTCATAAATCGATTTTTACCACTAGTAAAGCAGATATGGTGTAGTTGAATGTTGATGATCTTTCTGGCATGAGATCACACAATGAATGTATTACACATGTACTTCATAAATACGCATAGGCAATGTGTCAGATATTAATAATTGATAGAATATAATTTGGTGAAGATTGAATTAATTTATGTGAAAATAAATCAAATGAGGGTTAATGAGCTAACTTTGTACATTGGGGTAGAGTTCTGGTTCACATAGAGGCTTTGGGTACCGTGGCTCAAATGCCCCGTCAATCTGATATGGACTCCGTTTTGGCAACATCAAAGCAAAGCCATGACACTTACTTTGCGCCAAACGTTGAGTCAGTTAACTGGCGTGAGTAAGTTGTGGAAGAAGACAAAAAAATATATTTACTGTTTTCAAAAGGCTACTTTTTTGAAACCTTTTATTTCTAATTTCAATATTTCTTTTTAAACACGATATATATTATCACATTTTAACCAAGTTTCATACAACTTTCTCTACTAAATTCACATACTTTCTATCAAAAAACAACTGCTCTCTACAAAAAATCTTATGCGTTGCTCTCTTGCACATGCCGTCGAGAAAATCAAAGCTGCAGTAATGAAACAAGTTGAAGAGGATAACATTCGTATGCAAGCGATTATCGACTTAGCTGTGAAGTTTGACAAAGTAAGCAGGTCTAAAGATGATATGATTAAAGCATAAAAGGAATGCAAAGATATTTCGCAAGAAAACATGCTTTGATTGAGACTTTTTTAAAAGAAAATTCTTGAAAATATTACGATATTCATTCGAATTTGTTTAAAATGGCAGGAGAAATACAAAATTAAATTAGTGCTAAAATTGTTTGGATGCATATAAAAAAAAATAGGACGATTGTAGATTCAAACCCCGTGGATTAGTCGGCCAAAAGGTCGGAAATCATGGTTAAAAAAAGGACGATTGTGTGTATTTTTGTTCGTGTAATGTTTTTTAATTTTCGTATGTTTTTTTTTTTCTTTTTTTTTCGTATGCTATTCTTATTTTCGTATTGTAATTTGTATTTTTATTTAAATGAATAAAAAACTAGCTGGTTTAAAAAAATTAAAAAAGTAGATAAAATTGATGGGTCTCAAAAGGTGGAAGTGGCTCATGCCATGAAGGATGAGGTATTTTGGTGTGTGAGTGCTGAAAGTGAGATGCTGAGGTGTCACACTCTCAAACTATCCCAGCGAAAGTAACCAGTGTATTACTTCAAAGCATAAAGAACACAAGATACAGTATAAAGAACAAGCTCTACATGATTCATTTAAAATACATCATTTGATTTCATTTAATGGACAAGTTTTCAACAAAATAAGTTCACGAGTTTCACAACAAATAAAAGATAGTTTGGAAAATACAATCAAACATTTAAAAGTCCATACAGTAAATCTTCAATGTAATACAACCGCCAACGTGTGACTCTAGTATGAACTCCATTGTGCTAGCTAAAACAATGCAAGTTACGAACCTGAGAAATACATGTTAAAAATTACACATAAAATTGGTGAATTTATAGGTTTAATGTTAAGTAAAATATTATCGTGGACCACAAGATTTTAGGCGAATATTATAGCACATACAATATTGAGAAAAGTATTACTATTGCACTAAGCTCATGACCCTGAAGCCTTAATCGTTTTTAGTTTTGTGCCCCTGTAAGTGTTCCTTTCCGTGAAAACTCAAGTTCCTCAAATGGTTGTGCGTCCGTTTGATATACCAGTCAAGCAGGGCAACTACCCGGACGAGGGTGTCAACCAAATAGATCTATTCACGCCATTCACGCTTACTACATAATTAACGGTAGTGGGGACTTAATGGAAAGTTGTGTAACTTAGGTAATACATAAATATTTTAAGTACGTGTGTCCATAAGTAATACGAGCAATGTATTCTCACACCAAAGTAGCTCAAAATGAGAAGTAAACAAGTAAAAGTGGGGCTATAAAACTCACCTTGATCAAGTAGTATGATGCAGGTTTTACTGACCAGGTTTTAATATTTATAAGTGTCTCATTTACATATGGTCCACCCTATGCACTAACGGGCAGAGTACGCAGTCGTGTGTAGTGTAGTAATCGATAAAACTGAGGTCGTCCCAAGAGCTATGTGAGCGGATTCTAATTAAGTTTAGGTGTCACTGTTTTAATGGTTTTAAGATTTGAAATGATTAATAATGTAATAAACAAGAAATGAAAGAAAGCAAATAAAGGCAGAGGTTGTGATCAATAGAGGTAAAGTGTGCTAACCTAGTTACTCATCCTATCATGTTATATTCACGTCTAACTACTTTCAATTGATTCAAGTGGGGTTTTAAGTCTTTAGGACAACATTTGGTCAGTTTGTCCTAACCTATAAGCAAAGGCTTCCACCGAAGATCAAGCTACTACCCTTGAAAGTCCAGTTGTTTTTAGTCCCCTAAGCCAAGTCATTAAGTTCCGCTACATGAAAGATTCACAACAATGAGTGCCCGGGCGCTAGCATCTTAGACACTCATCCCTAACTTCTTAAGTTCATCCAAACGGCAGGTGATCATTCGGTCAGTTCACACAAGCGAAGAAGGGTCGTCAGTTGGTCAATTCTTATCCTTCCCACTCAGTCTATTTACTTAGGGTCAGTTGGTCAATTCTCCTAAGCAACTAGACACTACTGCCATTCAAAACTACCGAAACAAGGGTAGCTACCAACAAACTATGCATGCATACATTAGAAACAATTATACGGAAGCAATGTAAACATAAACACAACAATTAAGGAATCATAACTAGGCTAGCACCAAAGGTGCTTAGCCGATCATATTAAAAGAAACAATCAATTCAATGTTTAACATATTGAAATACATGAATCGAATGTAAAAGAAAAGATAATCGCTAATGCTTATAGTTAGGGAGTGATTTCTCCCTTGGAGATGGCTCCGTATGCTCTTCAAGATCTGCCTTTGGACCCCTATTCACGTTCTTTGCTTTTTGGTGTGGAGTGAATGATGTGAAATGCATAATTTATGGCTGGTATTTATAGGCGAGATCTAGTTACGGCGTAACTTAAGTTGACAGTTATGCCGTAACCTTAATATCTTCATAATAATGCTCTCGTAATAGCTGGTTACGGCATAACACATGGGATGAGTTACATCGTATCTTCAATACAGGTTACAAATGACATGACTACGCCATAATCGTTGGAAGGAGTTATGGCGTAGCTTATAGCGGCGTAGAACATCTTTTGACCTAATGGGTTACGGCGTAATCCTTAGTGGGAGTTACGCCATAATATGTTTCTAAGTTGGCCTTCCGAGTCACGCATTAGCTACGGCATAATGTGAGAGTGGAGTTACGCCATAACTTCATCACAGTGGGCATACTATCATTAATCTCATATAAAATCTTCAAATCCGCGTCTCTTTTGCTCCAATGCTCGTAATTTACCTGAAAGTGAAATATAAAGGAAAACAAGCGTAAATCCATATAAATGATATAAAATAAGAGCATTATCGGGGGAAATTGACACTTAATATTCAGGACTATTTGATGTTATCAAATATCCCTCCACTTGAACTCTACTTGCCCTCAAGTAGACCTTATTAGATAAATTTTTAAAAAGATATCTCCCATTACCTAGAAAATATAAGTTTAAAAATCCTTTATGCTAGAATAAAACAAAACCGAACACCTCATGAAATGGGAACACAACACTCAAATTCTCTTAACTAGTCTAAGTGTCAATTTCGGGGTGATCACTCAAAGCACAATCATAGCATGTATTCTATCATAAGCTTGGCGGTCACACAAATCTCCACCACTAGAGTTAAGGACTAAACAATTTTCGAAGGAAATATGGGTAGACACGACAAGGGTCAAAGGTGAATCTTAATTACTAACATGTCACGGAGAAGTGGACAAAATCAATGATACATGACCAAATCCATGGCCAAGACACCAAAGATTACTCGCTTCATCACCTAGACACGCTTCACAACTAAAGGGTAGGATAAGACATAGGATATAATTGGTGTAAAGTAAAAATAACAAGCAAATAGTCTAAACCTATAACCAACTCATCACCGCTTACCGTTCATCCAAAGTTCAAGTTTCAAGGCTAACAAACCGGATCATGATATACCAAGTAGATGTGCCACTAGATGACGTCATGATGGGCACATTACCTGTTCTTCAACTGTTGGTGCAATAATTACCAACTTCATTCTTCAAATGTGAACGAGGTGGCCTCCTCGATATTAAGTCTTTGATGAGCTCTTAAACACAATGCTTATAATTTTGCACTTTACAATCAACAAATAACTACAACTAATTTTTTTTTTTTTTTTTTTTTTTTTTTTTTTTTTTTTTTTTTTACATCACAACTAAACATAGCATCCCCCCACTTGAGATGAACAATATGAGAATTTGGGGGGCCTTCAATGATCTTCAAGTATATTTCTTTCACGAAAGCGTGATTTCCGAACCTCTCTACTTGAACCTTGAACTTAGGTAAACAATGACTTCCCAATCACAAATTAAGACTACACGGTAGGCTAAGGTGAATGGGTGTATCGAAACAATATATATTGGGTGAAAAAAATGAAAGAAATGGCTCAGATGGGTGTATCTAGGGGTATCTTGCACTAAAGGTGAGTGCAACAAAAGGGTTTAACATGGGGGTCGAAAAGTCGAGGTGACTAATCGATAGACACACAAGGATAGGCTATTTGGGTGATAATCCTATAATATTGCCTTCTTAAACTAAGTATTCCAAATACATTAAGCTAACTCAACATACCTCGTCTATGGTCTCAAAATGATGCAAATGCCAAGTTCTAAAGTTTACAAGCTACCGGCACACTCATAATTTGGTGGATTTGGGTAAATATTTGGATGGATAAGGCTAATTTCACCATATAATATCGAGGGTTATAATGTGCTCAACTAAGGTCTAATCTAGTTAGTTTAATAAAAACATGTCAAAATTTTAAAAATGGCATAATTTTTAAAAATAAACTAGAAAAACGAGGGCAAAATAAAGTTCAAGAGATAATTCTACTCCCGTCCCCCCACTTGAAATGTACAAAGTCCCTTTTGTACTAAACGTTAAATAAAGGTGAAGAGAAAGTAGAATTAGAGCGAGAACTTCCCTGAAATTTGCTCCTAAAAAAAAGAAGGCCCACGAAAAGAATCGTGCCTTCGCTTAAGCATCCACGAGCAAACTTCATTCCCTGAAATCACACTACCAACAAGCATAATTCTAAAAAAAAGAAAAAGAAAAAAGAAAAGAAATATAACTCACTTTCGTAGGAATCACGGTTGCATTTAGCGTATGCAACAAGCCTTTTAAACCACTTGGTGTCCCAAGTGGACGAGTGTAGTCTCGTAAGGGCTAGGGGAACATACCCACAAAGTTCATTTAAAAATTATTACAAGGTTATTGTGTTTAAAGAGATAGAAGTAATACTGGAGGATAGTTACGTCATAACTCCTAAAAGGATTTACGCCGTCATTGTGGCAAAACCTGGCAGACGCTACTTGAGGGTAGCTACGGCGTAACCATTGGGGTGAGTTACGCCGTAACTGATGGACAGACCTTGTCCCCGTTCAGGTTACTGATGCAATCTTCTCCAATTCCTGCAAAAATGGTTAAAAACACAAAACTCGACAAAAATAGAAATAAAAGAAATAAAAAGGATAATTCGGGTTGTCTCCCGAAAGAGCACTTTTCTTTATTGACGAGTCTTTAAGTTAGACTCAAAGCCATGAGGCTTTTATGGTGGCCTACGAACTTGGTCAACTTCTTCCGTTTCTTGGCAGCAATCATTCATCCATTCGGCAAAAACTCTTTTTCTGACAGTGTTACCGACGCTACATGTACCAAATTTTTGCAAGAGCCATTCGTTGAATGATGGACACGACTTCCCATAGTCGTCGTCTTCAATTATAGGATTACCATAATTAATGGTGGCACTTATGTTTGACCTTTCATCATTGGTCTTTGCATATAGAAGATGATATTCATTGTAATCACGTTTTAGTTGTTTGATCAAACCTGAATTGATGTTCGAGTCTCCAAATACTTTGTACCAATATTCAAAGGACATATTCCCAAATTTTATGTCGTGTCTTTCAATCTCGTGAGAGCACGTCCATTCTTCCACCTTCATATCCCATTACAATACTCACGAAAAGGATTACACGTGGGCCATGCTTCCATCGATCCATTATGCTCCGCCATTATAGGGATGCAACAATGCTTGATAAGGTCTGGAGCTTCCTCGATGTCCCCCATTGGATTGATATTTTCCTACTCCTACTCACAACTGTCAACACCTTGCCTACAATTTTTAGTCTCTAGGTCATAGCATATAGGTAGGTCAAGTAACGGGACATTGACAACGTCAACTTTTTTTGACAATTCCAATCGAGGATTCAATTGTTCATTCATGCTAAAAGTAATTCGTTCCCCTACAGTTCCCAAAGAAATTTGTTTTTCAAAAACTTTTATATGCGCTCGACAGGTGGCTAGAAAAGGCCTTCCAACAATTAAGTTGTAATTCTCTCGTTTGCCCATGTCAATAACCACAAAATCAGTAGGAAAAAGGAATTTGCCAATTTTTAGAAGAACATTATCAACAACCCCCCGAGGTACAACTTTAGAAGAATCAGCCATTTCAATTATCATTGTTGTTTCTTTTAAATTGGTAAGTTTTAATGTATCAAACAATGAAGTGGAAATAAGATTTACCCCAGCCCCCAAATCAGCTAAAGCGGTAATTTTTAAATTACCGATAGTACACGACAAAAGAAAACTTTCTTGATAGAGTTCCTTTTCAGGAAGTTGGCTTGGCAGGTGCTCGTCATCTTCAGATTTATCATTTTCTCTTAAGTAGTTAATCCCACAAATGTCATTAGTGACAATAGTGTTGCAAAAATCGGCCGAATCGGCCGATTAATCGGTAATCGGCCATACACCGTGTAGAATTTTAAAAATCAGTCAAAAAATCGGCCAGGTAAAAAAATGGGCCAAAAGTCGGTCAAAAATCGGCCGAATTGGTAAAAAATCGGCCTAATCGGTTAAAAATCGGCCGAATCGGTCGAATCGGTCAACTTTAGAAAAATAATAATTTCACGTATGACGCACAATGGGAATCGTTTACTTCACTTATAACGCACAATGAGCCTCATAATCAGAATTGGAGCCTTTTATTGAGATCTGGAAACATAGTAGGCTTGAAATCAGTTAAGATCTTTAGTTTGGTCTTAGAAATACCCAAAACTTGCAGGAAATGTCAATCCGATTAATCCCGCCTTGACCGATTACTCGCTGCAGGGTGGTCGACCGCCCGACTACCGATTCACGATTTTTGCAACATTGAGTGACAGTAGAGGTTCACTGTTCTTCCTTTGGTTTGTCTTGTGCAAATATGACCTTGCACACAAAGGCTTCATTATTACTGGTCCCAAGATTTTTAGCTAACTACCCAATTTGGGTCTTGAGGTTTTTAATTGCGGCATCCTGATTCCGTAAGTTCATGTCAGTGTCCTCTTTCACCTTGACCATCCATTCTTTGAATCTATCATTCTTTTTTTATAGATTCCTCGATGTGTTTATGCATTAACTCTTCAAGGCTAGGTTTAGGAGGGTTATTGTTGATTCTTGTATAGAATCCTGGAGATCTTTCACGGTATTTAGCCCCGTTACCATTATATCAGTTGAATGGTATACTATTTCCATATTTCACCTCTTCAATCCTCTTGACTTCCTCCTTAGATGGACACTCCTTTGTAGGGTGAGTGCCATCGTATTCATTGCACCCAACATGTATAGAGTGCACATTTTCTTTGAGCTTTTTCATATCTCTACCAAGAATCTCGAGTTTGTTATTTATAACTGCAAGGCCTTCCACACTGCCACTTATACTTCGATTGCTTCCTCCGTTGTGACACTTATGAGAGTGGTCAGCCATCTTTTGAATAGTTTCTAAGGCCCTTGTTGGAGTCATTCTAGGTATTGGCCCTTGAGAATCGACCATTTGTCTCGAGGAGATGTTTAGACCTTTCTAGAAGACGTTCACCTTTTGCTGGCTATTAAGGTCATGAGTAGGGCATTTGTATAGGAGTTCGTTGTATCTTTCCCATGCTTGAAAAAACGTTTCATCGCCCTCCTGCTTGAAGTTATGGATTTCTTCGAGTTGCTTTGCAGTCCTAGATGGAGGATAGTACTTTTGAATGAAGTACTTTTTTAGGAGGGGCCAAGTATTAACGGTCCCGGCTGGTAATCTATCGACCCATCTTTTAGCAGCTCCAGTGAGTGAGATAGGGAACACACGTAACATGACAGCGTCGTTCGAGACTCTTGGAATTTTAAATAAGATGATAATGTATTCCACGTTATCCACGTGTTCGTAAGCATCATCGGTAATGCTTCCGGAGAAGGGGTTTGCACGAAGTTCCCACATAAATTGCGGTTTGATTCAAATTGAGCATGTTCAGCGATGGCCGGCCTAACGATCCCCGACCCTTGTTCTTCCCTAGTAAATGCCAAGTATTCCTCTATAGTGAGGTCATCAATGTTTATAACTTCCATGGTACCTGAAACTTGAAAAGAAATCGTGAGAATGCAAGAAAATTCAAAACAAAACTAAAATAAAAGACTTAAAGACTTAACAAAAATCCTATTATAACTCCCCGGTAGCGGCGCCAAAAACTTGATGCAGGTTTTACTGATCGGGTTTTAATATTTATAAGTGTCTCATTTACCTATGGTCCACCCTATGCACTAACGAGCAGTGTACCCGGTCGTGTGTAGTGTAGTAATCGGTAAAACCGAGGTCGTGCCAAGAACTACGTGAGCGGATTCTAATTAAGTCTAGGTGTCACTGTTTTAATGGTTTTAAGATTTGAAATGATTAATAAACTAATAAACAAGAAATCAAAGAAATCAAATAAAGGCAAAGGTTGTGATCAATAGAGGTAAAGTGTGCTAACCTAATTACTCATCCTATCATGTTATGTTCACGTCTAACTACTTCCAATTAATTCAATTGGGGTTTTAAGTTGCTAGAACATCATTTGATCAGTTCGTCCTAACCTATCAGCAAAGGCTTCCACCGGAGATCAAGCAACTACCCTTGAAAGTCCAGTTGTTTTTAGTCCCCTAAGCCAAGTCATTAAGTTCCGCTACATGCAACATTTACAACAATGAGTGTCCGGGTGCTGGCATCTTAGACACTCATCCCTAACTTCTTAAGTTCATCCAAACGGCAGGTGATCATTTGGTCAGTTCGCATAAGCGAAGAAGGGTCGTCAGTTGGTCAATTCTTACCCTTCTCACTCAGTCTACCTACTTAGGGTCAGTTGGTTAATTATCCTAAGCAACTAGACACTACTGCCATTCAAAACTACCGAAACAAGGATAGCTACCAACAAACTATGCATGCATACACTAGAAACAATTATACAGAAGCAATGTAAACATAAACACAACAATTAAGGAATCATAACTAGTCTAGCACCAAAGGTGCTTAGCCGATCATATTAAAAGAAACAATCAATTCAATGTTTAACATATTGAAATACATGAATCGAAAGTAAAAGAAAAGATAATCGTTAATTCTTATCGTTACAGAGTGATTTCTCCCTTGGAGATGGCTCTGTATGCTCTTCAAGATCTGCCTTTGGACCCCTACTCACGTTCTTTGCTTTTTGGTGTGGAGTGAATGATGTGAAATGCAGAATTTAGGGCTGGTATTTATAGGGTAGATCAAGTTACGGCGTAACTTAAGTTGAGAGTTACGTCGTAACTTTAATATGTTTATAATAATGCTCTCGTAATAGCTGGTTACGGCATAACACATGGGATGAGTTACGCCGTATCTTCAATACACGTTACAATTGACATGACTACGCCGTAATTGTTGGAAGGAGTTACGGCGTAGCTTATAGTGGCGTGGAACATCTTTTGACCTAATGGGTTACGGCGTAATCCTTTGTGGGAGTTACGCTGTAATATGTTGCTGAGCTGGCCTTCTGAGTCACGCATTAGCTACGGCGTAATGTGAGAGTGCATTTACACCGTTACTTCATCACAGTGGGCATACTATCATTAATCTCTTATAAAATCTCCAAATCCGCGTCTCTTTAGCTCCAATGCTCGTAATTTACCTGAAAGTGAAATATAGAGGAAAACAAACGTAAATCCATATAAATGATATAAAATGCAAGCATTATCAGGGGAAATTGACACTTAATATTCAGGACTATTTGATATTATCATAGTACAATGGTAAATAATACGCAAGTCCAACGAAACACAAGTTCTTACCGCGACCTAAATAAATAAGACGCCTTTGGTATGATACTATAAGTTTAATATGCATATGAGTTTTATAAAGTTTTATCACCCATATAAACTTGTAATGAAGTTTTATAAAGATTCGCAAGTCAAATCGTTTAAGAAAAACAAGTAAAACTCGTTTTTAGATCCAAAAAACACTAACAAAGTTGTTGGTTGAAAGTGTTTCTCGATCTCAAACGGGCGTAACTCATTCGTTTCTTGGAAAATTTTGCTCAATTAAATCCCTAAACATTCATTTATGTGTCTAGTTTCAAGAAACCATGGTATCGTTTAGCGAAATCATGTTTTAGATACTCAAAAAGGCCGTAAAAGCTGCTGTCCACAATTAACAGTTTTGTTTCAAAATTTTACCCGACTTCGCGAGGCTATAACTCTGTTTTTCAACCACTTTTCAAAATTCAAGTTCCTAGAATTAGGTCTATGTCTTAGCTTTCCAAAATGTCTAATTAGAGCTTAGAGTTTGAATTTTAAGTCCTTGAAATATGTGCAACAAGATTATAAATATACAAATACTAGTAAATTTCTAAAAATTATAAATTTTCACAAAAACCTTCGTAAGACCTTATATTACAATGTGGAGAAAAATATTTGCCAAAAAGGTTTTTTAAAGTGGTTCAAACTAGCTAGCAAGAGAGCTCATTTTCAGGACAGATTTAAGGTTAATTACAACTAAGTTTAAAATAACTTCCAGCCCTACAAATCTAACAAGGTGATATAAAATGATGCTTAATAAGTTAATATAAATGAAAAATAGTTATATGAGATGCTTACAAATATTTGTGGTGATTGGTGTAAAAAAAATGTACAAGAACTCACTCCAAACCCTAAATCTCAACTCCAAACCCTAGCTTCTTGCAAACCCTTTTATATAAAACTTGTGGAAAACTAGAAGGGGGGTTGAATAGTTTTACCAATTTAAAACTTCCTTTTAAAATATTTAGATCGACTTATGTCAATCTACTTAGATGTGTATGTTAGACGTTAATAGATAGATGTATAAAAGTGTAATGAAAGATAAAGAGTAAGAAGCACATAACCATGACATGAGTATTTATAGTGGTTCGGCTACAAGGACACCTTCCTTGCCCTACTCCACTCTCCGAGTCACCTACTCGAGAGTTCGTAATCACTACACGACACCAACTCCTTATGGCGGAGAAGCCTTCACAACGTCGCCTACTCTTTTTCTAGTACTAGGCTAACCACCAGGTTCTTTCACACCAAGGTGAACCACACCTACCACAACGTCGCCTACCCTTTATCCGGTACTAGGCTAAGTACCGAGTTCCATTACAATGGAGGAACTACTACCCAACACTACACAACACCTAATCCCAAAGGAGACCCACTCCTTATTACAACACCATCAAGGACATCAACATCCTTGGAAACAAACTATCACTATGTGTATAATGATGCACCTTATCGATTATACGACCTAGGTATTCTTCACAAATGCCACTTGATTTGATTCCTAGGCATCCTTCACTAATGCCTTTGACACAACGCTTGACACCTTTCACTAATGCCTTTTTCTTGACACCTTTAGCATTCTTCACTAATGCTTTTGACATGGACGTTAAGCATCTTTCACTAGTGCTTACGTCTGGATTCTTTCGGCATCCTTCACTAATGCCTTCGACACAACACTTCTATAGAGGAAAAAAGAACTATCAACAAGAGAACCTCAGTAGTCTTGATGATGACAAAGCATGGCAACTCATGGACTTGAGCTTGCTCGACTTCAAGAAGTGGTGATCTCGCCTTTAAGAGGAACCTAGAGAATCACACAAAAACAAAAGACAAACTACATAGAAAGATCCCTTAGGATCAGTGGTTAGAGAGTTACAATACTTGGGGAAAGTATGTGTGAGAGTGGCAAACCAAAAGGACGAAATGGCTCACAATTTATAGAGGAGAAATGCTTACTGTTCCCCGGATCCCACGAATCCCTCCCTCAAGGGATCTGTCTAGTGTAAAACAAGGGATCCGTGGGACGCTCCTTTTGCCCATGGGTATTTTGGTTATGGGTCATGGGTTATGAGTTGATCTATGGATCTTTTATTAGATACAATGTATCTAATGAGTGCAATGCACCTAGTCAAATAGGTATGGGTCAATACCATGGGTTATGGATATGTTCCATGGGTTGTAGTTTTTACCCATTTATAATACATACTAGTTATGTATATATTTTGCCCAATATGTAAACACTAGTTGTTGTACATATATATTATTAAATCATAAAATCACTTATACTTGTTGTAGTGTTTTTTGTGAAAACGTAAGTGTGTTAGAAAACTATTGGCTCAAACTAATTACGTATTTTCTTTGTTTCGTTAAAATGATTTTACGTTTGTTATTGACAAAACATTAGAAGATCGTAAAATATAAATAAACGTTTTTACGGCTTATTTGTATTAACAATCTCCCCCTTTTTGTTGATGACAAAACATAAAATTATTTTAAGGAAAAACTAAAAAATTCATAAAAGTTCGAATTGGAGTTTTTACTCTCTTCTCCCCCTTTTTGTCGAAACAAAAAGAGCGTTGAAAACAAACTAACACATTGTTTTAAGAAAAGCATGTAAAAGAAAAAAAAATGTAAAGAGAGCAAGTGACGGGCATGGTTTCGTCTTAACTCCCCCTTGACGAGTCCATCCCTTTGTGAGGGCGTCAAGTAACTAAAAAACTAGTAAGCTATTGTTTTGAAATTTTGATTGCAAAATGGTTTCGTCCTTGTGACGAAAATGCTCCCCCTAGAAGATTGCAATATTGCAATGGGATGTCATGAAGTGTAATCCAAATAAGGATTATGTTGCAAATGGTTTTGCAATATTTGATTTTGACACAAAGCTCCCCCTAGCTTAGGATGTCAACGTCTTCATGCTTATTTTGAAAATCTACAAAATAAAGGTTAGAGAACAAGAGTATAGTGCATAATTTCCTGCAAATAAGACTCAAGTTAGTGGAATTTTGTTCTTTTGTACCACGGATCCCACGGTTCCCTCTTTTGAGGGATCCGTCTAGGAAATTTCCAGGGATCCGTCTATCTGGTGACATATTATTTAGCAAAGGTGATATACCAAACAATGCTAAATATAAGAGTGAGATATGTATTAAAAACAACAAACATATACTCAAAACAATATGGCAAATAAGTTATCATTCAATAAACAAAGAGATAATCAACAAATCTCTAAAACTAAGAGAATGATTTAGCCATACATTTTCTACTAATACTAATAAGTTACTAAAGCCTAGAATGCAACAAAGTGCTTGAGTCTAAGGATGAGTAGACTTGTTGATTTGGTCCAATCTTTCAAGAAGATGATTAAACATGAAATGCAACTCATTTCGTACTTCTTGAAAAAGTCCTTGGGTGATTAGACAACTAGAGCAATTATTATCTTGATTTGGAACCGGAGGAAAATGGATATTTTGAGGAGGCTCTATGAATGATGGTGGGGTTTCATTAAGAGAATTAGGGTGAGGTTCTACTAAGAATGAGGGTGGTGGTAATGGATATTCCTCCATATGATCAAGTCCTTGGTGGTTCCTTGTTTCCAATGATGGACTAGTTGGTGTTATAGGTGGCTGAGGATGAGATGGCCTAGGGGGTAAGTCCTCTATGTTGTGGGAATGTGGAGATGATTGTGAGGTGTTAAATGATGTGGCTCTAGGCACCAATAATGTTGGTTGGGTTGAAAAGGGTGTGTTTGGTTTAGTAGAGTTTGGTGATGATATCCTTGTGGGAACAATCCTCTTGGGATTAGTTTGATTGGTTGCTTTGGTGGAGGGGAAATTCTAGCATTTGTGGGCTTAACCAGAGATGATTCGGTTGAGGAAACTTCATGTATAACTCGAGCAAGTTTCTTGGGTGGTTTTTGGGTTGATGACTTAGCACTAGGAGCTTTCCTCATGATGAAATGGCTAAAGAAGGTGTTTCTAATTGCTGAGAATTATGTTGTGTTTGATGACTAAGGGGTTCTAGCAAGATGACTTATAAAGAGAAGAAATTGGCAAGTGCATTTAAGACTTAAACCACTAAGATTCTTAGGAATGTGATGATTAACATGCACAAGAGTCAAATTCAGAGTTTTACTGATCTAGGGACTCAATTAAGATGAGGTGGAGTATTCAAGTTAGCAAGATGGGCTTGAAATGATTGTTTTAGCTAGAGTTAACATAATCTGTCACCCGGATCCCACGGTTCCCTCCAATGAGGGATCCGCCTAGGCTAATCCTAAGGATCCGGCTCTCAGCAGCTATGAAAGGAAAAAAAATGATGTATCTAAGGTCTAAGACCTATACCATCTTGAGTTTTTTAGTCCTCCTAAGTATCTTAAATGAGGGTGTACTTGAATGATCAAGAGCAATGAGTGATATAGCTAATGATTGCCTTTTATGGAAGGAAAATGAGACTTTGTGACCACCAATGGATGTTCAAGGATGACATTAAGAATTTTGATGGTGTCAAGTTATAATAAATGATCCTAGAGATAAGATGTGAGCTTGAGATGAAGTTTGAAAAATCCTCAGAAATCAAAAGAATTGAAAAACTAATTTTTGACCCGTTTTGAAATAAGGATGGCTAGAAACAAATTCCTAAGATTGTTCAATATATTCACCTAAGCGTTTTGAGATGTGAAAAGCAATTTGTAAGTATTGAAGCGTAAATATGGTGAGTTTATAAATCAAAAGGCACTTTGAATAAGATCTTATGTAAGCTATGAGTGGGTTTAAAGCTTTCTCATGCTTGAAGAAGACTTAGTTGGGTTCTAAAGTCTTATGTTTAGCTAGTGTGAAGTGATCTAGTAAACTATTTTGATGTATGGGATACTGTATTGCTGATCTGTTGTCACGGATCCCACGGTTCCCTCAAGGGAAGGATCCGTCTAGGCTAATCCTAGGGATCCGGCATCTGCAGATCAGAACCATCACAGAATCAAGTGCAGATTTTGCACCTAGCAATATACACTAATAACTATTAAACTAAGCAACGAAATAAACATGTAATCACATAAAACATATCATAGATAATGGTAGAAATAGTAATATCCAAGATAACACAAACAAACATGCTAAAACATAATCATTCATACACAAATCAAGTGTCTCAAGACAATCATAATCCTATAGTCTCTTTCGTCAATTCTTTCTTTTCCTCTTTCCCGACTTTGTGACGTGATAATCTAGGTTTTGAATCATACCCCTTAATTGTTTGAATTCCGCGGTCTCATTTGGAATATCTGGGAGTTGTTGATAGTAATCAAAGGGTTCCAATTCAATGTTAGCTATGGGGTCGACATCTTCTTCTTCTTCATCTTCTTCTACTTCACCATCCGAGGAATCTGAGAGAGCTTTAGGTTTTCTTCCATTGACCGTGAACCATTTAGGGGGTTGTTTGGTAAGAGGTACCATGACGTGATCGGAAAGGAAATGATCATCGTTGATAGGAGATGGTTGCAATGCACTAACATACTTACAAAGTCGTGTTAGGAGCATACCATATGGAAGTACCATGTTGGAAACTTTGAATACCTCGGCCATTCTCTTCACCACGTAATAGGCGAGATTAAATGGCTTTTGGTGGATGAGACAATAAATCATTTGCACGAGACATGCATTTGGATGATCCTTGTTACCAACTAGGCTAATGACGTTTTCCCTAAGAATTTCTTCCCATTTTCTAAACATGGGGTGCATTTCGAATAGTTCCATTTGAAAGGGATCACGGTGAATAAGCTTCTTGTTTCGGTTGAGACGGGATTGGTCGGCTCTTACTTTGAAAATGGTGTCTCGGACGGTTTCGGGTTCATCAAGAGGAGTATGGTATATTGGATTGGGATCAAGAGCAAAGGATTGACAAGATATTGCCCAATCTTGAGAGTACATACAAATTCCTTCACAAGGAATGCGAAGGGTTTGAGCGAATGTTTTGAGGGGTAAAGTGAAGCTTCGTTTATTGATGATGAAAGCGATTGAAATGCTATCATCGGTGTTTCGAATGATCCTAATGCTTTTATAGAATTCAAAGATGAAAACCGGGCAAATTTGTTCATCAATGTCAAGAAGACAATCAAAGTTGATTGCCGAAAAGACTTGACGAATGTCGGTATCTTCAAGGAAACATTCCTTGACTACACGACCTTCGTGAATAAGTCGTTTTTCAAGTCTTTTGAAGACTTTGCGATCGGTTTTTGATAATCCTTCTTTCCGATAGTAATGGGTGTGGTAATGTATGGTATCATGATGGTCTTGTTGAGTGGCTTTAGGCATGGTTGGTCCTAGAAACACAAATATTCCAATTAGGCAAAATTTGTTGAGATGGGTTTATGGTTTTGATTTGTATTAACAATGTTGTGAATACAATCTAATCTTAGTTGTGTGAAAGCTCTTTTTAATGATCAATTTTGAAAACCCTAATTAAATTAATTGATTAAAATTTGGGAAACCATAAACCCTAGGATGAGGATGATGAAAATTAGAACATGTTAGTGTAATTACTTACAATGGTGTTCTAGCGAAGAGTACTTGAGGATATGGAGTCCTATGAGGAGGGAATCAGTTCTTGAGTCGTTTTTGTGTTTAGTGGGGAGAGGGAAAATGATCAGTAATGATTTTAAAAAGCGTATAGCTGTTTTCTGTCCCACGGTTCCCCCGGATCCATTGTATTTGGGATCCGGCTAGTACAACTAGAGGGATCCGGCTACTGTGGACAGAAAAAGGGTCGTTTGGCATTATTTTTGTAGTAGGCTATAAACTAGCTTATGGAACAAAAATAGTTGAGGTTTCAAATGAAAAGATGTTTTGGTCAATGGGATTTGAAAAGTTAATTATCAAGGATCCATTTGTGACCACGCGAAGAAATCAAGAGAAATACTATTCCCGATGAAGAGTAAGTCGGGAAATTGACGAAAGAGAGACTTTTAAGAGACTAGCAATTATTAAACAAACAAGAACTATGATATCAACATAATCATGTAAGCTAGCTAATGAAAATTAAACATACCTGATGAGTGTCTAAATACTCATCATTTTTATACTGTTAGAATGCCAAAAACATCTGAAAACACTCAGAAATGCTTCAAAATGATAAAAATATCACAAACAAGTGTTTTATATGTTTTAAATGCAAAAACATCAAAATCTGATGAAAAACGTATCAAGTTTGCATAATTGGCAGTTTTAGTCCCCCAAGTTTGAAAAGTTGTCAAAATCAGTCCCTGGTAATTCAAAAACTTGTAAAATATCATTTTAGGTCCTTGAGATTCAAAAGTTGTCAAAACAAACCCTTTAAAGTTTAAAAATCACAAAATGACAACTTTAGTCCCTGAACTTTGGAAAAATGTCAAAAATAGTCCTTGGTTAATTTAAAAAGTGAAAATTATCAAGTTTTAACCTTGTTCTATTCATATTTGACAAAAATGGTCCTTATGATGAAACTTTTGAGAAAATTACATATTTGGTCCCTCAAGTTTCAAACTTGACAGTTTTGGTCCCTGGATTTGTAAAAATGGAAATTTTTAACAATGGTCCTTGAACTAATCTTACTTGGCAGGTTTTACCCTTGTGATAAAGTTTGGAAAATGCTCAAGTCCAGCCCTTCAACTTTAGCCAAATTACATGGATGGTCCTTATTGTTAAACCACACCAAACCGGACCCTTTATTTAATATAAGCCCAATCCAACCCAATACACTTAACCCGGCCCAAAATTTAAAAACGGATAAACCGCGCTCACTGTTCACCTTCCACCCCCACCCCTGTAACTCAAAACCAGAGGTGGTTTTACCACCTCTACCTCACCATTTCCACCTCATCCACCATTTCCAGCTCACCCCCCTCCTATCATCACATCCCACAAGCCATTTAATGCATCCCCACCAAGTGACCTTCACTGTAGCACTCACAATATCTGTTTTCTCTGAAAAATCACACCCAACTCCATGCCTACTTCCCAACTTGTCCCCTACACCTCACATAACACTCCAAACTTCTTTAATTGGTTTGAAATTATCTCAAGCAGCCATGAGCACTTTTGGCGCCAAAAGTAAAATAGAAGGCTGAGATGAATTTGACTGCTTCAATGGTCAAGACTTTTGATGGGATTTGTTCAGAGACAGCTGGGGAGTTCAAAAAGACTATAAAGAAAGCAGAGGAGTCATGAAAGAAAGATATCTAGAATAATTTTAAATTTCATTGTCGTTTTAGCTTAATTCTAAATTCCAGTGCATTTTAAAGCTTTTAAATCTTGTATTTCATGTTATCAGTGTAATATAAAACTTTTATAAGCATCAATTTCCAGTTTCAAGTTTTATCTCATGTTATGCAATTTTTACGAATTCAAAGAAATCTCAATCTGTTAAAATGTTATTAGAAATTGTTACTTTGGACTGAGAAGCTCATATAAGCTCCTTATAAAGCTTATGCAAGCTTTTAGATACTCTTAAAAGCAGGTTATAAGAAAAAATCAAAAATTCACAAAAATACCACTTAATTAGTTAAAAAATCAAAAATCATGGTACAAGGTTCAAAAATACTGGAGCAGGATGTATAATGGATGGTCTTGGGTATAGTGCTTATTGGTAAGCTATAGGATCTGTTACTTGGTCCTAAGTTCTCAGTTTTCAACTCAAAGTCATTTGTAAGCTTTTGCTCATTTCTTGCATTTTACTGTTTAAATCAGTCATTAGTTGTAATATCTGTTTTTTATTGTTCACTAGCTCTAGTTAAGTCTAATTAAGCTTTAAAATCAGTTGTTTGTTAATTTAAATTTATAGTTTACAAAAATTTCATTTTCACAGTTAATTTAGCATAGTTGTTATTTCTCAATATTATGTTGTTATTGATATGGTTTAGTGCTTATTCAGTCTTAATAAGTGATAATATCAGGTTTTAAATCATGTTCATGGTCTGAATCTTGGTTATCCTTTGAAAAACATCAAAACTGTCATAAATAGGAGTGTTTGGTTTATCTTGGTAATCTGTGTAAAAGGTAGTGCAGACCTGTACTTGTGGTTGTTTTGTGTCTAACTTGGTCTTAATAACTCAGTACAAGCAAGAAAACTAGTGGTTATTAGTTTAAAAGTCAACAATCCTTTTAATCTCATTTTATGCATTAACTGTTGGATTTTTAGGATCAGTGATCATGATTTTGTGTTAAAAAGTTGTTACCAAACATCAAACAAGTCTTAATATACCCTAATACATCAATATCAGTGTTTTAGATCAATCACAAGTTCATAAAAGTCAAACTAAGTGTGTCATTAAAAAGTCAAAAATCTGTCCTGTGCACAGATTTGGTAGCAAGTTCATAAGCTCTTAGAGAGCTTATTAGTGATCTTTATCTTGTGTGTTTTGGCTTTTTTTGAGAAGCCAACCAAGCTGTCTCAAGGTTACAAGTTCCTATTTTCCATTTACAGCTTATTTGATAGCTTTTTGTTTAGCTTATTTTTCTCACCATTTCAATACTGTGTCCTGTGCACAGTTTTTACATCCAAGTTCATAAGCTCACACAGAGCTTAATATTTGGTCAAATCCTCTGATTTTTGGTCTTAAGATAGCCAACCTGGTCCTTTTCAAGTTCCAAGTGTCAAATTCCCTTTTGCAGCTTATTCTCTAGGCCTGCACTAGCTTATCATTTTGACCCATTTTACTCAGCATTAACTGAGTCTCAAATCAGTGGGTTCTCAGGTTTTGAAAAAGCATCTCACAAGCTCATGTTAGCTTGTCTGGCCATCATCTTTGGTTTATAGGTAGTCAACCAGGTCTTATGCAAGTTCCATTAATTGCTTTTCAGTTTTAGCTTATTGTTTGATCTGTGCAATAGATTAAAGTAGCATACAAAAATCTGTTTTGCTTATCAAAGCTCAATACATCAAATCTGATCAATTGGTATTCCAAAGGTTTAAGCTTGTTGAAACTTATTCCATTTAAGTTCTTATAGCATATTTTAGCTTTCTTATCAGTTTGGTGGTCTTTGGTTATAAATTGGCTTATTCAAGTGCTTTTTGATAAGCACTTATAATAGCAGTTTCATTTTCTTCCAAACAAGCCTATGTTTTTCTATTTTTCATAGATTCAGCATATTAAAATAAACTTTTCCTGAAATTTTCATTATTTTTCATAACTGTTTGCTATTTTTCTTAATTAAAAACAGTTTTTAGGTATTTTTAAATAGCTTTTAATACAAATAAATTATAAAAAGTCCAAAAAAATGATTTTTCAATTTTCTTAGGTTAAGATAAATATAAAAGTAATAAAAAGTATTTTTCCATATTTTTCTCCTTTTATTTGGTATTTTTAATAATTTTTATTAGTTTTAAATAGTTTTAAATTAATAATAAATACAAAATAAGTCTAAAAAATATATTTTTTAGTTTTAAAATAAGTTTTATCATATTTTAGACTTTTCTAAGTTATAATTTCATTTTTCTAGGTTAATTTTGTATTTTCTTGTATTTTAGTGCAATTTTAATACTTAATAAATAGTTTTTAATTAATAATAATTAAATAAATAGTAATAAAAATAATTTTCTTTTTTCTAATAATTTTATTTTATTATTAGGATTCCAAAAGTATAATTTTTATACTTTTAGGTCTTTTATTTCTTTAGAACTCACTTTTTATTTTATACGTAGACGTAATTTTATTTTAAACGTAAGTTTTAAGTTTTAGGTTTTAAACGTTCATCGCCTTTAAAAATAGTGATAGCGTTTATTTAATAGATTTTAACTTTTTAATCTTTTTAATTTGCATTTAAGTCGCTGTTATTTGTTAATCTTTTCTTTTAGTATAATTTTCCATCCAAAACCCTACTGATTGCTATCCTTAGTGATCATTCTATCATCTAAAGTTGTTTTAAACACCAATTCATCCTCCGTGGGACTTAACGACCCAGGAATTCCCTATATTCCTCTGATCTTAATTGCATTTGCGTCTGAGCTGTTTTAAGTCTATTTGACTTGACTGTTTAGCGCCGATCAAATTTTGGCGCCGCTGCCGGGGAGGCTGTAAGCGTGTTTCTAGCATTATCAGACCCGTACTTGCACATATACCACAGTTTGTAAAAAGTTTTCTGTAAAGTTAATATATATCAAAAAGTTCATTAACGCTTTTCCTAAAGTGTTAAAAACCCAAAAACAATATAAAACAACAAAACAATCGTAACGTTTTCTGTCTTGTGTTTCTTTTAAGGTGATTCTTAAAGAGATACGATTTGGTTAAAACGGGACGATACCAAAAATATTTCCCAAAAGTTTTCAAACCCCATCAGCACAAATCATACCTACGTCTTTTCAGTGGTACTTAATTGAATACATAAAAATCAACCACCGCAAATCAAGGCAGTGCACTACCTAACTGGGGGTGCGACCATTAATAAGTTCCCGAACATCAGATTTAAAACTTGCCTTTGTGTCACTTGTGATTTGGTGTACCTTTTTCAAAGAAGCCAGTTCATTTGTGATTATTGGTTAAAGTTCACTTGTGTTTTGCCTCATTTGTTTTGAAAATTGGTTTTTATATATAGTGCATGCGCACTCGTTCTTCCAGTTCTACAAGTCCACTTTCCGAACTTGGAAACATTCCTCGCAGACGTAGAGGACGTTCAGCTCCTTCAGCCGTGACTGAGGAACGTCTACCACCACCACCACCTGTCGAAATGGCAGAAGACAAACCTATGAATGAGCTTCTCCAAGCACCCATTGAGGGTTACGGAGATGCCATTGTTGTCCCAGCCATTGTGGCTGATACCTTCGAGCTCAAGACCGGGTTGCTTAATCTAGTAACCCAAAGCCAATTCTATGGTTTTGAGCGGGATGATCCTCACGCACACATTCGATGGTTTAACAAGATAGCATCTACCATCAAGTACAAGAATGTCCCATCCGAAGCTATCAAGCTTCTTCTGTTCCCATTTTCTCTAGAGGGACAAGCCCGGAATTGGCTTGAGAAACAACCCCCTCGTTCTATAGAGACATGGGAAGATCTAGTTACCAAGTTTGTTAACGAGTTCTATCCTCCATCCCGAACCACAAGTCTTAAGAATGAGATAATGAAATTTTCTCAGAGATTTGATGAATCATTCGGGGAGGCATGGGATCGTTACAAAGAATTGCTCCGCAAGTGTCCACATCATGGTTTTACCGAGTTAATGCAAATGGATACTTTCTATAATGGTCTGAGACCAGCTGACCAAGACTCTCTGAATGCCTCCGCGGGAGGTAATTTCCTTAGCAAAACCACCAAAGAAGCCTTACAAATCATTGAAAACAAGTCCCAGGTCCGTTCTTTCCGCACTAAGACATATCAAAATCAGTCTAATGCTGGACCTTCTACTTCATCTCCTGTGAGTACATCTAGCACCGATGCTAAGATTGATAAACTCACAGATGCTGTTCAGGCTTTGGTTCTTGCTAACCAAAAGAAAGTCACCTTCACTCAAACACCAACACATGGTGAAGTGAAGAAAGTTGAAGTTTGTGTCACTTGTGGTGGTCCTCATGCATACTACAACTGTACTGCCACTGATGGTAGTCCGTTTGAAGCAAATGCTATAGCCGGTACTTCTAATCAAGGAGGTAATCAATACCGTCCTCAGAATGAACCAAACTACCGTGCTAGCAATTATCAGGCACCACCCGGTTTTAACCAGAATCCTAACCGGAATCAGAATCAACCTAGAATGAACCAAGGTTATCAAAACCAAGGCAATTTCTATCCTGGACCTAATCAAGGTTTCCAACAACAAGGGAACCTTCATCAAAACAATTTCAATCGAGGGAATCAATTTCATGGGAATGTGAATTCTAATCAAGGGAATTTTCAACAACAAGGTCATAATCAAAACATCAGACCTCAAAATTTCCCTCCTAATCCACCTCCCATTATTACTCCTCCAGGACCATCATCTGATGAGTTACTGAAGCAGTTTATGAAATCCCAAGATGAGATGAACAGATTGTTGGTCAGTCAGATCGCTGATCTCAAGAAGTCTTTAAATGATCGACCCTCGAGCTCAGGTACTTTACCGAGCAACACGATCGCTAACCCGAGGGGCGATGCTAAGGCGATCACGACCAGAAGTGGTGTTTCATACACTGGACCTGCTATTCCTACTACCTCTTCTTCTTCTCCTCCAAAGGTAGTGGAAAGTGAACCGAGGACACACAATGGACCTACGACTCCAATGCCCCCTCCTCCTGTGGCAATGAGTCAAGTTACCAAGGAAACAACGGACAAAGTGCATTATTCAAATCCAAGTAATACCGCACAAGTCCCACCTTTGGTAGTCCAACCTCAAGTTGTCCAGAAACCCAAGTCTAATCCAGGAGTTGTTTTTGAACCACCTGTAGCTCCCGTTGAAAATATCAAATCCAAATCTTCTATTCCATATCCATCACGTTTGAATGAGCAAAAGCTCCGTGAAAAAGCTAGTCATCAAATGGACAAATTTTTCCAAATTTTCCAAGAGTTACATTTTGACATAAGCTTTGCGGATGCTATCATGCTGATGCCCAAGTTTGCATCGACTCTCAAACACATGTTAAGCAATAAGGAAAAGCTGTTTGAAATGGCTAAGACTCCTCTTAACGAGAACTGCTCTGCAGTTATCCTGAAAAAGCTTCCAGAAAAGCTTGGAGATCCTGGGAAATTTCTCTTACCTTGTGTATTCCCAGGAATGGTTGAATGCTTTGCCCTAGCAGATCTTGGTGCAAGCATTAACCTAATGCCATATTCAGTGTGGAAGAAATTATCTCTTCCGGAACTCACTCCTACATGCATGAATCTCGAGCTTGCAGATCGTACAATATCCCGTCCTCTTGGCATTGCCGAGGACGTATTTGTGAAAGTAGGAAAGTTCCATTTCCCAGCTGACTTCGTGGTTGTTGATTTTGATGCCGATCATCGGGTTCCTCTCATTGTTGGTCGAGGATTCCTGAGAACGGGCCGTGCTCTCATAGATGTATTTGAGCAAGAAATCACATTACGTGTTGGTAATGAAGCTGTCACTTTTAACCTTGATCAGACTTCGAGGTACTCTGCAAATTATGATTCTGAATCGGTTAACCGAATAGATATCATTGATGTTGCTTCTGAAGAGTACTCGCAAGAAGTTCTTGGTTATGATCATAATTCTTCGAGTGATAATATCACTCATTCATCTCAACCTATCATCGCCAATTCTACTCCTTCTCTCACCCCATTTGAGGAAAGTGACTTCATCTTAGAAGAGATTGAAGCCTACTTATCCAGTGATTCTGTTCCATGGGAAATTGATCACGCTCCAATTGACATTGAGGGAGACATACTTCTCATTGAGAAGTTGCTTAATGATGATCCATCATCAGCCCCTCACTTTAGTGATTCAATTCCTGATGAGATTAATCAAAATGAGATTAATCTGGAGGGAGATTTTCTTCTTGAGAAATTGTTAAATCATGACATTTCTCATCCTCTCCCTTCCATCAAACTTCATAACAAGGAAATCAAGTCAGTTGAGAAAACTGAAGAATTTCCTGAGGTTGAGCTTAAGGACTTACCGCCTCATCTCGAGTATGCATTTCTTGAAGGTGATGATAAATTACCAGTCATTATTGCTAGAGATTTGAGTAAAGATGAAAAAGCTGCTCTCATAAAAATCTTGAAGTCACACAAGCAAGCAATTGCTTGGAAACTCTCCGACATCAAAGGTATAAACCCTGAGTTCTGTACTCACAAAATCTTGATGGAGGATGACTTTAAGCCCGCAGTTCAACATCAGAGACGCGTGAATCCAAAAATCCATGATGTTATCAAACAAGAGGTTATCAAACTTCTTGATGCAGGATTGATTTACCCAATCTCAGATAGTCCTTGGGTTAGCCCAATTCATTGTGTTCCGAAAAAGGGTGGCATAACTGTTATCACAAATGAAGATAACGAGTTAATTCCAACTCGATTGGTAACGGGATGGCGTGTTTGCATCGACTATCGTAAGTTGAATGACGCCACTCGTAAAGACCATTTTCCTCTACCCTTTATGGACCAAATGCTTGAGAGATTAGCAGGGAATGAATACTATTGTTTCCTTGATGGTTTCTCGGGGTACTTTCAGATTCCCATTGATCCAAAGGATCAAGATAAAACCACATTCACCTGTCCATACGGAACTTTTGCCTACAAACGTATGCCTTTTGGCTTATGTAATGCTCCTGGCACGTTCCAACGATGTATGATGGCCATATTCCACGACATGATCGGGGAAACAATGGAAGTGTTTATGGATGACTTCTCGGTCATTGGGGATTCTTTTCAATCATGTCTCTCCCATTTAGATAAAATGCTTCAAAGGTGTGAAGACACCAATCTATGTCTAAATTGGGAGAAGAGCCACTTTATGGTCAAAGAAGGCATTGTCCTTGGCCATAAGATTTCAAAGAACGGGATTGAGGTAGATAGAGCAAAAGTCGATGTTATTGCTAAGCTACCTCATCCTACTACCGTCAAAGGTATTAGGAGTTTTTTAGGTCATGCCGGTTTCTATCGTAGATTCATTCAAGATTTTTCCAAAATCGCCCGGCCAATGACCCATCTTCTTGAAAAGGATGCTCCTTTTATCTTCTCACCCGAGTGCATCATAGCTTTTGAAACATTGAAGAAAAAGCTTACTGAAGCACCCATTCTCGTTGCTCCCGACTGGGATTTACCTTTTGAGCTTATGTGCGATGCAAGTGATTTTGCTATCGGCGCAGTCTTAGGGCAACGAAGAAATAAGCATTTTCAGCCTATTCACTACGCAAGTAAGACTATGACTGAAGCTCAAACTCATTACACCACCACAGAAAAAGAGCTATTAGCCGTGGTGTATGCTTTTGAAAAGTTTCGGCCGTACTTAATCTTGACCAAATGCGTAGTGTATACGGATCACTCGGCTCTTAAATACCTCTTTGCAAAACAAGATGCAAAGCCGAGATTACTCCGTTGGGTTCTCCTCCTCCAAGAATTTGATATTATCATACGTGATAAAAAAGGAGCTGAGAACCTGGCTGCTGATCATCTTTCCAGATTAGAAAACCCTCACCAAGATGTTTTCGAGAAGAAGGATATTAATGAAACATTTCCTCTCGAGACACTCAATGCGGTTTCTTTTCGTGGAAATTCTTCTACCCCATGGTTTGCTGACTTTGCAAATTACCATGCGGGTAACTTCATTGTGAAAGGGATGTCGACCCAGCAGAAGAATAAATTCTTCAAAGATGTTAAACACTATTTCTGGGACGACCCTTTCTTATTCAAAATCTGTGCGGATCAAGTCATCCGACGGTGTGTTTATGGACAAGAAGCTCTTGACATTCTCAAAGCTTGCCATGCTGGACCCACCGGGGGCCATCATAGTCCAAACTACACCGCCAAAAAGGTGTTTGATTCCGGGTTCTATTGGCCCACAATCTATAAAGATGCCCACGATTATGTCAAAACCTGTGACGCTTGTCAGCGTCATGGAAATATATCTCAAAGGAATGAAATGCCACAAAATGCCATTCAAGTTTGTGAGATATTTGACATCTGGGGTATTGATTTTATGGGGCCATTTCCATCTTCTCGTGATAACAAGTACATACTCGTGGCTGTTGATTATTTGTCAAAATGGGTTGAAGCAAAAGCTTTACCCACCAATGATGCCCGAGTTGTTGTGAAATTTTTGAAAGCTCTCTTTGCCAGATTTGGAACTCCTCGTGCAATAATCAGTGATCGTGGTACACATTTTTGTAATGACCAATTTGATCGTGTCATGCAAAAGTATGGTGTTACCCACCGTCTATCTACTGCATACCACCCCCAAACAAGTGGGCAGGTGGAAGTTTCAAATCGTGGTATTAAAAGAATCCTTGAAAGGACAGTAGGTGAAAATCGTGCATCCTGGTCGGATAAACTGGATGACGCACTCTGGGCTTTTCGTACAGCTTACAAAACACCAATTGGGTGTACTCCATACAAGCTAGTGTACGGAAAAGCATGTCATCTTCCGATTGAACTAGAGCACAAGGCTTACTGGGCCTTAAAGCATGCAAACTTCGATATACAGACAGCCGGTGATCACAGAAAAGTTCAAATGAATGAACTAAATGAACTTCGTGATCAAGCTTATGAGAACTCTTTGATCTACAAGCAAAAGACAAAGAAGATTCATGACTCCAAGATCAAGAACCGCGTTTTCAACGTTGGTGATCGAGTCCTTCTTTTCAATTCCAGATTGAAGATTTTCTCGGGAAAGCTCAAGTCCCGCTGGTCTGGTCCATTTACCATTACTAAGGTTTATCCTTATGGCACCATTGAGTTATCTCAGCCTGATGGTCCTAATTTTAAAGTGAATGGTCATCGATTAAAGCATTACTTTGGAGAGGACATTCCCCCTGTGGTTGTCCCGGATCTACAAACATTCCCCATGAACCAATGAATGCGGGGATCGAGTCAAGCTAGTGACTCGGGAATAAAAAAATTTTAGCACACACAATATGGGTTTTCACCCATGTTTCTGTTTTCTTATCCCCTTTCTACCACCTTAGTGTGGGGGAGTCTACCCACACTGTTGTATATTCTCATTCTATCTCAAAAAAAAAAAAAAAAAAAAAAAAAAAAAAAAAAAAAATGTGTATATATCAAAAATAAAATAATGGCCGTAGTATTTCCCTTTTATGTTCTTTGTTTCGGCATAACCGCCGGTACTTTGAATATTGAGGGCAATATTCATTTCTAAGTGTGGGGGGGAATTCTCACGAATTTCATGTAATTATTTCACCCAATTCCCCCGTTTTTGGCCAAAATTTTTTTTGGAGTAAGTATTTTTCACTTACTCAGCAAATGGTAATCAGTCCGCCATGTCTAACCCACATAAGGATTGGCTAATCCAGGAGCAAACGGCTCTTGGTAAAGATATCTCAAATCCGTTTATGGCTTGCAATTTGCCTAAAATTGTATGGTGTTCAACTCACCATATCTTTAAACTAGTGAAAAGTTGGCTAGCCCGCAAGTTTATGGCTTGTGGTAAAGGCAGTGGAAAATCCATAATTGGTATTCAGCTCACCAAAGATAATATTTATAATTTATCTAAGAGTTGGCTAGTCCAGAAGGGTACGGCTTCTGGTAAAGACAAAATCAAATCCGTTGAAAGCTGGTGGTTTGCTCAAAATCACATGGTTATCGGTGTACCATAGTTCTTACTTGAACTGAAACATTTGGCTACTCCAGAAGTACTGGCTTTTGGTAAAGAGTTTAAAATCCATTATGTTTTCTCAAATCATTGCTAGGGACTAGCAATATCTTAGTGTGGGGGATTGATGAGTGTCTAAATACTCATCATTTTTATACTGTTAGAATGCCAAAAACATCTGAAAACACTCAGAAATGCTTCAAAATGATAAAAATATCACAAACAAGTGTTTTATATGTTTTAAATGCAAAAACATCAAAATCTGATGAAAAACGTATCAAGTTTGCATAATTGGCAGTTTTAGTCCCCCAAGTTTGAAAAGTTGTCAAAATCAGTCCCTGGTAATTCAAAAACTTGTAAAATATCATTTTAGGTCCTTGAGATTCAAAAGTTGTCAAAACAAACCCTTTAAAGTTTAAAAATCACAAAATGACAACTTTAGTCCCTGAACTTTGGAAAAATGTCAAAAATAGTCCTTGGTTAATTTAAAAAGTGAAAATTATCAAGTTTTAACCTTGTTCTATTCATATTTGACAAAAATGGTCCTTATGATGAAACTTTTGAGAAAATTACATATTTGGTCCCTCAAGTTTCAAACTTGACAGTTTTGGTCCCTGGATTTGTAAAAATGGAAATTTTTAACAATGGTCCTTGAACTAATCTTACTTGGCAGGTTTTACCCTTGTGATAAAGTTTGGAAAATGCTCAAGTCCAGCCCTTCAACTTTAGCCAAATTACATGGATGGTCCTTATTGTTAAACCACACCAAACCGGACCCTTTATTTAATATAAGCCCAATCCAACCCAATACACTTAACCCGGCCCAAAATTTAAAAACGGATAAACCGCGCTCACTGTTCACCTTCCACCCCCACCCCTGTAACTCAAAACCAGAGGTGGTTTTACCACCTCCACCTCACCATTTCCACCTCATCCACCATTTCCAGCTCACCCCCCTCCTATCATCACATCCCACAAGCCATTTAATGCATCCCCACCAAGTGACCTTCACTGTAGCACTCACAATATCTGTTTTCTCTGAAAAATCACACCCAACTCCATGCCTACTTCCCAACTTGTCCCCTACACCTCACATAACACTCCAAACTTCTTTAATTGGTTTGAAATTATCTCAAGCAGCCATGAGCACTTTTGGCGCCAAAAGTAAAATAGAAGGCTGAGATGAATTTGACTGCTTCAATGGTCAAGACTTTTGATGGGATTTGTTCAGAGACAGCTGGGGAGTTCAAAAAGACTATAAAGAAAGCAGAGGAGTCATGAAAGAAAGATATCTAGAATAATTTTAAATTTCATTGTCGTTTTAGCTTAATTCTAAATTCCAGTGCATTTTAAAGCTTTTAAATCTTGTATTTCATGTTATCAGTGTAATATAAAACTTTTATAAGCATCAATTTCCAGTTTCAAGTTTTATCTCATGTTATGCAATTTTTACGAATTCAAAGAAATCTCAATCTGTTAAAATGTTATTAGAAATTGTTACTTTGGACTGAGAAGCTCATATAAGCTCCTTATAAAGCTTATGCAAGCTTTTAGATACTCTTAAAAGCAGGTTATAAGAAAAAATCAAAAATTCACAAAAATACCACTTAATTAGTTAAAAAATCAAAAATCATGGTACAAGGTTCAAAAATACTGGAGCAGGATGTATAATGGATGGTCTTGGGTATAGTGCTTATTGGTAAGCTATAGGATCTGTTACTTGGTCCTAAGTTCTCAGTTTTCAACTCAAAGTCATTTGTAAGCTTTTGCTCATTTCTTGCATTTTACTGTTTAAATCAGTCATTAGTTGTAATATCTGTTTTTTATTGTTCACTAGCTCTAGTTAAGTCTAATTAAGCTTTAAAATCAGTTGTTTGTTAATTTAAATTTATAGTTTACAAAAATTTCATTTTCACAGTTAATTTAGCATAGTTGTTATTTCTCAATATTATGTTGTTATTGATATGGTTTAGTGCTTATTCAGTCTTAATAAGTGATAATATCAGGTTTTAAATCATGTTCATGGTCTGAATCTTGGTTATCCTTTGAAAAACATCAAAACTGTCATAAATAGGAGTGTTTGGTTTATCTTGGTAATCTGTGTAAAAGGTAGTGCAGACCTGTACTTGTGGTTGTTTTGTGTCTAACTTGGTCTTAATAACTCAGTACAAGCAAGAAAACTAGTGGTTATTAGTTTAAAAGTCAACAATCCTTTTAATCTCATTTTATGCATTAACTGTTGGATTTTTAGGATCAGTGATCATGATTTTGTGTTAAAAAGTTGTTACCAAACATCAAACAAGTCTTAATATACCCTAATACATCAATATCAGTGTTTTAGATCAATCACAAGTTCATAAAAGTCAAACTAAGTGTGTCATTAAAAAGTCAAAAATCTGTCCTGTGCACAGATTTGGTAGCAAGTTCATAAGCTCTTAGAGAGCTTATTAGTGATCTTTATCTTGTGTGTTTTGGCTTTTTTTGAGAAGCCAACCAAGCTGTCTCAAGGTTACAAGTTCCTATTTTCCATTTACAGCTTATTTGATAGCTTTTTGTTTAGCTTATTTTTCTCACCATTTCAATACTGTGTCCTGTGCACAGTTTTTACATCCAAGTTCATAAGCTCACACAGAGCTTAATATTTGGTCAAATCCTCTGATTTTTGGTCTTAAGATAGCCAACCTGGTCCTTTTCAAGTTCCAAGTGTCAAATTCCCTTTTGCAGCTTATTCTCTAGGCCTGCACTAGCTTATCATTTTGACCCATTTTACTCAGCATTAACTGAGTCTCAAATCAGTGGGTTCTCAGGTTTTGAAAAAGCATCTCACAAGCTCATGTTAGCTTGTCTGGCCATCATCTTTGGTTTATAGGTAGTCAACCAGGTCTTATGCAAGTTCCATTAATTGCTTTTCAGTTTTAGCTTATTGTTTGATCTGTGCAATAGATTAAAGTAGCATACAAAAATCTGTTTTGCTTATCAAAGCTCAATACATCAAATCTGATCAATTGGTATTCCAAAGGTTTAAGCTTGTTGAAACTTATTCCATTTAAGTTCTTATAGCATATTTTAGCTTTCTTATCAGTTTGGTGGTCTTTGGTTATAAATTGGCTTATTCAAGTGCTTTTTGATAAGCACTTATAATAGCAGTTTCATTTTCTTCCAAACAAGCCTATGTTTTTCTATTTTTCATAGATTCAGCATATTAAAATAAACTTTTCCTGAAATTTTCATTATTTTTCATAACTGTTTGCTATTTTTCTTAATTAAAAACAGTTTTTAGGTATTTTTAAATAGCTTTTAATACAAATAAATTATAAAAAGTCCAAAAAAATGATTTTTCAATTTTCTTAGGTTAAGATAAATATAAAAGTAATAAAAAGTATTTTTCCATATTTTTCTCCTTTTATTTGGTATTTTTAATAATTTTTATTAGTTTTAAATAGTTTTAAATTAATAATAAATACATAATAAGTCTAAAAAATATATTTTTAGTTTTAAAATAAGTTTTATCATATTTTAGACTTTTCTAAGTTATAATTTCATTTTTCTAGGTTAATTTTGTATTTTCTTGTATTTTAGTGCAATTTTAATACTTAATAAATAGTTTTTAATTAATAATAATTAAATAAATAGTAATAAAAATAATTTTCTTTTTTCTAATAATTTTATTTTATTATTAGGATTCCAAAAGTATAATTTTTATACTTTTAGGTCTTTTATTTCTTTAGAACTCACTTTTTATTTTATACGTAGACGTAATTTTATTTTAAACGTAAGTTTTAAGTTTTAGGTTTTAAACGTTCATCGCCTTTAAAAATAGTGATAGCGTTTATTTAATAGATTTTAACTTTTTAATCTTTTTAATTTGCATTTAAGTCGCTGTTATTTGTTAATCTTTTCTTTTAGTATAATTTTCCATCCAAAACCCTACTGATTGCTATCCTTAGTGATCATTCTATCATCTGAAGTTGTTTTAAACACCAATTCATCCTCCGTGGGACTTAACGACCCAGGAATTCCCTATATTCCTCTGATCTTAATTGCATTTGCGTCTGAGCTGTTTTAAGTCTATTTGACTTGACTGTTTAGCGCCGATCAATACCTTTATGCTTCTTGGTTTGGCTTATGAAGACATAATACCAAAAATACTTCATGAGCTTTTAAAGTAATCCTTTGTACTTAGAGTAAGTAGGTTGTGATTACTTTTAGATCCTTTCTTGAAGGTTGACTTCATTATTCTTTGAATAGAAATGAAGGTTTTGAAGAGATCCTAGCATGAATTTCTTGAAACAAATATGTTAGAATGATCTATCAATGTCCAACATGAAAGAGAAAAAAAATGTTTTGAAATATTTCCTTCTTTGTAGTTTTCAAACATACACGGATCGTATCAAGTTTTTAAAGTACAACATACTCTAAGAAACTTGGTAATGAAGCTCTGATACCAATTGTAGAAAACCATAAGGGGGGGGGGGGTTGAATAGTTTTACCAATTTAAAACTTCCTTTTAAAATAGTTAGATCGACTTATGTCAATCTACTTAGATGTGTATGTTGGACGTTGATAGATAGATGTATAAAAGTGTAATGAAAGATAAAGAGTAAGAAGCACATAACCACGACGCGAGTATTTATAGTGGTTCGGCTACAAGGACACCTTCCTTGCCCTACTCCACTCCCCGAGTCACCTACTCGAGAGTTCGTAATCACTACATGACACCAACTCCTTATGGCGGAGAAGCCTTCACAACGTCGCCTACTCTTTTTCCGGTACTAGGCTAGCCACCGGGTTCTTTCACACCAAGGTGAACCACACCTACCACAACGTCGTCTACCCTTTATCCGGTACTAGGCTAAGTACCGAGTTCCATTACAATGGAGGAACTACTACCCAACACTACACAACACCTAATCCCAAAGAAGACCCACTCCTTATTACAACACCATCAAGGACATCAACATCCTTGGAAACAAACTATCACTATGTGTATAATGATGCACCTCATCGATTATACGACCTAGGCATTCTTCACAAATGCCACTTGATTTGATTCCTAGGCATCCTTCACTAATGCCTTTGACACAACGCGTGGCACCTTTCACTAATGCCTTCGTCTTGACACCTTTAAAATTCTTCACTAATGCTTTTGACATGGACGTTAAGCATCTTTCACTAGTGCTTACGTCTTGACTCTTTCGGCATCCTTCACTAATGCCTTCGACACAACACTTCTATAGAGGAAGAAAGAACTCTCAACAAGAGAACCTCAATAGTCTTGATGATGACGAAGCATGGCAACTCATGGACTTGAGCTTGCTCGACTTCAAGAAGTGGTGATCTCGCCTTTAAGCGGAACCTAGAGAATCACACAAAAACAAAAGACAAACTACATAGAAAGATCCCTTAGGATCAGTGTTTAGAGAGTTACAATACTTGGAGAAAGTATGTGTGAGAGTGGCAAACCAAAAGGAAGAAATGGCTCACTATTTATAGAGGAGAAATGCTTACCGCCCCCCGGATCCCACGGATCCCTCCCTCAAGGGATCCGTGGGACGCTCCTCTTTGCCCATGGGTATTTTGGTTATGGGGCATGGGTTATGAGTTGATCTATGGATCTTTTATTAGATACAGTGTATCTAATGAGTGCAATGCACCTAGTCAAATGGGTATGGGTCAATACCATGGGTTATGGATATGTTTCATGGGTTGTAGTTTTTACCCATTTATAATACATACTAGTTATGTATATATTTTTCCCAATATGTAAACACTAGTTGTTGTACATATATATTATTAAATCATAAAATCACTTATACTTGTTTTAGTGTTTTATGTGAAACCGTAAGTGTGCTAGAAAACTATTGGCTCAAACTAATTACGTATTTTATTTGTTTCGTTAAAATGATTTTACGTTTGTTATCGACAAAACATTAGAAGATCGTAAAATATAAATAAACGTTTTTACGGCTTATTTGTATTAACAAACCTTTAACCAAATTTTCCCAAAAAAAAACTTTATTTGAGCCTTACTTCAGCTGAAAATAGTGAGAGAAGGAGTGAGTGTGATAAGTGTTTTTGGTGTGTGAAAGAAGGGTTACGAGTTACCTCATTTGATAGTTGTAGTTTTGGAATGGTCAAGGATCTTCTTTGGTGTCACAAGGGGGTGCATGAACATATGATGTAATGGAGTCACAAGGCTCCTTCTTGAACCATGTGTAGATAATAGGACAATAGTGTTTGGTTTTCAAAGTTTTCTAGTTCAAGACTTGCTTAGATAAAGAAACATGGGGTTTGAAAGTTTAAAAAGCATGTTTTGCCTACCTTAACTGAGGGTCGGTTTTGGATACTCCAAGGTAGGATTGGGGAATTCTTAAATTTTGAAATATAAAGTGTGTGTATTAGTGTATTATGTAAAGGTGGTGAGTTTGGTTGGTTATTGAATGCATGCATGTGTCACAATTCTTAATTTCCGGTCATTTCTCAAACTCAATATTCATCATATTAGTTCATGCATGGTTTTGCATTTCACGTTAAACGCATAATTACTTATTAAATAAACGCTATCGCGTAAATAATTATTTTGAACAATTGATCCGATACTTCCAAAATTTATCACAATATATTTTTATACTCATATTAAGTCTATAAAAATATTATTATTAGTTTACCCGGTGTTTTAAATTTATTTCGTATATAAATTGTTATGTTTATATAAATTACGACGGTTTTCTTAAATTCAACCCGATAAATATTTATTCACTCAAATCCTTCAAGAAATGTATTTTTATAATTTTTATGACCTAAATACATTTTATCTTGACCCGTTAAAATTTATTTTTTATCTAATGCTACCCTAAATATTCAAATGTGTACACAACTTACCACAAGTCTTCAAGTAACTTACATCTATTTACACTTAAACATATATAAAAAAAAAATCAAAGAAACGACTAACACCCCTTGTCGACACAAGGGGTGAGTCATGTGTGGATTTGCAAAATATCTACAAGTAAATGCATTATACACTTAAACTAAACACATACACTTCAAGATATTCAAGGTGAAAAACATTTTCCTCTTCCTCACAAAACCGGCAATCACAAGGACCAAGGAAGGAATCATCATAAAATTTTCTAAACAATAATTTAGCACTCTAGTCTCACTCTTTGTTAAGGTTTTGCAATATAAACCTTGGGTGATTAGGAAAATCCTTTGTTCTCTTAAACCTCATCAAGTTACTAGTAAGCATTCATATACATCATAATATTTCATATTCATTGTTATGGTCATTTCATTTTATTTGAGAAAACATGCAAGTCTCATGAGGTTTATACCACTTTTTCATTGATTTTAAGAGCTATGTATATATATAAGTCATCCTATAATTACTCCTTGTTATATATTATTTTTGGTGATGTCTAGGAACCCATGACACCCTAAGAAGGTGTATGGTAGGATTAGAATAGCTTCGGAGTTGTTTTGAATGGGTTAGAATAGGTTTGGCGCGAGAAAAACTTATTTCGACAGGTTTGCAAAAGGGTCTGTCCTTATTTTCAAAATCTGGAAAATCCGACAGTAGGTAAAAATATTTGGCCTAGATATTTAGAAAATATACTTTAAAACGAAAACGTGGCCGCTTGAACGGATTAAAACGGAGCTATAACGAAGAAGTTATGAATTTTTCAAGTTGGCGACAAAAACTATAATTTTCTGGAAATTTCAGCATGTATTGTTTAATTTGTACCACTCAAAAATGAAGCTTGGGCGTTGTAAATTATGTCGACTTGTCAAAAATATGTTAGTATACTTTGATACAAAGCTAAAGACCTTTAAAACGTAGAAAACGGATTTGTAACGATTAAATTATACACGTTTTCACAAAGTTGCCGTAACTTTATTATATAAAAAAAAAAACTATATTATTTCTAATAGGCAAGTTTTACGGCAAACAAAGAGACCAAGTTGAAGGTGGTTTTTAACATTGTTGTAGAACTTTTTATAAAGTGATGTCTTCTAGTAAAAGTGAATTCGCCAAGTATATTTTCCAAAATGTCCGACCGTTTGTCTAGCGTAGTTGTAATGAATTAATTATGGTCACTCAAACTTTGCCGAAAACCATCCTTTAAACTATACTTTGGACTAAAGTATCATACTTAACCAATATTTTCTTTGTGATCGAGACCTCTAGGATGTAAACTTAAATGTTAAAACTTTGAGATAATGTTACAAGCTTCCCAAAACCGTTGAGTTTGTTTCCTGACACTCGACGTGCACCAATTTACGACTAGCTTTTCGAGGCCGTATATTCACTTTCATGAAATTGTCAAATGACATTATTTTACGACGAAAAGTTATAATTTCATAATAAATCACAAAACGATTATCGTAGGATGTTGATTCAACGTATATACTTGCAAAGTATTTTATAAACATGACGAGATGTTATAAACATATATTTCGACGATAAATTCTATTTTCAAAAACATACAATGGTATAGATTACATATGGATTTGCATGCACGACATTGTTTCATGACTTATATTAGAGCACATCATTCATTTTAGGTCGCGGATAGTTTCCGAGCCTCATTTTCGTGCACTTCATTTTGTTAGCATATCAATCATACCAGGTGAGTTCATACCCCGCTTTTACTCGTTTAAATTCTTACAAACTCTTTGGGGGAGATACATGCTTAAATACTTGTTTTTATTCTTGCGAATACTCAAACCATATATACAATTGTGTTACACTATACTTGTTATACTCTTTGGACATTATGTGTGGTTTATTGCGATATGTGCCTTAATGTGCTAAACTTGTTTTCAATTATGCCTAAACATACATACATTAGCAACTGGTTAACTCCTGCGGGAGCCGGCGGAGAGGTATTGATAGTACTATCGGGCTGACGCCCCCACCTTTGGGTCCTTGATAACGTGACCTGGTGTGAATATAATCTGTTATTCAATGAAACATAACAAACAATTTAGACTTGTCAAGAGGTTCAGTTGGCTGTGATTCTTTGCATTAAGTACATGTATATATCGTATGCACATATGTCCTACTTACATACAAGAATGAAAATTCTATTTTGGCAATGGGTTGTGAACACATAGGTTGCGGGTTTTGTATGGGCGGAACTCGGAACTGAATGGATTTGCAATACCTTTGCTGCATCAATATTCTTTATAGACTTTTCCAAATCATTTTCAACAAACTTTTGAACTCACCAACCTTTGTGTTGACACTTTTTAGCATGTTTATCTCAGGTCGTAAGGAGATAGCATTTCATGGAGCTTTTGGGTCACATGGCATACATTGGAGTCTTGTACTTTTATCAATTACCATTCGACATGTTGTGTAAACCTTTATGTATTACCAAACTTTGGAATTTCTTGTTTTGTAAACTTTAACTTATTTAATCGAATGGTAAACTTTTCAAAATGTCTCATTATAGAGGTCGTTTTCTGTATCCATACTTTGTGCTATAACGTCATACCCCAATGACACTATCATTCCGCTGCGATATTTTGGAGGTGTGACAGATTGGTATCAGAGACTTGGTTATAGAGAACTAGGTTGCATTTTAGTTCCTAGACTATAACCGCTTTCACGTCGATCCTTTCTTTTCCTATCGCCTTACACACTTCTCGTGCGCATATGTTTTCTTAAATATTTCTTCTAGAACCACCTCATTGGATAACGTGGTTTCCTTGTACCGATAGGGGAGTCCCAAAATCTAGTCAAGTCATTAAAAATATGGAGCTCAGTAATGAGCACTTATCTAACTTGATCTCGTGACAGTTCTTGTTTGATGAGACACGAGATCGAGCTAAATAAGTGTTACTATAAAGCTGTATAGAATTGATGATTTTGCCCGAGGATGGGAGTTCTCTTGAGGATACTTTGGGAACTGCTGGCGACCAAACCTCATAGTGACTTTAGCACCTAAAGGAATTTTCCTATACACCAAGTGCGACTCTCCATAGATACCTACCCTAAATTTCTCCTCCACCGTTTAGAATCGGATGATAGACTAGCTACCTATTTAAGTAACATCAAACGCCGAGACATGTATGCTTGGTGGTATGTACACGTATGAAATGAGGCAATTATAATTATGGTGGCCAACATAATTATAAATGCGTCACAACCCACGTGGACATATGCGACCACGCATACGTAGATCGGTGTGGGCACACCTTAGGAACCAATTTGTGGCGTGGTATTATGTTTGAGGACGTTAAGTATAGACATTGGGAATTCAACGGTTCTTTCCCTTGCAGAGATCATGGCACCAAAGAGGGTAACACGCAGCACTGGCCGAGGTGGTGTGGCGCAAAGGGGTGGAAGGACAGGTGAGCGTGGAGGTAGAGAAGGCGGTAGCGACATGGGTAACAATGACAACAACGCTGGCGGAAACCCTGATTTTGCAGCCATCATCGCTCAACAACTTCAAATCTTGCTTCCCACTATTGTCACACAAGTTGGAAACCATATGAATAACTCGGGAAACCACGGGAACGGGAATGTCAACACCAACAATGTAGTTGGCAGTGGCAACAATAACAACACCACCACCACCACCAACAACAACAGAATTGGATGCACTTATAAGGAATTTTCAGTATGCAAACCCATGGAGTTTGATGGTATAGGAGGTGCTTTGGCGTATACTCGATGGGTAGAGAAGACAGAGTCAGTGATCGACATCAGCAATTGTGCCACACATCAGAGGGTGAAGTATGCAGCTTGCTTGCTATCAGGGAAGGCATTGACATGGTGGAAAACACAGCTACAGGCTAGGGGTAGAGAAGCAGCTATAGGTATGACATGGGACGAATTTAAGGCGTTATTACAAGAAGAGTACTGCCCGGACAATGAAATGCAGAAACTGGAACATGAACTTTATCATCACTCTATGATAGGAGCTGGTCACGCAGCCTGCACAGATCGATTCCATGAATTAGCGAGACTAGTTCCTCATATGGCCACCCCTGAATCCAAGAGAATCGCGAGGTACATATATGGTCTTGTGCCTGAAATCCGTGGAACTGTGAAAACGACTGAGCCGTCTACAATACAAAGTGCAATATTGAGGGCAGGAACCCTGACAGAAGAGATGGTTAGAAATGGTACTTTGAAGAGCAGTGACAAGAGGAAGGAAGCGAGTGGGTCGAATAGGCTGATGGACGTGGTAGCAGACAACAAAAGGGCAAGAGTTTTTGTGGCAACTGGTACTGAACAAAGAGAGTATGCGGGTACACATCCCAAATGTGCCAAATGTGCTTATCATCATCCGAAGACCAAGCCCTGCCGCTTGTGTACAAATTGCAATCGATACGGCCATTTTAAGGAGCAGTGTAAAACACAGGTAACACCGGCTAACGTGGGCAACATGAGGAATAATCAAAGGACTTGCTTTGAATGTATGATGCGCTCCAGAACAGTCAAGGTTTCTCACACAAGCCTGCCACTTGTGAATGGCAGACCGTAAGAACCTTAAAACGGCTCAGGAACGAACTCAATGAAGATCAGGGGAGTATAGTGTTTCCCCGGGTCGTTATGTCCCAGCGAGCTATGCAATGGATTATCAAACGTTTAGTGATCGGGAGATTTGAACGGAAAGGAAGATTGTGAATTATTATAACTAAGGAAAAAGCCAACAAATTACAACGGCTTAAATGCAAATTAAAGGAAATTAAAAAGATAAAAACTATTAAATAAACGCTATCACTATTTGCAAAATTGATGTTTTAGTGATTTTATAAAACAAAATAACTTAAATAAACTATTTTAACTAAAACGTAAACTTAAATTATCTAAAAACGTAACTTAAAACGAAAACGTACGTTATTTATAAAAATTACGCTGGAGCGCAAGATAAAACGTAAAATTTGTGAAATAAAAGTCCTGCGAATGTAAAAACAATTTTCCTACGTCCTACATGACTAAAAAGAATTTTAGGAAAAAGCGGAATATTTTTCTGACTTTTATTTTATTTATTACAATTTAAAAACTAATTTAAACAAATTAAATAATTAAAAATACTAAACTGCTTTAGAAAAATACGAGAAAATCACAGAAACTACTTTGATTATCACTGGTCCTAGGAAAAATAAGAAAGCTTGGTGTTGCTTTTGAAAATAAGCACGAAATAAGCCAAGAATGGCTTATAAGCAAAACTGCCCAAGTCCCCTTATATATTAAGTGTTGCAAAGTTTGACAAGAAAGACCCAAGGGCGCTATTGGTACAGGTACATATGCAACATCCTATCCAAGGGAGAGGTCTCAGGTTCGACCCCTGTCTCTCCCTTTTTTGCTTCTTTTATTTTTTTTTGAAATTTTTTCTTTTGAAACTTGAAGATGCAATTGAGATAAGAAATTTTTGTAAAAACTTTTCTTGTGAGAACCTTAAATAAGCTGTTTTAACAGCTTATTTGACCACTGATTTGGACAGAATCATAAACAAACACACCACTGTTTGGTTTTTAAGACACAAATAAGCAACAATAAGCAAAGGTCAATGTGACAAGCTGGTATGCATTTTTAAGAGACAAAATAAGCTAAGACAACAGGCAAAAAGGAGCAATAAGCAGTTGGGAAAATAAGCTACTCTAGGGAAATACTAACTGCTAAGGAAATGGAAGCAAGCAAATAAGCAAATAAAAAAAAAACAAATAAGCACTAACTAGGCTGAAGTTGTACTAAACCTGAACTAATTATACTAGAGGCACCAAAGTTTCTGAATAAGCAAATCTAGAATCCAATAAGCACTTGAAAATTGAACTTAGCTGCCATGGTGGTTTGCAGCACATCAGTCCAAGGTGCTCACTTTGGAGCTTATTTGGAACAAGCTAGGAAGAGATTAAGGGCCTGAGCTTCTGGCTACTTGAAGCACACCTGGCTAACTTGCGTTTGCTCCCAACAGACACTCTTAATAAGCTGATTGCAGCTTATTAATAAGCTGAGAAAAATCCCTGTGGACAGCACACCACTGCACAGAACACCAATCTGTCCAGCTGACCCATTTTAACCCATTAGCAGACTTAGTAAAACAATTTTTTGAATTTTTTTTCTTTTGACCACAGTTAGACAAGCTAGCAAACTAAAGGTTTCTATTTTTTATAATTTTTTAACTTGACTAAAACTACACTAAAACTGCTACACAAAAATTGGACAAATTCTAGTTAGAAGAAAATTTTGACTTTTTCATTCCTTGAAGAGTGGACTAAAATGAAGTTTGATCTTAAACTAATGACTGAAATTGTAATGTTAAATGGTTATAAGACTTAATGAAACTTAATAATCAACTTTTGCACCCAACTCTAAGATTACTCTAGCCTAAACAGTCCTAGTGCTAACTGTTATGAAGATTGAAAGGAAATTGACTTTTTAGTGAGTAAGTATGCAAAGTTGTGACTGGACTTACCTATCTATACTAAAGAGAGATTCACTCAACTGATTTTTAACACTTTGGGACAGTTTTGAAAGTGAATATCTACTTAAACCAAACACCCCTTCAAAGTGACTACAAACCAATTTCTTTATGAAACTAAGATAAGTTTAGGCTTAAATTGAATTGATGTAAAGATTTTAACATTAAACTGAACTTGTAAACACAGTGAATTCAGGATGTAACCAAAAACAGCTTTGACTTCTGAATTTGACTTATGTTGACTTTTGTTGACCATATACCATATTTGAGTGAAACTGGTTTCCAGGCGTTCCAAAAGCTTCAATAAGCTTAAGTAAGCTTGATGGAACTTAAAAATAAGCTTTTACAGGTTTGGATATAAGATTTTGAAAATGGATTTTTCAACAGTGAATCATGAAATTATGAAACTTGGATGGAATTTTGAATTAGGACTAGACTTGATTATAAAGACTGAAATAGCTTAAATTCAATACATTGAAACTGAGAAATTACATTTTAAGATTAAAACTAAGATATTTCTAATGAAACGACATACAAAGAAAACTTAAAAACTAACTAACTACTCTTCAATGCTTCTCCTTCCTTCCTTTTATATCCAAGAGCTTCTCTCTCATGGTCTGAGCAAATCCCACCTTCATTTGAGGCCATAGGATGAGTTGAAGTGATCTTGGCCACTTGATTGGATTTTGGCGGGAAAAGGCATTTTGGCAGTGGGGAAGAGATTGAGTGTTAGGAGGGGCAGTAATTATTGTTTCTTGGTTTGTAGTTGAGGGTGGAGTGATAAGGTGGAAAAGTGAGGAGGGGGGATGGAGAAAGCCTGGTGTTGCATGCTAAAGGTTGAAGAAAGACAGGGATAAGGTATTTGGCGCGTAGGGGTTTAGTCAAACCATATTTGACTAGGCAGTATTAATAATAGGGGGTCCAAAATAGATAGGCAGGGGTCACTTGGTTTGACAAGGGTCCAAAAAGGTTTGTTGGCTTAATAAATGACAATGACTAATGTGTAACTTCTGAAAAACCAGGGACCAGTTCTGCCAAATCTCAAAGTTGCTCCAAGGACTGAAATTGACAAGTGTTAATATTACAAGGACCAAAGTTGCCATTTTCAGATTTTCCAGGGACCATTTCTGCCAATTCTTTAAACTTGAAGGACCAATTTGTAATTTTCTCAAAACTTTTTATATTTTTCACCAAAGGACTAATTTTGACAAGTTATGATATTAAAAGGACCTTTGGTGATTTTTCTTTTGAAATTTTGACTCAGGGACTATTTTTGACAATTTTAGAAACTTGGGGGACTGAAACTGCCAATTATGCAAACTTTGCTCATTTTTCATCTGATTTTAAACATTTTGCATCTGAAACATATAAAATGCAATTTTGGAATATTTTCAGTATTTTGATGCATTTCTGAGCATTTTTAAACGTTTTGCAGTTCAGATTTGACTAAAAATGATGAGTATTTATACACTCATCAATGTAACAGCCCGAACCACTTCCGGAATAATTGTCCTAAGTTGAATGGAACGCAGAGGCAACCACAAGGTAACCAACACCTAGCTTTAGCAATTGACGGAAACAACCCGAACCCTGTACTCAATATCAGTCCACCCCGAGATCGAGCATTCTATTTAGGAACCGAGGCAGCCCGCAATGCGTAACTGGTACGTTTTCCCTAGACCATTAAGTGATCCACTGTATTATTCAGATTCAGTGAGCCTCACTAGATAAGAAACATAGACGCGTAAGTTTTGGCATAAGCACTTTGACCATACACCCCGATTTCGCGAAACCTAAGGGTAGACCTTTAAGTATCATCGATTGAATCACGAGGACGTGATTCCTCTGACATGGGAAGAATGTCACAATTCTCAATTTCCGGTCATTTCTCAAACTCAATATTCATCATATTAGTTCATGCATGGTTTTGCATTTCACGTTAAACGCATAATTACTTATTAAATAAACGCTATCGCGTAAATAATTATTTTGAACAATTGATCCGATACTTCCAAAATTTATCACAATATATTTTTATACTCATATTAAGTCTATAAAAATATTATTATTAGTTTACCCGGTGTTTTAAATTTATTTCGTATATAAATTGTTATGTTTATATAAATTACGACGGTTTTCTTAAATTCAACCCGATAAATATTTATTCACTCAAATCCTTCAAGAAATGTATTTTTATAATTTTTATGACCTAAATACATTTTATCTTGACCCGTTAAAATTTATTTTTTATCTAATGCTACCCTAAATATTCAAATGTGTACACAACTTACCACAAGTCTTCAAGTAACTTACATCTATTTACACTTAAACATATATAAAAAAAAAATCAAAGAAACGACTAACACCCCTTGTCGACACAAGGGGTGAGTCATGTGTGGATTTGCAAAATATCTACAAGTAAATGCATTATACACTTAAACTAAACACATACACTTCAAGATATTCAAGGTGAAAAACATTTTCCTCTTCCTCACAAAACCGGCAATCACAAGGACCAAGGAAGGAATCATCATAAAATTTTCTAAACAATAATTTAGCACTCTAGTCTCACTCTTTGTTAAGGTTTTGCAATATAAACCTTGGGTGATTAGGAAAATCCTTTGTTCTCTTAAACCTCATCAAGTTACTAGTAAGCATTCATATACATCATAATATTTCATATTCATTGTTATGGTCATTTCATTTTATTTGAGAAAACATGCAAGTCTCATGAGGTTTATACCACTTTTTCATTGATTTTAAGAGCTATGTATATATATAAGTCATCCTATAATTACTCCTTGTTATATATTATTTTTGGTGATGTCTAGGAACCCATGACACCCTAAGAAGGTGTATGGTAGGATTAGAATAGCTTCGGAGTTGTTTTGAATGGGTTAAAATAGGTTTGGCGCGAGAAAAACTCATTTCGACAGGTTTGCAAAAGGGTCTGTCCTTATTTTCAAAATATGGAAAATCCGACAGTAGGTAAAAATATTTGGCCTAGATATTTAGAAAATATACTTTAAAACGAAAACGTGGCTGCTTGAACGGATTAAAACGGAGCTATAACGAAGAAGTTATGAATTTTTCAAGTTGGCGACGAAAACTATAATTTTCTGGAAATTTCAGCATGTATTGTTTAATTTGTACGACTCAAAAATGAAGCTTGGGCGTTGTAAATTATGTCGACTTGTCAAAAATATGTTAGTATACTTTGATACAAAGCTAAAGACGTTTAAAACGTAGAAAACGGATTTGTAACGATTAAATTATACACGTTTTCACAAAGTTGCCGTAACTTTATTATATAAAAAAAAAAAACTATATTATTTCTAATAGGCAAGTTTTACGGCAAACAAAGAGACCAAGTTGAAGGTGGTTTTTAACATTGTTGTAGAACTTTTTATAAAGTGATGTCTTCTAGTAAAAGTGAGTTCGCCAAGTATATTTTCCAAAATGTCCGACCGTTTGTCTAGCGTAGTTGTAATGAATTAATTATGGTCACTCAAACTTTGCCGAAAACCATCCTTTAAACTATACTTTGGACTAAAGTATCATACTTAACCAATATTTTTCTTTGTGATCGAGACCTCTAGGATGTAAACTTAAATGTTAAAACTTTGAGATAATGTTACAAGCTTCCCAAAACCGTTGAGTTTGTTTCCTGACACTCGACGTGCACCAATTTACGACTAGCTTTTCGAGGCCGTATATTCACTTTCATGAAATTGTCAAATGACATTATTTTACGACGAAAAGTTATAATTTCATAATAAATCACAAAACGATTATCGTAGGATGTTGATTCAACGTATATACTTGCAAAGTATTTTATAAACATGACGAGATGTCATAAACATATATTTCGACGATAAATTCTATTTTCAAAAACATACAAGTGGTATAGATTACATATGGATTTGCATGCACGACATTGTTTCATGACTTATATTAGAGCACATCATTCATTTTAGGTCGCGGATAGTTTCCGAGCCTCATTTTCGTGCACTTCATTTTGTTAGCATATCAATCATACCAGGTGAGTTCATACCCCGCTTTTACTCGTTTAAATTCTTACAAACTCTTTGGGGGAGGTACATGCTTAAATACTTGTTTTTATTCTTGCGAATACTCAAACCATTTATACAATTGTGTTACACTATACTTGTTATACTCTTTGGACATTATGTGTGGTTTATTGCGATATGTGCCTTAATGTGCTAAACTTGTTTTCAATTATGCCTCAACATACATACATTAGCAACTGGTTAACTCCTGCGGGAGCCGGCGGAGAGGTATTGATAGTACTATCGGGCTGACGCCCCCACCTTTGGGTCCTTGATGACGTGACCTGGTGTGAATATAATCTGTTATTCAATGAAACATAACAAACAATTTAGACTTGTCAAGAGGTTCAGTTGGCTGTGATTCTTTGCATTAAGTACATGTATATATCGTATGCACATATGTCCTACTTACATACAAGATTGACAATTCTATTTTGGCAATGGGTTGTGAACACATAGGTTGCGGGTTTTGTATGGGCGGAACTCGGAACTGAATGGATTTGCAATACCTTTGCTGCATCAATATTCTTTATAGACTTTTCCAAATCATTTTCAACAAACTTATGAACTCACCAACCTTTGTGTTGACACTTTTTAGCCTGTTTATCTCAGGTCGTAAGGCGATAGCATTTCATGGAGCTTTTGGGTCACATGGCATACATTGGAGTCTTGTACTTTTATCAATTACCATTCGACATGTTGTGTAAACCTTTATGTATTACCAAACTTTGGAATTTCTTGTTTTGTAAACTTTAACTTATTTAATCGAATGGGAAACTTTTCAAAACGTCTCATTATAGAGGTCGTTTTCTGTATCCATACTTTGTGCTATGACGTCATACCCCAATGACACTATCGTTCCGCTGCGATATTTTGGGGGTGTGACAGCATGAGACTTAATGCAAGTATTAGCTGATTTATGTAAAACTTATGAAACCAAATGCAAATCTATACTATCTAATAAAACACACTTTTTTTTCAACCTCCTAATTAATTTTTTCCAAAAATAACATTTCACCAGCAGCTTACACGTGGCAAAGAAACCGACTCAATTTTACAGCCTTTGGAAAAACCCAATTTGTAAAGTAATTAAGACATACAGTATCAATACTCACAATTCAAAAACCATGTGCACAAACACCTCACTTTGACCTGATCAATTCCTACGAAACCACATAATTTATGATTAACATTATAAATTTAGTAAGTATTGATTCTATTGAACTCAATTATTTTATTTGAAATTTTCAGGTTTTTTAGGTTTTTGGTGTAAATCTCAGTTAAGATCAATTTGATGTTTTTTAGTTTTTCAAATCAATCTAATTGGGTTTCAATTAAATTTAGAGTACAAACATGAATCAAACTTGTTAATACAAATGAACCGTAAAAACGTTTGTTTTATATTTAGCGATCTCGTTAAGTTTCGTTGCTAACAAATATAAAGTTATCATAAGTAAAATTATAAGAATACATGCTGTTTTGCAAAGTATATACATTTGGTCATTTACATAAATGTTGTAATAATAAATATGTTGTAATAAAATATGTAATAGGTTGGGTAATATCCATGACCCATGACCCATACCCATCAAGCTAAATCCATAACCCATGACCCATTGCATGACATCATGCATAAAATCATGTTGGGTATTATCCATGACCCATTACCCAATGTCCATGACCCATGACCCATTGTCTAGATACATTGTATCTTATTGGGTACCCATGACCCAAAGTCCATGAGCCATGGTTCATAACCCATAACCCATAACCCGGTTTGCAACCTAAAATCTGGACTAAACTGACCCAGACAGCCGGATCCCTGGAAATGCACTGGCCGGATCCCTTTGGTGAGGGATCCGCCAGAACCGTAGAACATAAGGAATTTTTGCCTATAAATAGTGAGCTATTTCTTCAAACATGAACAAAAGTCTTATCCGTTCATTTATGTTCGTGAACGTTCGATTATGCGTTCGTTTATGTTCATTTATTGTTTTACGTTCGTCTATCGTATCTTTTTATCATATGCAATTAAAATTGATTTACTTAAACAAAACAACACTTATAAAACCCTATATTATGTACATTTATAAATTTTATGATTATTTTTTTACGTTCATTTATGTTCGTTTAGTGTCTTTCTGAACAAAGATAAATGAACATGAATAACCTTTTTTCTTAATAAATGAACATGAAAAAGAAAATTCGTCCATTTAAGCAACTATATCCATTTATCTCTCTAGCTAAAATTAAACGGATGGACATGAATAAGGCTCTATTCGTGTTCGTCTAGTTCATTTATAGCCCTCTCATTGGGTATTTCGAAGTGATTGAGGTTTTCAAAAACTATACCAAAGAAGTTTTAGTGATTTAATTCTTTTGAAGTCCCTAAATTAAAATTGTATTCAAGCTGTTTAAGTTTCAAAGGAAACATGGTTTTATAAAATTTGCCGTCTCTTAAAAAAATGATGGTTTTGTTGTCAAGACTAAATAGTTTATATCCTTTTTTAAAATTTGAGTAGCATATTAACACACATTTTTCTGAACTACAACTAAACTTATTAAAATTATTTGAGACAAAGGCAAAACAAAGACGCCCAAACACTCTGATATGAGAGATTGATGGTTCATGGCCATACAAAAGGCAAAAAGATGTTTCCAGCCAAGTCATATGAAGGTGTCATGTTGATAAGATAAGTTACAGTTAAGATACATTCAGTCCACATATAGAGAGGTAATCATCCCCAAAACAAAAGAGATCTAGAAACATTAAAGGTATGTCTATGTTTTCTTTATGCTATTCCATTTTGTTGAGGTGTGTAAGAACAAAATGTTTGATGTATAATGCCATTTTTATTATAGAACAATTGCATATTGTTATTAATCAATTATGTGCCATTATCACTTCTAAAATCTTTAACTTTTTTTTTCAAACTAATTATGAATGAAATTGACAAAGTTAACAATGTTTTCATGCACTTGTATCTTAGACTTGATAAAACGTATTTGTGTCCTTCCCCACTAGTAACCTTGAAAGTTCCCCAAAAGTATAAGCAGACAAGTTCAACAACATTAAGTGATCCGTGATCATTTATGGGAATAGTTCCCTAGTTTGATTTGCTTTGTAACAAACTTTACACGGACAGGGTGCAGATTTACTGTCAAAACCCAGTCTGGTTTTTAAGGCACCAAGGACTAGATCAGCTGGATGTCCAAGTCTTTGATGCCACAAGGTCTTAGACACATAACACATATATCTTACATTTAAGAGTATTGTACACATTAAACATATAAATACAACCACTTTCATTACCAATCTCTATTTATTCCCTTTTCTTCAAATCCTGAATATAACACTTATGTTCATCAAAGCCTAAACACAGTTTTTTATCCCTAACATTTTTGTGAAGTGATATAAGACTAAAATTATATTTAGGGACTACTAAGACACCATAGAGAATGATGTCTTTGGTTAAGCTAAGGTCACCAATTTTTTGAATTAAAGCATCTGTCCCATTTGGTTGTCCAACAGTATGGCCAAGATGAGCAATGTCAACAATATTGTGAAAAAGTATTTTCATAAATGGTCATGTGTTGATTTGTCCCTGAATCTATGATCCACCCATTGTTGGTTTTAATTGGTTTAAACTTATTATTGGAACTGGAAAATTTATGAAAATTCATGTTGAATTTGAGACTTCCATTAAAAAAAGGTTCTTGCCTCATCTTGGCACTAATGGGAGAGACTGGTTTGTCATCAATGAGATTCATCAATCTGAGCATCTGCTCATTGGTCAAAGACACATGAGAACTAGAGCTAGGTTTTTCAGATACTGCATTGGTGTTAGAAGCAATTTTATTTTGAGACCACCCTTTTGATGCATAACCATTTGGTTTTTTTATAATTAGGTGGATACCCAACAAGTTCAAAATATCTTTCAATTGTATGACCAATTTTCAAAAAATTTGTGCATTTTAAATCGGGATTAGGATCTCTACCAGTTTTTATTATTGCAATAGCCTTTTGGCACAAATGCAATTGCATGAGGTTTGGATGGTGTACTGTTGTAGGAAACACCTCTATGAGACTCTTCCCCAGAAATAATTGCAAAAGCAGATTTTACGTTGGTCAAGGGGTTCATAGTTAACATGTTGGTTCTTATAAGCAGATATACTTTATGATAGTAATTGCACAAGTTTAACCCACCAAAAATTGGACAAGTCTAATCACTTGGTTATGTTTTTCAATTTCCTTTTTTAAAGTGCAAGAACAAGTAGGTAAAGAGGTCAAAGCATAACATTGTCTCCATAAAGAATCTAGTTTATGATAGTAATCAGATAAGGGTGTCCCATTTTAACTTAAAGAGTTATTGCTTTTTTACAAAATAAAAGTGACAGACCCATCAGCTTTATCATATGTTTCCTGAAAATCAGCCCAAACAACAGTAGTTTTTGAGAAAACTTAGCCAACAAATAATTCAGCAGATTTAGAGTTTAAGATCCATGTTAATACAATAGAATTACACATGTCCCATTATTTAGCTAAAGTGTTAGTATCAACAGGTCTTTTGCATGTATCATCTAGAAACAAAGGTTTTTTTTGTTTTTTTGTTTTTTTTTTAATTCAATAACATGTTTCATAGCAAAACTCCAGATATTATAGTTTTCGGTTCCTGTTAACTTTATAGAGATGCAGGTATATGGGATCACCAAATCCAAAAGGGTTACATCAGTTAAACCAGAATAATTAACCACTTCTGGTGCCATATATAATTAAGCAAAATAAGCAAGCAATAGTTAGATATACCACATAACAAGATAGAAAATCAGATAACCTCAATAAGACAATACTAAACCAATAATCAAGAACATATAATATAGCAAATGGAGTATAAAAATAAAAAATACTAAGATGATAAACAACCAAGCATAAAACACCAATGAGGAAGATAAGATAATATACCAAAATAGAATGACAAAAAATAATCAAAAAGTAAGATGATAGTTAAGTCTGCATATAGAAGAGGGTAGTTCCCATGTTTCCTTGCCAATCAAAGTTGGTAGCTCAAGGGCTATGCAAATGAATAAAAGACAAATAAAACAGGCTGATCCCTTATTATAGCAAGAACTACCAATTAATGCTATAAAGACATGGTAGGAAAAGAAGTTTAACATATAAGTATTTCTGATAAGCAACGGAAGACAGCATTTGATGAAACCTTCACTTAGGGTTTCAAGAGATCCAACCAGAGTATCAAAGATTCCTATGAAGCCTTCACTTAGGGTTTCAATAGATACCAAGCATAAATACTAATCAATCCTATGAAACATTCACTCAGGGTTTCAATGAATTCAGGCTAGAATAAACCCTAGAACTAAGGTTTCAATCCCATTAACCAATTCAGCACCACCACATGTCTCAGACGAAAGCCCAAACATATTAACCCTTGAGAAATCAAGGTTAGCACTTAGTTCTTGAAAACCCACAAATTCGAAATAAGGAAATCAAAAATTAATCAAACAGCTTTAGATCATAACCTATAGCTCTAATATCATGTTAAAACATGTATCAAAACCCAGATAACAACCATGATGAATTAAAAAGAAAAACAGCCAATAATATTAATCAATTAATGAAACAATTGATTAAACCATACACAAATGCTTATGGTTGTTTAAAGAACAATCATACAAGGGAATAATAACCAAACGGTTAATGTAAACAACTTCTGCAATAGGTGGATAATTATGTTGTGTTATTAACCCTAATCACGGGCATGTATATATAATGTAGCGACATCCATTCCAGCCCTCCAAGTTAATAACTTCACAAAACTCTTTATTTATTCTTTATTCTAGCCTTTGCTATTATTCCAAAAGAGAGCCTGAGAAATGTCAAACAAAGGTAAATAAGGAAATGATATTTGAGATATTTTAACAAATTATATTATGATTTCAATACTTATCCTTTCAGGAAGCTAATCATATACAAACTAACGTACGTGTTCAATGATAATGGAAAGGAATCAAAGAACTAAGATAGCTTTACAGTTTCAATTTATACATAACAAAAATAATATAAAATATCGTGTTTTGTGAAACAATACAATTTTATGGGCTAACAAGAGCCCTTGTTGTTAACAACTAATTCTCGAAAATATAGTTAGTAAAATATTTAATGTCTAAACAAAATCACTACAAATAAAACAGTGTATCTAACTAATTCCACATTTTTCGCTAACAAAACCAATAAAATGTTTTGTACTTTTTCCTTCTTTCAAGTTCTTTTTTTTCTTTTCGAGAAATGATACATATGCCTAAAACTTGGATCTAAAAATGGACCTAAAAACACTTGGCAAGATCCTGATGGCTGCAGACAGGGACCCACTTATTTTACAACCCATCAGGATCTTACCAAGTGTTTTTAGGTCCACTTTTAGACCAAGTTTTAAGCCTATGTATCATTTCTCTTTTCTAAAACCAAACTTACATACAAGTACATATACTCTTAATATAACCGACTAACATAAAATAACAATGTACAAATAAACTTCTTAAAATTACATCTTTAGGACAATATCAAATTTGTGTTTGATTTGATTTCATTTATCAACACAAACACTAACATGTAGTCAATATGCATTGCCTTAACAACTAAATTAGTGGATTTTGATTTAAGCCATAACCGACCCGAACCGACCTCACCGATTTCAAAATTTTACTGCTTACAAAAATTATGTACTCGATTTCCCTCTCTAACTAAATTTTTTGGCTCCCCCACTAAACAAAACTTTAATTTTATATATGTAAGCACCTTTTTCCTCTTAGAGCATTCCCAACAATAACACCATAACATCAATAACACCGTTCACGTCAGCGCCACATGAGCTTTAACATTTCACCTTAACATCCCCAAAAAACACCCACAACAATAACATCAATAACATTTCATATTTTCAACCCCTAAACTAAAACAAACACTTCATTTATTAAACTAAACATATCATTAAAATTGAAAACATATTACAATACGAGATTAAAAAAAAACGTTACAACAAAATAAAAAAACACACTGCAAATAAAACGTTACAACAAATTAAAGGAAATGACGAAAATACGATCTACTGACGAGGTTTCAAGTTATATTTTTTGATGATTCGGTCTTTCTCGTCATTGATCCAAGCCACGGCATTTGGATCTTGCCCTGCAGTATCCGTCATCAAAAACTTTATCTCTTCCAACCTTGTTATTGTGAGATCCTTTTTCCTGCTGGGCCCGATACGCCGCTGCGGCGGTTTCACGTTTCATACGAAACTCGTTTGCCATAGTTTCTGTGAAATAAGTTGACGAGCTCGTTCCTCCAGTGCTTGCTCCCCCAGTACTTGTCGTGCTCTCTGATTTTGCTTTCTTTGTAGCACGTTTCTTTCCCATGGGGCGAGGTTGTTCATCATGACCAAACAAAGCCTCGTTTGTTTGGCTTGGGACTTCGCCGGTTAAATCAACCGGTTCCGGCGTGTCCCATTTCTTATAATGACGCAAAACCTCCCAAGCGCCATCGAGACCAAACGGTGTTGCTTTGGTTTCCTCACGATACCATTGCTTTGCCCGTTGCATCACATCCAGCTCACTTTCCCCGCTTCGTTGATCCTGTTTCGCACGTTTGTAACAAGAGTTGAACTTTATGCATATGCCGTTCAAAGTTTTCCACTTGCTTGACATCATGTCCTTGTTGCGCTGTTGAAAGTTGAGTCTATTGAACTCATTTCTGACCCGATACCAAAACGTATCTCTGGATTGGCACTTTCCAACTTTCGGATCCTCCGAAACAGCTATGTAACATCTTGCAAGTAATGCTTCCTCTGCTGGAGTCCAACGTGCGTTAACGACAACTTCCTCTTCATCAGAATCAACTGGTTCAGGCTCGGGGTCTTTGGATTTTTTTGATTTTCGCTTAATACGACCTTTTCCTTTTTTTGGAGGAGACGTGGGTGTGTCAGCAACATCATGTGTTTCAGTTTGTGATTGTTGTGATTGTTGTGTGAATTGTAGGTTTTGAAAGTTGGAGTTTAAGGTGCTTTGTTGGTGTTGTTGTTGATAAAAGAGATATTGTTGATGTTGTTGCCACATTTCTTGGCTCGAGAAGCCTAGTGGGTTGGGGTTTGAAGATGAACCCGCGTTCGGGTTAGATGATGAACCCGGGTTTGAGGGATTCCACCCACTATCGAGAAGATTGAAGAAAGTATCATCGTTGTCTCCCGACATTGTTTTTTTTGCAGTGAATAAAAGATTGAAGATTGAGAGGATTTAGTAGTGGAAGTGTGAAAAAATGGTGTTTTAATTGGGTATTTATAGTGGTAAAAAATGTTTTTGAATTTAAAAAAAAAAAATAAAAACTAGCCGTTTAGGGTTAAAAATGAAATTTTTTTTAAACCTAACGGCTAGTAGCCGTTACAGGAGGTGGTTTTGAAAATTTTTTGAAATTTTTTTTTCTCCCCTTTAACGTGCGTTAAGGCCATAACGCCGGCCCCCTTTTCCCTTGCTGACGCCGTTGCTCCAACGGAATTAACGGACGTAACGTCGTTATTTTCGGTTTAACGCCGTTATGGCGTTGTGATTGCCAATGCTCTTAGCTACATATAACATTTTGAAACATCTACTCTAAATTAGTTAACATATTAGTAATTTGCATAAACTTTATAAAAATAAATATTTGCACATCATTTTTGGTCAAAAAGTAAGCAAATAATTGGATCTTATTCCTACAAAACTACAACGATTACCTTCAAAACGCAACCAAACCATCCATCAAAATCAGATACAATTATGACCCATACTTTGAATCTTCTCATCAAAACAAACATTGATTGTGTTTTCTTCACCAAACAATCTATTTATTATTTTATTGACGTTTTAACTGTAACCTAAATGATTAAAGTGTTCTACAATTTTGTATTGTTGATAAAAGAGGAGTAATGTTAAATCTGTCCACGTTATTTTACAATCCCCCAAAATAGATAAAAGCACATAGATAATTCTTTCTGTTCAAAAAAATAACAAAAAACATAGATACTTCATTTGATATCAAAACAATTGTTTTCATAGCATCTTCAATTGGTCAATAGTGAATTGGAGCTATGTACTTTAACTTTTCCATAGGAATGCCACTTTATATTTTATAAACCACTTATTCCATAACAGCATAACTTATTTAACAATTGGCTAAAATTCTAGTTGAGCTTCATATCACATACGTGCATTTGTGTTTATCTCTTATATGTAAACTTGATGCTCCAATGCAAGTTTATGCGCATAACTCCACATCACACACCCGGTGTGTTATAGTAATAGCCCGACACCACCAATAAAACGTTGATATTCACTGTTTATTATACGCTATAGATTGTCTTATTAAAAACCTTATCAAGAAAAACCCAGTGAAATAAAAAATAAAAAAAACTTGATGAATAGTCAAAGAATGGAGTGCGCATGATGCTCCTTCTCAATTTAATGTATATTTTTCAAGCATCGAATATGAATCTTCTGAAGCAGCTGCTCAGACACTTTGTCAGGAAATATTTTGTAATAAAGTCCATCGAATATTTGTTGTTAAGAATATATGTCCTGCAACGATGACAAAATATGTGTAGCTTCCAACCCAATATCAAATGCATTGGTTGGAAAACATACATTGCTCATACAAATATTAAAGAAAAAAATGGACTCTCTTGACGCATATTAACTATTAAAGTCAGTTGCACTTATGTATCGTACTGGAGGACCGATCATTTTATATAGACATGTGCAAAAGCAATTCATATAATATGTGTCCAAATGATTTTCATTAATATATGGATTTATTCAATTTGATCTAGTAGAGTTCTTGAGAATTTTATTACTTGCTTCAAGAAGTTGAAGTTTCTAGACATGCTTGAGGCATTACAGGTCCTTCTTGGAATATGAGAACTCTAATAAAACTCATTTAGAGCGAATTAAATACTTCAATATTGACTATCTCGTAAAATATCAATAAGATATTTACATCAACCTCGAGACAATATGTCTTTTAATAATCAACTTCGTGTTTTTTGCGAATTTATTTATTCACAATTCATGTCTTAAAGGACATAACTTTAGAGCTCTTATTTCGCATTTGCACAAAGACTGATGTACATCCAATAGATTTTACACATTCATGTGTATGGACTTCATGTCCTAATACTTCTCGTTTGCACGAGGTCGCATCTTTCATGTTGGCCAACCATTTCGTTGAGCACAGTTTTAAATAATAATTTATTTATGATCATCACTATGTATAATTACAAGCGTTGTATTGTGTGCAAACAAACTTATCAACGTAGTTTTGTTTCGATTCCATATAACTTTAGACATGATATAATTTATTGAGATCTCGGCCGTCCATAGTCTGCAACTTATTGGATCCATTCTGGTATGCTTCCGTCACCCTATACGGTCCTTCCCACTTTGGACCTAACTTCCCTTGATCCTCCACTATGCTGGCCTCGTTTCTTCGGTATACAAATTCTCCGGGTTTGAAGGACACTGGACGAACCTTCCGGTTTTAATACTTCTCCATCTTTGCCTTGTGTCGCGCTTCTCGGATTGCAGCTTCTTCCTTCCTGTCTTGAAATAAATCAAGGTTCAAATGCATCTCTTCGTCATTCATATCCTCACGGACATCATAGTTCTACGAGTTGGCATACCTATTTTCGCCAGGATAATTGCCTCGTTGCTGTAAGTAAGGCTGAACGAAGTTTCACCGTTGCTCTGCTTAAGGGACGTCCTGTGTGCCCACAAGAAGTTTGGTAGTTCATCTACCCATCTAGCCCTGTCTCTTTCAAGTCTTGTTTTGATCCCTTCCATCAAGATTTTGTTTGCCCTTTCTACAAGGCCATTGGCTTGCGGATGAGCCACAACTGTGTTCATTTGCTTAATGATCAACTTTTCGCACCAACTTTTGAATGGACCATTGACAAACATCGTGCCGTTTTTGGTGACTATGATTCTCGGAAGGCCAAACCCGCACACGATATTATCCCACACAAACTTCTTGACTTCCTTTCCGGTGACCCTCGACAACGATTTTGCTTCTATCTACTTGGTGAAATAATCGATAGTCACTATCACAAACTTCATTTTTCTTGCAGGTTGTGGTAAAGGACCCATAATATCCATTCCCCATTGATAAAACCGCCATGGCGCCATTATTGAAGTCAACATCGTTTTTGGTAGCTTTGGGACCAGAGCATAGATTTGACATGAGTCACACTTCTGGATCTCATTTCTGGCATCCCAGTGCATGGTAGGCCAGTAATATCCCTGTCTTATTTCCTTGGCAACGACTGATTGAGGGTCGGAATGCATCCCGCAAGCTCCTTTATGGATCTCTTGATTGATATAATTTTCTTGTAAAGGTCCCACACACCTTAGCATAGGAACCATATATGATTTTTTGAAAATTACTCCGTCTTTCATCACATATTGATTTATCTTCATTCTCAGCGTTCAAGCTTCATTTTTATCTTTCGGCCATATGCCTTCCTCCAGACACTTGATGATGGGAGTCATCCAATTATCTTTCTCTTCTTTAACTACTGTGTTTATTTCTTTTCCTTCGATTGATCTTTTCGACAACACTTCTACCAGCACCTCCTTCGTCAAATGATTGAAGGCGACGGTGACCAATTTGCTTAGTACATCAGCCTTTTGGTTTTGCGCTCGGGGGATGTTACGAATGGAAAACCCTTTAAAAAAGGTGATGCATTCTCTTTGCTTAGCTAAGTACTTGATCATGTTCTCATGGCTTGCCACATAATCTTCATCTATTTGATTTGCGACAAGCTTCGAGTCTACACGTGCTTCGATATGTTGTACTCCTATGCCAGAAGCGATATGTAATCCAACCAACAAAGCTTCATAGTCTGCCTCATTATTGGTACTTTTGGAATCCAGATGGAGGGCATAGGCATATTCCGTGCCGGTTGGATAATGAGTACTAGTCCTGCTCCGGAGCCTTTATGATTGGCCGCCTCATCGGTGAACATGATCCAACTTTCGACTTCATCTTTACCTTCCTTCGAGCAGGTTGTTGGAAATAAGCAGGGGAGTCATTTCTGATGGGCGTCTCCGATAGAAAATCTGCCAAAATATGTCCCTTTATAGCACTCTTAGTCTCATATTCTATGTTGTATGCCCCTAGCTCTACCGAATACTTGGCCAGCTTTCCTGACACCTGATCCTGGTTAAGGATCTGTTTAATAGACTGATATGTGATGACTTTGCTGGGGTAAGCCTCAAAGTATCGACGCAGCCTTCGTGACACGTGTAACAAAGAGAGCGTTAACTTTTCCATCGGTGCATAATTCCTTTCTGCCTCGTTTAGTGTCCTGCTTACGTAATTTACCGGACATTATCTTCATTTCCTTTCTGTTAGGAGCACGACGCTTACAACTTCATTTGATGCAACTAGGTACACGTACAAAGTTTCTTTGGCAACCGGTGTGGTCAAGGACGGTAGGTCAGCTATGAGCTTCTTCATGTCCTGGAAGGCCTTTTCTGCCTCTCCCGTCCATTTATATTCATCTTTGTTATTTTTCGTTATACTTTTCAAGGTATCGAAGAATGGTAATGACCTCTTCGCGCGACCGGGACAGGAACATGTTCAATGCCGCTAGTTTGCTGCTAAGACTTTGCATTTCCTTTAAGGTCTTTGGTGACTGCATGTCCATGAGTGCCTTGGTCTTTTTGGGGTTAGCCCGGATTCCCTCCAACATGACTAGGTATCCTAGGAACTTTTCGTGCTCCATACTGAAAGAACATTTCTTCGGTTTCAGTTTCATGTTGATCTTCCTCAGGTTATTCAGTAATGTCCGCTATCATCAATTTTTCTTTCTTACTTTTTGTGACCATATCGTCGACATAAGCTTCTAGATTTCTTCCCAACTAAGACCGGAAAGCATAGTCTACCATCCTCTGATAAGTTTCTCTAGCGTTTTTCAAGCCCAAGGGCATCTTAATGTAACAATATGTGCCTTGATCCGTGTAGAAGGTTGTCTTTTCTTCGTCTTCCTTGGCCATTTGCACTTAATGATACCCCTTGTAGGCATCCAGAAAGTACTTGTACTTGTATCCCATGACTGACTCAATCTTCCAGTCATTATCCGGGAGAGGATAGTAGTCCTTCGGATACGCTGAGTTGATATTCTTAAAGTCGATACACATCCTCCAACACGTGTCACACTTCTTGACCAACACCAGGTAAGATATCCATGTAGGATATTTAACCTGTTGGACTATACCTGCTCTAACCTATTTTTCCACCTCCTTCGTCACTGCTAGGCTTCTATCGGCGGCTAACACCCTCCATTTCTGACACACCGGGTCTATTGATGGGTTTGCGTTTAAAGAATGCTCGATTACACGTCTAGGAACTCCCACATGTCAGCTGGTTCCCAAGCGAACACATCCATGTTCTTTTTTAGCAGGTCCTTTAGTAGCTTCTTACATTCTGTCGTCAGGTTTCCTCCGATAGTGTTAATTGATTCGAGAAAGCTGGGTTGACCAACACTTCTTCTGTAAGACTCACCTATGATGTTTCCTTCATTTCAACCCCTTCGTCATCCTCTGTTGTCATCTGCTTCGTTTCCAATCTTTTACATTCTGAAATGATTGTAGAACGAGTTACCAACATTGGAATTCCCCTTAGTGTTGGGAACTTCATAATTGAGTGGATTGTCGAGGGGATCGCGCAGAGCGTTTTCAAACCAGTTCTTCCCAAGATTATGTTATATGGAGATGGAGCTCGAATGATCGTGGTCCTCTGACACAAACCTTTGCTTCCAAACGTCACATCTAGCTTGATTTTCCACAAGGGTTTCGTCATAGTTCCGGTGAACCCAAGCAGATCCGTCTGTGTTTTCCTAAGACGAGATTTTATCGCCAGGCTCAAATTCTCAAAGAAGTGCTGAAACATTATTTCCACCAATGCTCCTTTATCCACGAAAACCCTTCTTACCAAGTACCCTTGCACCATCGCTTCCACAATGAGGGGTTCATCGGATGCGTAGTCCGCAGGTATTGGCGGAAAGACGATGGGCACATTCATCCAGTCTTTTATTTGTTCCCTATTCTTCTGTTTTCTTTCTTCTGTCCAGGCCTGGATCATGTTAATTACTTTATCCTTAGGCGGAACGTCTCCCCTTCGACCTTCTCCTCCTCTCTACCTTACATCCTTAACCAAATGATTCAATTTCCCTGACTCTATTGCCAACTCCAATTGCTTCTTTAGCTGATAGCAGTCATTCGTGTGGTGCCCCTTTTCTACGAGATAATCGCAATACTTATCTTGATATTCTTTATGAGGGGGATAATTCATCGTTTTAGGAGGTGGTAAACGTAATTGATGCTCTGTAGCTAGGATTTCTTTAGCAGGCTTGGTGAGAGATTCCAACGTGAGATAAGGGGCAGGAAGCCCTTGATAGTCATTCCTTAGTGGTAAAAGGGGCAATCGATCCCGAGGCCTGTACGAAGCATAACCGTCCTGCCCATAGTGATTCGGGCGTCCTTTATTCCTTCACCTGTCTCCCCCATATGGACCCTAGAATGGTCTGTCTTCCCTGCGGAAATTTGTTGCTGGGAGTTTTATAGAGGTATCTGAACCCTCTCCTCTGGGTAGTTCAGTGTTGGCAAAGGCTTCTTCCAACCGGACGGAATCATCGACCTGGGTCATCATCTCTTGGACTATCTGAGGCACTTTATCTGCGAAGCGCTTTGCCAGTTCAGGACACTTACTTCCGTTCATGAACGAAGAGATTCTCATTACTTTCGGAACACTAAGTATAAAACCAGTCTCCATAGTCCACATTTCCTTAAACGCTGGAAGGGTCTCATACGCCTTTCAGACTATCTTGGCTATTTTCGTTGGGTCTTTAAAACACACCTTATGTAAGGAGAAACGAGTCTCGAACTGATGTAGAAGGTCGGCCCATTCGTCAATGCTTCCAGGAGGTAGCCTATCAAACCACCCCTAACCTTTCAGTCCAGTGTTTGCTGGAACATCCTGCACCAAACCGGCATGGGCCATTCCCCCTGCCTTGCGGCCCCTGTGAACCGACTGAGGTAGTCTTCCTGATCGGTCGACCCATCATACAGTTCAATGTGGGCCGGCATCTTGTGTTCAGGTGTTGAAAACTCTATGATTCTCCGTGACAATGGTGATTTGGACACTTCTTTAAAGGGCTTTCCATTGTCTGCATCATCTATTTTTACTCCATTGTGATACCTCCGCCTTTTTTCACAACATCATGTCCGTGTTCCGGTTCTTCATCATCGAAATCCAACCGTATCGGATCCAAATTGTTCTTCCGGTTGTGCTCCTTGATCATGGATTTGAGGGCAGACATATACCTCTCAATATGTTCCTTGGTCTCCGAGGGGAGGGGGGGGGGGGGGTTGTCGTCCCCACTCCCTCCGAAACCTCCTGGACCGGAACCCGACATTCTATAGCCTAGGAAGATTGAATATCGGTCCCACGGATGGCGCCTATTTGTTGAAGTAAATCTTTACTAGCTAGTAGAATGTCTGAATTGTCTTATGTCCTTGGCTCAAAGAGATCCTTCGGATACTTGTATAGACGTAACAAACGCGTTAGCCTCGCCTTAGGTGTGACCTCAAGACTAAGCTCCGGCGTGAGAGTAAATATTTGTGTTATAGTGGAGGTTAAGGATAATAAATGTGTGTGTAAGTTAAGTAAATGCTAAGGATATGTGTGAGTAAATGTGGGAGTATTTATACTACCCTCATAACTGTACCTGGTTATTATTCTGTCACTTTGCATAGTACGATTCTGTCACTGTTTCTGACATCTAAGATATGACGAGCCGAGCTACTCTTAAACTAGGTGTCAGTAAGTGGGTGAAGACATCGTCCCAAACGATGAATGAAATGTATTGCCCTCCTAAAACGATGAATGAAAAAATGTACGAGTATATATACATACTTTTATTAACACCATATGAGTTATTTCACTTTCGTTCAACGTCTTCTAGAACAACAGGTCAACAACTAAAGCCTGTTAATCCAGTACATTGTATAAATGTCGTTTACTAAAATAATTTATTACTTTTGAACTAGAGACACACAACATAAACAAACTCTTGCCAAAAAATAACTAAACGTGCAAGTTTGCACGATCCACATGAGCCGTCCTAATAAGCTGAGGCATTTTGACAAGATTCATAAGGTTAATTATGCCATGATTGATGTCATAGACAATTTATAAAACTGCCAAATTATCTTATAAACTAGTTTGTTAAAAAAAAGTGTGTTTTTAAATAATAGAAACTATCATGAGTTGATGCAATTGATAATTTTCATATATTTTATTATAATTTATTTCACATAGGTCACTAAACTTATGAACTTTATCTTTTTTATTTCATTATGTTACTAAACTATTTTTTTATTCACATAGGTCACAAAGCTTATAAAAATACGGCATTAGGCCACTGAACTTATAAATGTATACTTACATATCACTAAAATTATAAAACACGAGTACACAACATTAGGCTACTTAACTTATAATAAATAGTATGCATTCAGGTCACTTGTATTAGTGCTGAATTTATTGAATAGCGATCTATATTTAATTCTTATAAGTTCAATGATTCAAACGAACAAGAAAATAGTTCAGTAATTTAATTGAACAAAAACGAAAAATTCAGTCGGTGTATATTACCCTTGTCATAATCCCACAAAGAGATACAAAAGGATCAAAAACGTTTTCAAATCGTCTATAAAAAAATTCCAAAATGAAAAATCACTCACAAGGCCACAATAAACTAAATTAATTACAAAGACACGAGTGCCATACATGGACAAAGTTCATGACATTGGTGGTTGAATGTCTGCAAAAAGTTTATACACAAAGATGGCCTTCTTCTGCTACATTTTCTACTAGATTGTGCTACTCCTTTACAAGCTTACTTCCATTCATGGTTGTAGTTAATATTGTGGAAATATATACAAAGATCAATCAAAACAGTTTTATTTCATACAACCAACCTCCCCTTTTTCTTTTATTCACAACATCAGAATACTACTTCAAATGTAGTAACTGGTTTTAAGTTCAAAACAATTACAAGAGAAAGAAAAGATGATACAAACACAATAATTTCTCAACATAGAGAGAGATATATACAGATATGATATGCAAAAAGTGAGAACTCTAATTCTATAACTAAGCTTATATAGCTGCTCCACTTTGAGACTTCCAGCTTTGCTTCTTTTAGTCCTCAATCTTTCAATATTATCAGAACAAGTACCTGCACAAACAAAACAAAGAAACACAATACAAATATACTTTCACAACTTAACAAAACAGCCCCTGAACTTGGTAAGAAACCAACATCAAAGATACAAGGCTAGATTAGCCTTCTGAACATTCCCCCTTAATCTCAGCCTTGTACATATCAAACAAACCAAGCATTTCACAAAACTTGGTATGTTCCTGAGCATTCAAACCTTTGGTAAAAATATCAGCCACATTATCCACAGATTTCACCTTAACAGTTTTTACAACACCAGCTGAGACTTTTTCTCTTAAGAAAAACAATTCAATCTCAAAATGCTTAGTCTTTTCATGAAAGACTGGGTTTGCTGCTATCTGAATTGCAGAACTATTATCGCAATGAATAGGAACAGGAAGAGATGTTTTAATGTTAAGTTCATTTAGAATTTTTTGAATCCAAATAACTTCACAAGTCACAGTATTCATTGCTCTATATTCTGCTTCCGCGGAAGACTTAGAGAGCATAGATTGTTTTTTGCTTTTCCATGATACAAGACTTTTTCCCAAGAAAACTGCATATCCAGTTACAGACTTTCTTGTAACTTTGCATTTGGCCCAGTCCGAATCAACAAATACACTAAGATCAAAGTTATCCCCTTTGTTAAAGGAAATTCCTTGACCTGGTGCATTCTTCAAATACCTTAACACTCTAAATGCCAATTTTAAATGAGATTCCATAGGAGCATGCATATGTTGACTAAGAACATGTACATCATAACTAATATCAGGCCTAGTATGTGTAAGATATATAAGCTTACCAACAAGCTTCTGGTAGTTGTTAACACCAGATAAAGGCTTATCTACTATAACCTGTTTAGGCTTAGCTGCACTTTCCTTAGTTTCTATAGGAGTATTGCATGGCTTACATGCCAACATACCAAACTCAGAGAGAACTTCAAGGCAATATTTTCTTTGAGTAAGAAACAAATTACCATTTGATTCAAGAACTTCAATACCAAGAAAGTATTTAAGCTTACCTAAATCTTTTATCATGAATTTAGATCTCAAAAAATTCTTAACTTCAATTATTTCATTCTCATTATTGCCTGTGATGACTATATCATCAACATATACCAATAGAGCTATAAAAACACCATGTTTGTTTTTTATAAACAAAGAAAAATCATTTTTGCTTTGTTCAAAACCATTTTCAATCAAAACTGAAGTTAACTTTTCATTCCATTTCCTAGGGGCCTGTTTTAAACCATAAAGAGATTTATTCAACTTGCACACCCTAGTATCATTTTTATCAAAATAACCATCAGGCAAACACATGTAAACATCCTCATCCAATTCCCTATATAAAAAAGCATTATTTATATCTAATTGATATATAGACCAACTATTTTGAACAGCAACAGCTAACATACATCTAACAGATACAATCTTAACAACAGGAGAGAATGTTTCTTCATAGTCAACTCCTTCTTTTTGACTATAACCTTTAGCAACCCATCTTGCTTTAAACCTCTCAACCTCACCATTAGACTTATATTTAATTTTGAACACCCACTTTCCTCCTATAGCTTTTCTGCCATCAGGAAGAGTAGTAACTGCCCAAGTTTCATTTCTATTTAAAGCTTCTATTTCAAGATTCATGGCTTCAATCCATCTAATATCTTTAGCAGCCTCTTTATAAGTCTTTGGTTCAGTTATTTTATTTAAACTTGTTGAAAAATTATAATTTTCAACACTTAACTTGGAATAATTAACTTGCTTGTCAATACTATATTTGACTTTAGTATTTACTTCATAATCACTTAACTTTACTGGCATAGAAGTTTTTCTAGATGATTTTCTAAAATATGTTTTACTTATATCCTGTTGGTTAGGAGTCACAAGAGGTGATTGAAACATTTCATTAAACTCATGATAAAAATTGTCATCATCCTCAGATATATTTTTATTCTCTTCAAGTGTTGCATTCTCCAAGTCATCACCGGTTGCTTCTACTGATACACTAGGATGCCCCACCTCATCCTTTTTAGTGTCATCAGTTAACGTACCTCCAGGTGATAACTGGTCTATGCCTTCACTTACTTCAGTAGTCTTAACAGACTTATCTCTCCTTTCATCATAGGAATCATATGACATAGTTTCATCTTCTAGATATTGATTAAAAAAATTTAAATTGTTTATGTTTTGAAACTGCATATCAAAACCTTTATTTTCAGAACTGTTTTTAAAAGGAAAAACAGTTTTGTAAAACTTTACATCCCTTGAGAAAAAAACTTTTTTACTTTCAAGACTAAACAACTTATAGCTTTTTTTGTCAAAAGCATAACCAATAAAAACATAATTTTCAGACCTAGAAGAAAACTTGTCAGAATTATTTAAAATTGTAGCAAAACAGAGACATCCAAAAACTTTTAGAATGGAGAGATTTGGTTCAGTTTTATATATCATTTCAAAAGGTGACTTCCCAGACAGCACAGAACTTGGTAACCTGTTAATTAGGTACACAGCAGTTAGAACACACTCAGACCACATGTTCAAAGGAATCCCCCCCTGAAACATGAGGGCCCTAGCAACATTCAATAGATGTCTATGTTTTCATTCAGCTATTCCATTATGTTGAGGGGTATAAGAACAAGAAGTTTGCTGTAAAATCCCATTATCTTTACAAAACTTTTCCATAGTATGATTAATGAATTCTGTTCCGTTATCACTTCTAAAAACTTTCACAGTTTTATCAAACTGATTTTTAATCAAATTAAAGAAGGAAACAATCTGAGAAAATACTTCATTTTTTCCCCTTAACAGAAATAGCCACACAGCCCTAGAATAATCATCTACAATAGTAAGGAAATACTTATATCCTTCTCTACTTTGAACCTTGTAGGGACCCCAAACATCTAAATGAACCAACTGTCCAATTTCATTGGTTTGATGGTCACTCAAAGGAAAATGGTCTCTAGTTTGTTTAGCCTTATGGCAAACATCACAAGGATCATGATTAGATTCCATTTTAAAATCAAGTTTGTCTTTCAAGATTTGCAGAACTTGGTCAGCAGGATGACCAAGTCTGTTATGCCATATGCACTTAGACAAATTACATATTTGAATGTTATTATTAACCAATTTTTTACCTGTATTAAGAAAATACAGTCCATCTTTTTGATTACCAGTCCCCATTTGGGTCCTTTGAATGGAATCCTGTATAATACAAATATCTTCATCAAATATTACTCTAAACTTATTATCTTTGTTTAATTTGTGAACAGAAAGAAGACTGACTTGGTAGCCAGGAACTACCAAGACATTGTGAATGATCATTTTATCTGTTAATTTCAAACTTCCCATATGAGTAACAAGGGCCTTAGTCCCATTGGGATGACTGTGACACACGGTAAATTTCCACTAAAATTTAACTGATAATTAGTAATTTATAATTACTAAGCCTAATTCATTAAGCATGCATAAGCTTTGCCTGAGCATTTGAGTAGATAACTCGCATACAATAAAAATTTCACCACTCTTGCATTCATATCATTTTATGAATATTTCATTTTGTCTTATGATTTAAATTGTAAGACGAGAGGTTATCTCGTTTGCCCCAGTGACCGACACTGCACGCGTACCGACACTATGATAAGGACTAGATAAAACAAATAACAAATGTCCGCGACATGGAATATTACAAAGATAAAAATATTTCAGACACGTAACAATAAAATACTATGAAGGAAAAGTTATCAAACAATGAAACTTTGGTCACAATATGACTTCGCAGGACACAAAATATTTAACACACTATCATTTAAACAATAACTTTTATAAGGCTCAAGTGCAAACATACATAAGTATAATGCATAGGCATACATTTTTATACAATAATTTTCCTACATACATATACTTACTCAAATAAATTAAAAGTCTACATATACCTAAGTAAAACATTACATATACAAACTCACTTAAATGTATTATTGCTAAAATAAAAACCTTATTTGAAAACTTGTGATAATGCCTTGGTCCTTCTCATCCACACACGACAAAAATGCAACACAAAAGCAGAGATATGAGAAAAAGGAAGATATCAATCTTCATCCTCTTCCCTAGACCTGCTTCTCCTCTTCACACGCCTCCTAGGCCGAATCTCTCCAAAGTAGTAAACCAACACTACTCTTCCAAATATTCCTCATCTAACCTTACCAAATCCATGAAAGTTAAGCTTCCCCACATCCTCTCTTGATGCGCGGCTACACCACGATGGAGTCCAAGAAGAATCAAGGTGAATCACCAAAGAAAAACAAATCTTTACACCAATCCATCTTGAGCCTATATCCAAGATTCGTTTGGTTTTGGAAGTAAACTATTTTTGGCTTCAAACAAAGATGCAAGATGAAAAGGCTTGGTCAAAGACTCCCCTCTTAATCCCTTCTTAAGCAACTCGAATGACCAAGGACACATACAAATCAAATCTCAAACACACCACTAGAGTGATATTCTCAAGAGTGTCGAGAAGCCGTTGGGTTTGCTCGGAATCAGTTAAAGGGTTTGATTTGTGTGGGGCTCCTCGAGTTAGCTTTCATCCTCAACATTATCTCATCTCACTCTTGATAAGGTTCATTATCTTTCTCTTCCTTGTAAATTTGTTGTAACATAAACCTTGATAATAAAATGTTAAATGGTGATGTCTTGTTTCTTTTGATTTGAGTTTGTGAGATAAGAGTGGTAAAGAAAATATAATCTTGCGTTATAATAATAAATTTGTCACTTCGAAACTTGAATTGGTCACTCACTTGTTAAAATGATTTCTATCGAGGAGTATGAGCCAAGAAAACGAGACTTAAGTTTTATAAAAACTTGGTAATATGACTATAAACTAGGTGTTTTTGATGTATAACCTTAGTGTTTGGATAAACAATTCATGTTACCTTGGACTTAAGTTGCCCTTTGCAAAATGGGTCAGTTTGGTTTTCTGTCGAGAAGGGCAGTTTAGAAGGGTTAAGCTTTGTAAAACTACTAATGTTAAATGATATTGAACTTGGTAATGAGAGGTTGGGTTGTTGTTTGATCCGACTAGAAACCCATTTTGATGCTCGTGGTCCTTTCCAGTCGACATCCGGGTCATTCAAATTGTGTCGATACCATGTTATAATCTGGTCTTAAATTGAGTAACCAAGGCTTGTTATCAAGGTGCCCTGTGTCTCGGCTTTCGACTATGAGCCTTGTGTAAAATTTGTTATGTTCGTTTAGGATAAAAGCCCAAGTCAAGAGTATCTATTGCTAAATAAATGTAATTAGCTTATATTACTTCATGACCTGTAATAGTACATTAAGTTGTCGGGATGAAACCGAGTCGAGTAGTACTCGACTACCCCATGGTTTCACCACACCCTTACTATTATTTTTCCAGTCAATGGGTTAGTCTCAAGTATCATACGAGACGTTATAGACACGACGGATAGCCGAGTATGGGTTGGAGCACGTCGATCGTGACACCCTCGGCTAGGGTTTAAGCTCCGAAGTGTTAGCATTTTGCTCACTGTGAATGTACCATGGTTATAAATCCTTCTGCGTTTATACATCCTCCACGAAAATCTTGTCACTAGTAAATACTTCCAAATTGGTAGCATGTAACATTTGCCATCACATTTCTGTGCCACAGCCCAACTCCTAACTTGTATAACAAAGAGAGTTGTTTGTTTTATGGGCCTCGGTCCAAACCTGGTACCCTACTGTTATCGACACTTGGCCACAGCCCATCGTGGTTCAAGGTGTTTGTTTGGGTAATTTGATCAAGACCGCTAAGTAAAACTTGTAACTTAAAGCGGAAATCCATTATAAATATAAACTCATTTATTACGTAACTTAGATATATATCCATATACATCGCCAAATAAACATAAAGGTGATAATATAAAGAACAAATGTTACCAACAGGGTCTACATAATAAATTTTACGTCAAAGTTTAATGTCTAACGTGTCCGGATAATCATATCTATGTCAAGGAATCTATTAGTCGAAAACGATGTATGTTACAAACAAATGTTGATAAATAAATAAAGACTACAATATCATTTTATCATTTGGTCTTCAAATTTAACATAAGTATTTTCTAAACTCAATTAGAAAATAAACCAACTTTAATTTTGGCAACACCATCATAGTGTCAACATGAAAAGTATATATACATTCATATACTTACTAGAAAAACCTTTCAATTATTTTTACAAACTAAAGTATAGTTTTTAATACAATTATAAAAACAATTGAACTATTTTGAGTAAGCAATACTTAAAAAAATGAACTAAAACATTACCCTCCTTATCTAGGTCGCGTGTCGGTGCCGCTCCACAACCATCACTAATCCCACATTTGGATTGCACATTTGTTAAGGTGAGTTTTCATAGCCCCACTTTTACTTGATAAACTGTTTTATACATTTTGGGGTGAGAAATATGCAAAACATTTTATGGACCAAAACTATTACATGATTACTATTACGTGGTTTAGCCTAAGCCCTTATGTCCCTAGAGAATGCCCTTTTTCATGAACCGTCAATTCCCCATTGGGAAACGCGAATGTTATAAATAGATCTATTGAGGATGACTCCTCCGTTTGGTTGGCCATGCTTAGGACAAAGCGAAACGTATACCATGTCGGAACCAAGTGTTGAGGGACAAAACACTTGCTATGGGCCCCTATATTGTATGACATCTTTTAGCATACAGAAACTGTCGTAGTATCGGTTGCATGAACTTAGAGCTAACGTAATAGACATTCATACATATATCATTACATTCGTTGTAATGATTATATGCCTTTGCTTATGGTCCAAACTTACTATTTAAACTTAAACCTATGAACTCACCAGCTTTTAGCTGACCTTTTTAGCATATTTTTCTCAGGTGCTTAAGTTATGTGTCATGGAGGCAAGGCAAGAAGCGGGTTAATGATCGTAGTAGTATTAAAGAAGTGTTTTTACACAAACCGATGTTTTTAAATTGGGACCACTGAAATTATGGGATGTGCCCATTTATCTAAACAATGTTGTAAGATAATGTTTCAAAACTATTTTATAAAATCAAACGGAGTATGTATTCCGTTCTTTATTACTTGTGTTGTGATCCACCAATCCCGTAACGCTCCCGAATAACACGTATGCTTCCGCTAAACAAAATTTGGGGGTGTTACAGATTGGCATCAGAGCCAAGGTTATTGAGAACTAGGTACATATAAACCCTAAACTATAACTACTTTCCACAAAAACATCATACTACGACCGCCGACTGTCGCTTGCCTTACTTGCTATTCTACTTAGAATTTATTTAAGTAGGATTACATGTTTTATTTCCTATTTACTTATGCACTATTTCATATTCATCATGAGCATATTTTTCCACATACTTACACATATGCACCGTCTTGTCACAGACTATGCCTTCACCAGCCTTCCCTCACGATGTTCAGGAGGACATCCTACTAGCTCACTCACCTACCATCCGTCAGCTTGCACACTTAGCCATTGATCCGTATATTCAGGCCACATTAGCAGGTCAGCCAGTTATTGCACCTACTCCATCTATACCTACCCTTACCACCACTCCATAAGCTTTATTGACGCGCAGGCAAAAACCCCGCATGATTGTGAGAGTACCTGGATATCGAGAGCGGTACTCATTTGTGCCTGCACTAGCTTCTCAGATGACCCGCGCTGCTTACATGGGTCCTTCTTCTACTTCAGAGTCACTGACACCATCACCTACTGAGTCACCACCTCATCAGAGACTCAGGAGATCCACTGATTCCTACTCAGAGGAAGACCCGGAAGAAGATCCGGAAGAGGATCCGGAGGAGGAACTACCAGAGCCTATGCCGACTGAGTCTGGAGATTGTTAGCACAACAGCAGATATGGATATACTGGGTCTGGAGATTGTCCAGAGTATTCGAGATATAGGACAGAGCTCCAGGATGGCTCAGAGGTTGGACGAGGACATGGATATTGATGCACCATTTGGATTAGGGCAGAGAGCCGCTTTTCTCCACAGTCAGGAGGAGAGTAGTGAGGTTGCTTGGAGGGATATTGATTGCTTGATCAGTTCAGTACCACATATCGCCAGTCCGAGCTACAGTCCATCATCACCTTCATTCATACCGTCTGCAGCAGACATGGAGCGCCTTGCTCGTGCCACTAGACAGCTTGAGACCATTGAGGAAGCTGCACCGGTTGAGGCACAGTCCGAGCCAGACCTATCAGGATCTCCAGAAGGTGATCTGACCCTCACCGAGAGGATATTTATTCAGTTGGACTCTCATGAGACTCTGCTAGGAGTCCATACTTATCAGCTAGATAGAGTCGATCCAACACGCTTGCAAGCTTGTGAGCAGCGTGTTGAGGGTTTAGATCGAGTTACTGATGTATTGTATAAGAGCGTGGAGCTCGAGAGACACGAGCGGATTCGACTGGGTCTTCGGGTTGAGGCTCAGGTTGAGGACGTCAGAGAGTTGGACAGCAGAGCACGAGCCTTGGGCAGAGGTCAGACCCAGATGCACGGACGACTAGAGGAGTTAGAGCGCGTCCAGTGGATTGCTAGAGATACTGTCAGAGAAGGATGGCAGAGGACTAATGGTTTAGAGTCTATGTTAGCATCTCAGATGAAGCGTATCGCGAGTTTGGAGGATACGCAGCGAGAGTTAGTTGCTACCATCGAGCGACTACGTACCGAGCATGGACATCCTTAGATCCTATTGCATGATGTATTACACTAAACTGAACTATAACAGTTAGTGTTAGTTATTACTCTTGTACTTCAGTTGTATTTCCGTTGTATTCCGTTGTATTTCGGTTGTATTCCAGCTAGTATCTCATCATGTACCGTAGGAACCTTGTAACCGAAGTTCTATCTATGTCAAACTTATTTTCCTATCCAATTGTCTCTTCTTTTATAGATTGCTCATATGATCTATCTACGATATTTACACTATTACTTGGCACTTACCTTGATTAAAAGGTCATATATCTTATCACCTTTCCTACTGCAGAAATGCCGCCAAAACGAAGATCAAAACGTACCAACCCTGGTGGAGCTTCCAATGCTCCAATTCCAGCGAGAGTCACTCGCAACCAAGCTGCAAATGCTGCTATTCCAAACAGAGTCACACACGATCAGACTGCAGAAGCCACTACTCCTGCTAGGGCTACTCCAATCCAACCTATCATGAATCAAGCCATGATTGACCAACTAGTCAATGAGCGGGTGAACGCCGCTTTGGCTGCAGCAAACCACTCGTCTACTAATGCTGGAACTTCAAGACCACCCACTCACAACCGCACTTGTACTTATCAAGACTTTCGTAAAACCATGACTGGAGGCTTTAGTGGAACCGAAGGAGCTGTCGGTCTGACTAGATGGATCGAAAAGCTCGAGACTGTGTTCCGAATCTGCAATTGTGAAGAAGAGTCTAAGGTTAAGTATGCATCATTCACTTTCACGGATGCTGCTTTGACCTGGTGGAACAATTTTCTGAAATCTGCTAGTTTCGATGTTGCCTATGCCATGCCATGGGAGAACTTCAAGGAAATGGTACTTCGAAAGTACTGTCCTCGTAATGAGATTAAGAAGCTCGAGCATGAGTTTTGGAACCTCAAGGTTCAAGGCACCAATATGGCTGCTTATAATCAGCGATTTCAAGAACTAGCCTTATTGTGTCCTGAAATGGTTTCCACTGAGACCCGATTGTTAGAGAGATACATCAGAGGACTCCCCCAACCTATCAAGGGCAATGTCACCACTTCTAAGGCTGCTGATCTTCATGAAACTATCGAAGTAGCCAACAAACTCATGGACCAAGTGATTGAGGATTCCATGGACAAAGTGGTTGACAATAAGAGGAAATGGGACGACCATTCTCAAGGCTACAACAACAATGAATACCGTGGCAACAACAGTAGGAACAACAGCAACAATCAAAGTAAGAGGCAAAATGTTGCTAGAGCTTATGCAGCGGGTGTTGGGGAAAGGAAACCGTACTCAGGGACTGCACCATTGTGCAACCGATGCACACTGCATCACAAGGGACAGTGTACAGTCAAGTGCCATAATTGTCAGAAAATCGGACACTTAACCAGAAACTGCAGGTCCAAGTCATTGGCGACGGTTCAAACAGCCCCGACTCAGGACCCAAAAGCCGCTATAACATGCTTTGGTTGTGGTGAAAAAGGGCATTATAAGAATGAATGTCGAAAAACCAGGAACCAAGGCCATGGAGGAAATCAAGGAAACCGAGGAAATCCAGGGAGCCATGGGAATGGCAGGATTCAGGGAAATGTTAGACAGACGAGTAATCAGGGAAATGGAGAAGGAGCTCGTGGGAGAGTCTATGCCGTATCCAAAGTGGAAGCTCAGGAAGACCCGAATGTTGTGACGGGTACGTTCCTTATAAATAACCGTTATGCATCCATATTGTTTGATACGGGAGCCGATAGGAGTTTTGTTTCTAATGCATTTAGTCCACTACTCGATATTGCCCCAACCGCATTAGGAAATGCATACAACGTGGAACTAGCTAACGGTAACATAGAAAGGGTAGATACCATCATAAGAAGTTGCACCCTTAACCTGTTAAACCACCCATTCAATATCGACTTGATACCAATAGCATTGGGTAGTTTCGATGTCATTGTCGGAATGGATTGGTTAGCAAAATATCATGCTGCCATCATTTGTGACGAGAAGCTCGTTCGAATACCCTATGGAGATGAAGTCCTAACAATAGAAGGAGACAGAAGTGACAGAAGAAAAGCTTCAAGACTGCATGTCATTTCCTGTACCAAGGTGTTAAGGTGTATCGAAGAAGGATGTCACATCTTCCTAGCACAAGTCACCGGAAAGGACGAAAAAGAAAGGGAAGAAAAAAGTCTGGAGGACGTGCCGATAGTAAGAGAATTTCCTGAAGTCTTTCCCGAAGATTTTCCAGGACTCCCGCCGATCCGACAAGTTGAGTTTCAGATCGATTTAGTGCCTGGTGCCGCGCCAGTGGCAAGAGCACCTTATCGGTTAGCTCCAACGGAACTCCAGGAGTTATCGAACCAGTTGTCGAAACTTGCGGAAAAAGGATTCATTAGACCGAGCTCATCACCATGGGGAGCACCAGTCTTATTCGTCAAGAAGAAGGACGAAACTTTCAGAATGTGCATTGACTATCGTGAATTGAATAAACTAACCATTAAGAACCGCTACCCACTACCGAGAATCGATGACTTATTCGACCAACTTCAGGGTTCGAGCGTTTATTCAAAAATCGACTTAAGGTCCGGATACCATCAACTAAGAGTTCGGGAAGAAGACATTCCCAAAACCGCCTTCAGAACTCGTTATGGGCATTACGAGTTCCAAGTCATGCCTTTTGGGTTAACCAACGCACCAGCTGTGTTCATGGACCTCATGAACCGAGTGTGTAAACCCTACTTGGATAATTTTGTGATCGTATTCATTGACGATATCCTAATCTATTCCAAGAGTGCGAAAGAACACGAAGAGCATCTTAGATTGATCTTGGAATTGTTGAAGAAGGAAGAACTGTATGCGAAGTTCTCAAAGTGTGAATTTTGGATACCTACTGTGCAATTCTTAGGTCATGTAATCGACAGTCAGGGCATTCAAGTAGATCCCGCTAAGATCGAGTCAATAAAGGATTGGGCGACACCCACAACTCCTACTGAAATACGCCAATTCTTAGGACTCGCTGGATATTACAGAAGGTTCATTGAAGGTTTCTCAAAGATTGCCAAATCTTTAACCAAGCTAACCCAGAAAAACACCAAGTTTGACTGGGGAGAAAAAGAAGAAGAAGCTTTTCAACTCCTTAAAGAAAAGTTGTGTAGTGCACCCATTCTAGCCTTACCTGAAGGTAGTGAAGACTTTGTTGTTTATTGCAACGCTTCACACAAGGGGCTAGGAGCGGTGTTAATGCAAAGAGAGAAAGTGATAGCATACGCCTCACGCCAGCTGAAGACTCATGAGAAAAACTACACAACGCACGATTTGGAGTTAGGATCAGTTGTGTTCGCACTCAAAATTTGGAGACACTACTTGTATGGCACAAAGTGTGTCGTATACACCGATCACAAAAGTCTACAACACATTTTGGATCAGAAAGAACTGAACATGAGACAGCGCTGATGGTTGGAATTACTCAGTGATTATGACTGCGAGATTCGTTACCATCCAGGTAAAGCGAATGTAGTTGCTGATGCTCTCAGTAGGAAAGAGCGACCACAACCTCTTAGAGTCAGATCCTTGGGTATGACAATTAGTTCACCTCTTCTAACCAAGATTCTTGAGGCTCAACTGGAAGCACTCAAGGAGGAAAATCGTCCGAATGAGAATCTTTACGGAATGCCAGAAAGTGAAAATGGATTCGTGAAAAGGTCGGATGGAACTTTGTGTTTCAAGGAGCGAAGTTGGATACCACTCTACGGAGGAATTCGCGACATTATTATGCACGAATCCCACAAGTCTAAATACTCCATACACCCAGGATCCGACAAAATGTACCTTGATCTGAAGAAATTGTACTGGTGGCCAAACATGAAAGTCGACATTGCAACATATGTCAGCAGGTGTTTAACATGTTCAAAGGTCAAAGCCGAACATCAGAGACCCTCAGGCCTACTAGTACAGCCCGAAATCCCCGAGTGGAAATGGGAACGTATAACAATGGACTTTATCACTAAGTTACCTAAAACCTCTAAAGGCTACGACACTATTTGGGTAATAGTTGACCGCCTTACCAAGTCAGCACATTTCCTGCCGATGAAAGAAAGTGATGGAATGGAAAAACTTGCTCAACTATACCTGAAGGAAATCATCGCACGCCATGGTGTACCAATTTCCATCATTTCAGACCGAGATAGCCGTTTCACCTCAAACTTCTGGAAATCACTTCAAGATGCTTTAGGGTCTAACCTCGACATGAGCACCGCCTACCATCCTCAAACTGATGGACAGAGCGAAAGAACAATCCAAACACTGGAGGATATGCTAAGAGCATGTGTGATAGACTTTGGAAATGGCTGGGATAAGCACTTGCCACTAGCTGAATTTTCTTACAATAACAGCTATCACACAAGCATCAAAGCCGCACCATATGAAGCACTCTATGGACGGAAATGTAGATCACATGTGTGTTGGGCCGAAGTTGGAGAAAGTCAACTTACTAGTCCGGAGTTAATCCAAGAAACTACCGAGAAGATCGTACAAATCAAAAACCGACTGCAAGCAGCTCGTGACCGTCAAAAGAGCTACGCGGATAAAAGGAGGAAACCACTTGAGTTTCAAGTGGGAGATAAAGTTATGCTCAAAGTTGCGCCGTGGAAGGGCGTGATCCATTTCGGAAAACGTGGAAAGTTAAATCCTCGTTACATTGGACCATTCAAAATTCTCGCGAGAATCGGACCGGTAGCATACCGACTTGAATTACCACAAGAACTCAGCTCTGTGCACAACGTGTTTCACGTGTGTAACTTAAAGAAATGCCTTTCCGACGAAACTCTTGCCATTCCTTTGGAAGAAATCCAAGTTGACGAAAGATTGAATTTTGTCGAGGAACCCATTGAAATTATGGATAGAGAAATCAAACGGCTTAAGCAAAGCCGCATCCCGATCGTCAAAGTCCGTTGGAACTCTCAAAGAGGTCCAGAATACACATGGGAGCGTGAAGATCAATTCAAGCGCAAATACCCACCCCTTTTCTCTACTTCACCAAGTAATCCTAACTGAAAACCGAGGACGGTTTTCTCTTCCAAGGCGGGGAGGATGTGACACACGGTAAATTTCCACTAAAATTTAACTGATAATTAGTAATTTATAATTACTAAGCCTAATTCATTAAGCATGCATAAGCTTTGCCTGAGCATTTGAGTAGATAACTCGCATACAATAAAAATTTCACCACTCTTGCATTCATATCATTTTATGAATATTTCATTTTGTCTTATGATTTAAATTGTAAGACGAAAGGTTATCTCGTTTTCCCCAGTGACCGACACTGCACGCGTACCGACACTATGATAAGGACTAGATAAAACAAATAACAAATGTCCGCGACATGGAATATTACAAAGATAAAAATATTTCAGACACGTAACAATAAAATACTACGAAGGAAAAGTTATCAAACAATGAAACTTTGGTCACAATATGACTTCGCAGGACACAAAATATTTAACACACTATCATTTAAACAATAACTTTTATAAGGCTCAAGTGCAAACATACATAAGTATAATGCATAGGCATACATTTTATACAATAATTTTCCTACATACATATACTTACTCAAATAAATTAAAAGTCTACATATACCTAAGTAAAACATTACATATGCAAACTCACTTAAATGTATTATTGCTAAAATAAAAACCTTATTTGAAAACTTGTGATAATGCCTTGGTCCTTCTCATCCAAACACGACAAAAATGCAACACAAAAGCAGAGATATGAGAAAAAGGAAGATATCAATCTTCATCCTCTTCCCTAGACCTGCTTCTCCTCTTCACACGCCTCCTAGGCCGAATCTCTCCAAAGTAGTAAACCAACACTACTCTTCCAAATATTCCTCATCTAACCTTACCAAATCCATGAAAGTCAAGCTTCCCCACATCCTCTCTTGATGCACGGCTACACCACGATGGAGTCCAAGAAGAATCAAGGTGAATCACCAAAGAAAAACAAATCTTTACACCAATCCATCTTGAGCCTATATCCAAGATTCGTTTGGTTTTGGAAGTAAACTATTTTTGGCTTCAAACAAAGATGCAAGATGAAAAGGCTTGGTCAAAGACTTCCCTCTTAATCCCTTCTTAAGCAACTCGAATGACCAAGGACACATACAAATCAAATCTCAAACACACCACAAGAGTGATACTCTCAAGAGTGTCGAGAAGCCGTTGGGTTTGCTCGGAATCAGTTAAAGGGTTTGATTTGTGTGGGGCTCCTCGAGTTAGCTTTCATCCTCAACATTATCTCATCTCACTCTTGATAAGGTTCAATATCTTTCTCTTCCTTGTAAATTTGTTGTAACATAAACCTTGATAATGAAATGTTAAATGGTGATGTCTTGTTTCTTTTGATTTGAGTTTGTGAGATAAGAGTGGTAAAGAAAATATAATCTTGCGTTATAATAATAAATTTGTCACTTCGAAACTTGAATTGGTCACTCACTTGTTAAAATGATTTCTATCGAGGAGTATGAGCCAAGAAAACGAGAGTTAAGTGTTGAAACAGACAGACCTTGATAGATCTTGAGCTCGTGGATCGTTATATATGCCTATGTAATCACAAGCACAATAAAAGACAATCTCTACTACTTATATTTATCAGCGGAATATAAACACAAGTAACAAATAATTAAGAACTCTGTGATCCTCTATGGATCGTTATATTAACTAAAACTGTGTTTTTCCAATCGGTACATAACTCATTCAAATGTGTTCCTTTTATAGACAAGGAACCCTAAAACAAAATGCTAAACCGTTTCCCAAGAAACGTATAAACATAAAACTAAATAAGATATACACAATCACTTCCTAATAAAGCTCATGTATATCCAAACTAATTATACTAAACACGGAATAATCACTTCCGCAGAGACAAACTAATAACTATTATACTTCAGCAGATTATGTCTTCAGCAGAATCCACTCTTCTTCCGTAGAATCCCTTCGGCAGTAATTTCAGCATAATCCAAACTTCACATAATTCCCAACAATCCTCCCCTAAACTGGAATTTGACCTGGTTAAGTTCCAGTTTCTTGATAGATCTTTAACTAAGCAGCTCCAGAGGATTGTGCACGAACAACATCAGCAAAGAATCCAAATAAGAACATCTCTTTGATGAAGAAACACTGAAACTCCATATCTTTGCAGCAACAAATGACAATAGGTACATCAAAACATATTAGTTTCAGACTATTCTCATCACATCCAGGTGTGTTAACTCCTGTGAGAGGTGAATCATTGAAAATAATGGATTCGATGTCTCTTTACCAATAGCCATCACTACTGGAGTAGCCATATGTTTAAGTTCGTAAAATATGGTACACTGATAACCATCTGATTTATTGGCAAACCAGAAACCATAGAAACGGATTTGAAATGTCTTTACCTGTAGCCGTTTGCTCAGGACTAGTCAATTCTTAGAATTGGTGAATTAACAACCAAATATGGTATTCCAATGCCTTTACCACAAGCCATATACATGTGGGCTAGTCAATTCTTGGATTCCAAAAAGGAATAAACCATGGTGAATTGAAAACCATACAACACTCAGCAATGAAGCATGGGTGATTGCAAACCCTATGATTTTGAGCAAACCATTACAGCTATCAACAGATTTGATGTGTCTTTACCAAAGCTGTACCCCTTGGACTAGCTAACTCTTTGACATACACAAGATATATCTGGTGAGTCAAGAACCAACAAAAGTATACAACAAACCTGCAATAAAAGTTAGACAAACCCAATTTTTTTTATTTATTTATTTTTTATTTTTTATTTTTTTTAACTAAGAAAAGAAAGAACAAAAATTACAAAATAAACAAACTATTACAATCAAAATGAACCTTTATGTGACAGAAGCTGATTTTTAATCAAACCAACACATTGAGAAGCATGAAGGTCATCATTGCCAACTGGATTAGGAGATACTTCCAACTTCTGTCTTAGCATACGTTCCATGAATTCAACAGACAAAGGATAAAGCTTATCCGAGAACATACACAAAATCATACCACATTGTGTCTGAATCACATGAATACATGGTAGAGAATAGAACCTCCAACTCTCAATCTCCCACTTATGTGAATTCTTCCAAATCGAATACCCTTTACCATCTAGAGAATGAGAATCAAACAAGACCTGAAGATCACCCAACAAATATAAACCAGAACCCGTTGGTGAATGAATCTTATAATACTGAGTGACATGTTCATACAGCATCTTCAAATCATGTCTATTCACCAAATGAAAGATGTCCTTCAAGAAGTTGAACTGAATAGCAGTATTATCCATTCGATAAACAGTGTTAAGCTTCCCAGCTTTCCAATTGACCAATACCGCATGTGTTCCTTCAGGAAAAACCTCAACAGGTCCAACTTTAATGAAGGTTGACTCATCAGCCTTGAGATCTAAAGCAATATTCTTTGAAGAATGTTTCCTAGCCAGTCTGACAGAACTCCTTAAGGAATTATGTTTCCTTTTAACCAAGCTTTTCTACCTTCTACCAGCTATTTTATCTATATCAATCTGTAGATCATCTTCCTGACTCAATGAATCACCCAAATCCACACTAGGCAATACTTCAGAAGAAACCAAAGAAGACTCAGCAGAAACAACTTATCAGAAGAAGTATTAGCTTCAGAAGTTGTTTCAGAAGTAACAACTGGAGAGATAACCAGAGGCAAAACAACATCAAAATTATCCACTATTTCAACTGTTTTATGTCTCTTTGCTTTAGGAACATCTGACATAGTATCAATCCTACCCAATTTAGAAGAAGAAGTAGAACCAGAAGAAGAAAGCTTCATAATCATATTATACTTTCTTATCAAAGCATCATCAGACAAAGCAGAGATTTGCTTCATTGACATGCCAGAATTATAAATCGTAGAACTATGATTCTTCACAACTCTCCTCATATGATTCCTCTTCTGAACTATAGTCATGGGTTTTTCTCTTTTAGCTTTATATCTTTGAGCAATAAGAGCTCTCCTCTTTGCAGCCGCTTCTTGCTTCCTTTGATTACCAAGAGCCACCATTTGATCCACAAAATTCTCATTATCAAAAGATGCTCCTAATATAAGTTTTGCAAGATTTGGATCAGATGCACCTTGAGTGGTATAAGCATCCCATTGATCATCAGTGATCTTAGGAAGTAATGCATCAAGCTCTAATTTTCTTTCAGTAGACAAATTAGAATCAGACTGAGCTTGAAGAAATTCAGCAACTACACGACTCTTCTGCATGTTTTCATAATCAGCAAACAGCCTAGCTTGAGCTTGATTTTCTTCTGCAGTTACCAAACCTGAACCAATCATATCATCAATCACAGCTTCCTTTCCTTTGTCAGAAGATTCCTCAGCAGAACCAATTTGAGCTTCAGAAGGAACAACCAAACCAACATCAGAAGAAACATGTTGAGACAATTCTGCAACAGGTGTAGAGAAAACTTCAGAAGAAGAATTCAACTTATAAATTCTCCCAGCCAAAAAACTTCATCATCATCTGCTGAAGGTGAAACATTTGGTTGTTCTTGTATAAGTGAAGTTTGACCATGATCAGAAACAACCTCCTCAACTAGAACATCAGCAGATGCATCAACAATTTGTGGCTCCTTTGAAGTTTCAGTAGATACCTTATTCAAATATTGTCTTCTTCTTTTTCTAGCAAATATAATAGGCACCTTACTCCTTGAAGATTCAGCAATAGGAGAAGAAACATTAGATGTAAGAGCTGCATCAGCCAAGATTCCTAGTGATGCATGCTGAGTCTCTTCTTGCTCCTCTTCTGAAGAAACCAAACTTCTCTTTTTACCCCTCTGACCCAGTAATTCCTCCAAGTTCTCAACTTTAGTTTCCAACTCCACAATCTTATTACCAAGAGTAGACTTGGTCTCTGCAAGCTCCTTCTTAAGATCAGCCACCTCACCTGCATACTTTTTCACTAGAGCATATATTGAGGTAAGTGTAATAGATTCCTCAGCTCCACCAACTGATTCCTCAGTAGTAATGGGAGGTGCAATGAACCTTTCAGGACTAGGTGAGGGCAATGTATCAGTATTAACCTAAACCTCATCAAGAAAAACTTGTGTAGGAGATGAACTAGGACAAGGTCTAGGTGAAGGTAAGGATGCCTCAGCAGTAGCAGAAGGACCATCATTAATATCAATTGAGGGATTAACATCAGTAGTATTGGTAGAAGGTAAAGTATCAACATTATCCTCATCAGCAGTCTCATTCTCTTGAGGTAACATGGTTGCTAATAAAGGAAAATGTGTCCCCTCAAATTTAGTTCTCATTGAAGCAAATAACTTAGAAGTTAAAACTCCTATAGGATGAAAAGCTTGAGTTTGGGTAGAAACATCCAATATCATCTGTAAAAACCTAGGGTACATCAAAAACTTGCCCTTTTTCCTAGTTATATTCTCAACCATATTATCGAAAATAAACTTAGAAAAATTATAAGTCAAACCCTTAGATAGACAAATAATACCACATCCCAATTGAGTCGAAAACTGATCCCATCCTCCAGATTTATTGCTTACACACTGAAGCAATGTATGAACCAAAAACCTCCACATAGGACAAAGCTGATTCTTTAACCACATATCAGTCCTTGTACCTTGATATCCAATCGCTCTAAGTCCTTCAAGTACCACCGCAGCATCAGAATGATAAACTCCATTCTCATCATCCAAACGAAGTTGTCTTCTGATCAGTTCCTCTGTCACCACATACTCTGTTCCGTCAACCCTTGCAACAATCTCTGTATCACTCCTTTTCGTAGCCGATGCCCAAAATTGAGTAATCAATGATTCATATATAGCATTTGGAGAATGTGTTAGAGCATACTGAATCTTTGATCTCTGTAAGAATGCAATCATCGCTCTATACAACTCATCACCCCGAGCAGTTCCCAGAAAAGCGACCTTATTATGATCATGTTTGAATTGAAGCGCCATGAAAGATTTTGAAAATTAGGGTTACGATTTACACAAATGGAAGTGTCTTGAATGAGAGGAATGAATGAATCACTTAATATGGGACGAATATATGCCAGTAGAGAATAAATAGAAATTTCCCAATTTTGGTCAAAGTTGACCAATGCTGACGTGGACTTCTACTTTTACTCAAATTCACTTTCAACTTCGGTAGAAACAAAATCCATTCTACTGAAGAATACCAATCAGCAGAAACAGATCACTTATTCAAGAAGCTTAAGTAAATATCTTTTTACTGTTTCACCTACTCGCATTAAATCTCATTACCACTTGAAACCGTCTATAAAACAATCCCAATGCACACATACCTCTTCATCAAAAACCCCCAAATATCATTGCAAACCCTAATTCACCAATGCTCCAAAATTAAACCACAATTAACCATGAGTACCAAACCTGAGATCATAGATCTCACAACATCATCCTCATCATCATCATCATCCTCATCAAGTGAAGATACAAATCCATGGCTTTATTACTTTCCACAACCATATCCACGACCAAAGAAATCACCCTTTCTACCTTCTTCAGAAGATGATAGTGTAGTGAATCCAAGTGAATCTGCTGATGATTCTGATGACTCCTATAAGGAGAGAACATCTTACTCCCAACCTCCAGCACCTCAGCCTCAACGAAGGCCCCGAACCAAAAATCCACCACTCCCTAAAGATAGAGAGGTGGTTCTTGGTCTTTCTGCATCAGGTTTTGGTGCATCATCACATATCGTATAAGGGAAGAACTTAAGGAGGGTAGATGGATTGCATTTTGGTTGAAATAAATAGATGAAGCACAAAGGACACATTATTTTTCTCCATCATCATATGTGGTCATTGTCATCATCAACGTTTGCATCAATCCATCCTCTCCATTTTGATCCTTAGCATCTTCGTCATACTGGTCATGTATCTCCAGCCATCAAGATAGAATGAATGGGTGGTTATGCAAGACTTCACAAATGCATATCCAGCATTTAGTGTGAAAGATGTGACCGATCATGCATATCCAACAGCCTGTTAGATGTTGGAATAGATGATATGTAATAGATTAGGATTAGTAGATCATGTAGGTGCATTTGATGTTGTTTGTACTCTGTAAACTGTAAGTTGTAAACTATTTTTCAGCACTTTGAATTCAGTAGAAACAAGCTTTAGCTTTCTTGATCATATCCCAAATTAACAACCACTCTACAAAACAGAACAAACACAGAGACATACAAAAACCAAACAAAACACAAACTAAGATTACATTAGCTGGTTAGAGTTAGATAAAACCAAACAAATATACAAAGTTACATAGCAAAATGCAAAGTATACACAAATCCTCCCCTGAGGCATATGCCTCCCCTGAGGCCTATGCCTCCCCTTAAACTTTGCAGTTAAGGGTTAAGCATACCGATATGAACCACAAGGTGTTGAAACCTTGGTCCATCAAAAGCCTTTGTTAACAAATCTGCCACATTATCATCAGTATGAATTTTGACCACTTTTATCAAATTTTTATCATATGCATCTCTTATAAAGTGGTGCCTGATTTCAATATGTTTTGTTCTACTGTGAAAAATTGGATTTTTAACAATGCATATGGTACTTTGATTATCAATAAAAATTGTTGTGTTCATTAAATTGTACCCATAATCCAACAATTGATTTTGAATCCAAAGAACCTGTCCACAGCAATTTGCAGCAGCAACGTACTCTGCTTCAGTAGATGAGGTAGCCACAATAGTCTGTTTCTTGCATTGCCAAGAAATCAATCTCTTTCCAAGGAATTGGCAACCTCCAGTGGTGGACCTCCTATCCAGATTTGCACCAACATAGTCACTATCACTATAAGATTCCAACTTAAAAGGAGACTCTCTTGGGTACCAAAGACCTAGAAGAGGTTGGCCTTTGAGGTACTTAAAGATCTTCTTAACAGCATTGAGATGGGAAGTCAGTGGAGTAACTTGATGTCGTGAACAAACACTCACAGCAAAAGTAATATCAGGCCTTGAAGCTGTTAAATACATCAAAGAGCCAATCATAGACCTGTACAGATGAACATTCACAGGTGGATCTGCTTCAATGTTGGTCTTTGTCTTTGGAGCTTCATAAGGTGTAGTGGCAGTCCTTACACCCTCCATACCAAACTTTTTCAAGATGTCCCTCACATATTTGTCCTGACTGATAAAGATACCATCAGGTTTCTGCTGAACTTGAAGACCCAAAAAGAAAGTCATCTCTTCCATGGCACTCATCTGAAATTCTCCCTTCATAAGCTCCTCAAACTCCCTGCACCAAGCTTCCTTTGTGGATCCAAAAATAATGTCATCCACATACACTTGCACAAGAATGATGTCTGTGGAATTCTTCTTAAGGAATAGAGTCTTATCAATTGCACCTCTTCTATAACCATGCTTCAGAAGAAATGTAGAGAGCCTAGCATACCAGGCTCTGGGTGCCTGATGTAGTCCATAGAGAGCTTTGACTACCTTATAAACATGATTAGGATGATCTGGATCTTCAAATCCTTTAGGTTGAGTGACATACACCTCCTCTTCAATTTCACCATACAAGAAGGCTCCTTTAACATCCATTTGATAGACCATAAAACCCATATAGGATGCATAAGCTAAGAAAATCCGTATGGCCTCAACTCTTGCCACTGGTGCAAACACTTCATCATAATCTATCCCCTCCTCTTGTCTATACCCCTGTGCAACTAATCTGGCTTTGTTTTTAATGACAACACCTCATGCATCTCTCTTATTCTTCAGAATCCATTTAGTCCCAATAGCATACTTACCATCAGGTAGTGGTACCAATATCCAAACCTGCTGATTTTGAAATTGTTACATCTCATCCTGCATTGCTTCAAGCCAACTTGAGTCTTCCAGAGCCTGAGCAACACTGGTTGGTTCCACTTGTGAGAGAAAACAAGCAAACAAACAATGTTCATAGTCTGTGTGATTGTCTCTCTGCTGATTTGAGACATAAGAGATAAAAGCCACCTGACCATATTTAGAACGTGCTACAGTACCTCTTGTTCTAACAGGTGCATTAGGATCTCCAATAATATTAGTCTGTGGATGAGCATTGTTGATCCTTGTAGTAGTAGTGGTGTTGACATCAATGGAGGAATCAAGATTAGTCACAGTAGGTGCAAAGTCATAATCATAGGAAGGTGTGTTGAAGATTCCTGCTTTAGGTTGATGATGACCAAGATCTGAAGGTTTTGGAAACCGTGTATATGGTTCTCCAAGGTCCGTTGACACTCTAGTAGAGATAGGAGTAGAGTCAACATGTCTTTCAGCCGAATGGGAGAGGTGTGGAGAAACAGAATCACTTTCAGCAGAATTGACGTTTCCACTGATTGCTTCACTGGCACTATCTTCAACATTCCTCTCAGCGTTTAACTTGGCTGCATATTCTTGTTTCTTCAGTCTGGCAAGGTCCTCAGCATAATGGAATTCATCTTCACCCACATCAGTATAATCTTTAGAAGTGTCACCTACAAAATTGTTAGGAGAGAAGGAAGGCACTACAATGGGTTGTTCATCATCATCAGACCCACTGTCAGAATTTGCATCCATAGTCCCTGCACTGGTAGATGGAGATGCTTGAGAATCTGCATGCTGGTTAGCCAAATGTCTAGAATAACCCAAGTAATCAGTCAAGTAATCAAGGTCAAATGACCAAACATGACCTTGTCCTTGAACATTAGGCTTGTTTTCTAGATACCTCAGATTCAATGTCTCCTCAATCTTCTTGGCAGATACATTGTAAACCCTGTATGCCTTACTATGAGCAGAATATCCCAAACCATCATCAGCTTTCCCATCAAATTTGCCCAACGGATCACTGGTGTTCAAAATTGTCACTTGACAGCCAAACGGTTTAAGGTAATGAATAATAGGAACTTTCCCAAAAAGAATTTCATAAGGTGTTTTAAGATGTGGTCTAGTAATGGACACTCTATTTAGAACATAACAAGTTGTACCAACAGCTTCAGTCCAAAACATGGTTGGAAGTTTAGAGTCTGCCAGCATTGATCTTGCAGCCTCTATTGAGGTCCTATTTTTTCTTTCAGCCACCCTATTTTGTTGAGGGGTTCTTGGAGTGCTATAGTCCCTTTGGATTCCTTTTGACCTACAGAGTTCTATAAGTAGAGCATTCTTGAACTCTGTCCCATTATCACACCTAATTCCTTTCACCTTTTTGTTCAACTGATTTTCAATAAGGGTAATGAAGTCTTTCAAAACTTCAGATGTTTCATCTTTGGTCCTCAGAAAGAATACCCAACAAAATTTGCTATAACCATCAATGATCACCAGACAAAAATATTTATGATCAATGCTTCTCACTTTAGTTGGACCAAACAGATCCATATGAAGCAGCTGAAGAGGTTCAGAAATAATGCTTACTGCCATAACAGGAACACCTTTGTATGAGGCTCTGTGTTGCTTTCCTTTGTTGCATGCAACACAGTTATGATCATTGGTGAAAACTTTGGAAGGAAGACCTTGAACAAGGCCCAGTTTAGAGAGCTGGTTTATGGTCTTGAAGTTTACATGGGCCATCCTCCTGTGCCATTTGGTGGACTCATCCACGGATGCTTTAGCCACCAAACACGTTAAGTCACCTGCTGGTTTGATGTCAGTTAAGTTGAATGTATAAAGATTGTGACTACGAGGAACTTTCAGCAGAATTGAAGTTTCTTCTGGGAGTTTGAAGTCTTTAGATAGCACAAGACATTCATCCTCTGTGAAGAGTACTTTGTTCTTGGTGTCACAGATTTGTGAGACTGAAAACAAATTGAAGTGTTGAAGTTCCTTGACATAATATACATTCTCAAAGTCCAGCTGAGGTGTTTTGATGGTCCCTTTTCCCAGTAATTCTGCCATCACTTCCTCCAAAGGTTACATTGCCTCCTCCTTCAATAGGTACAAAGTTATGCATCATATCCCTGTTCCCTGACATACTCCTAGAACAACCACTGTCAACAATTCCAACATCTTTATGCTTAAGGGGATGATCCTACAACAACAACAAAAATATACAGAATATTAGTACACTATGGAGGCTCAAGTCATTGCTGACTTAAACCTGCCTTGTGGATCATATGAGTTATGCCATGTAGAAGTATAAGATCCACTATTGTTCTTGGGTTTCCATTGAAACTTAGGTCCCTGTTTATTCCAAGAACAACCTGCTGAGGTCTTAACAACAGCATCCCAGTACCCTTTCCCATCAGTCATAGGGTTAACATATCTAGGCCAAAAACCATTTTTAAAATATTCACTGGTTGGTTGAACATATGGTTTTACAACTGGTCTCCTCCAAGGAAAAGGAGTATTGGTATAAGTTGCTTGTGGAACATAAGATGGTATATCATTAACATTGGTCCACATTGGTCTAGATTTCCTAGAATCACCACACCTATTCATCCTTTGCTCATGATAATCACAATCCTTAATTAAATGAAATTTACTTCCCCACACAAAACATGTCTTCTGTTTAGAAGATTTATTCAAACCAAAAGATGTGTTATTACAAGCAGAAGTATTCAAACCAAAACCATGAAACGAATTGTTTTTAACAGTACTATTATGCAAAGAATTAAAAAGCAAGTCTTCACAGGCAACTGTCTTGGAAGTAGATTCCTTGGCAGCAACTCTGACACTCTTATTGGTAGTCTTGGGTGCAGGCAGGGGTGAAGACTTGGGAAGGTCAGACTTGTCATTTGAATCACACTCTGTAGACCCTTGCTTGGAGGACTTGTCACTGTTAACACAAGAGACAAAGTCATTAGTAGAAGTATCAGGGTCTGGCAAGTCCTTTGACTTTTTGCCATACAGATGGTGTGATCTATCAAAGTCATCAGGAGTGGAAAGGTCAATGGGCATGTGCTCACCTCTAATAGGTCCACGTACAGCATGTAGTTGACCTTCTTTGACAAAATTAGCTAATTTGGCTGGTGTAGATTTACGTGTGTCATCCCTAGCTTCTAGGCCAACATATTTCTTAAAACCTAAAGCCACTGTAGAATTAGAAGCTTGACTACTATAAATAAAACCAGCTAACTTATTTCCATTCATTATCCATTCTTTATGCCTAGCAATTTCCTCATTAAGTTTCTCCTTAAGCTCTAAATTCTCTGACTCTAAATCTGCTCTTAACTTCTCAGACCATTTTAACTCATTTTTAGCACATTCGAGATCCCTTTCTAAAACACCTATTTTCTCATCATAAGCTATTTGATTCTTCTGAAACCAAACCTTTTGTCTTTCTAGTGTTTTTAAAGCCTGTTTATAAGCTTCAACTTCCACATAGCATTCATTATATTTAGGTTCCAAAATATCATAAGCTTCTTTGAGTATATTATAACGCTCACTACAACCAAACAAACAGTTTTGTACCTGAGAGATGCCCATCAAGGCAATCTGATCATGTCTATCCTCTGAAGTACAGCTTGCATTCAAACCAACATTATCATTACCAGGACCATCATTATCATCCTGCTCATGTTGCTTCCAGTCCACATTGCTATCAAGAGTGACCAAAGCAGCTGATCCTTTTGAAGTTCCTGCCTCCTTCTGATACTGCTGATAAGAAGAGTATCTTGTCTCATCACCAGCTTTCCTGTCTTTGCATTCTCTAGAAAAGTGACCCATCTGTTGACATGTGAAGCATTTAACCTTCCTCTTGTCAAACCTTGCTGGATCTCGTCCTTTGAATCCAAACCTTCTGCCAGCTTTGCGTTCAAAATTCTTGATATCCATGGAAAGCATGGCCACCTGCCACCTCAGCTTCATCTCTTCCATCTCAATAGGGTCCACCTGATCAAAATCCTCATATGCCAGATCCTGCTGAGGATCATAATCAGCAAAGAAGGATCCAAGAACATCTTCCATAATACTACTCGATTTAGAATGAGAACTTGATGAAGGAGCAGCATAAGATGATGATGGATATGGGCTTGGACCATAACTTGTCTTTGGAGTAGAGGCTCCAACAAATGTTGTGTGACTAGCAGAAGAAGATGATCTGAAAGGGCTTCTTACATCATGTTCAAGAGCTTTAAGTTTGTGGTACAGCTCATCAAACGTAATCATGTCCAAACCACCTTTAGCTTTTAAAGCAATGCTTACGTGTAGCCAGGATGGAGGTAATGACCTCAGAAACTTAGAATTACAATCATCATTATCTGGCTTTGCCTGCAGCTGATTTAACTGACTTAAAATCTTGTGAAACTTGTCATAGCCCTTGTGAATTCCTTCCTCTTCAGAGATTTGAAAGTCCTGAAATTGTTGTCTCAGCATGGATTTCTTCAGTCTCCTAGACTCCTCATTCCCACCGAACTTTGCCTTAATTGCTAACCAAATATCCTTAGCATCTTGCATGAAGTGAAAATCACTCAAGTGATCCTCAGGAATAGCTTGAAGAAGAATGGTTCTGACCTTGGTTTCTCTCTGAACCGCCAACAATTCTTCAGCAGATTTGGGAGGAACATTCAGCATCTTACCCGTAGCATCCGTGGTAGTTCTCTTCAAACTGTTTCCCTTCAAGACTATCTCCCATAGATTCCAATCAATGTTGGAGATCCAGTTCTGCATCTTCATCGCCCAAAGATCATACTCCTCCCTTTTTAGGTAAGGAAACTTAGCATTGCTATTAGAGAGACTTAGTTGTTGCAGATGGGTGGAGTTTTGGTTGTTGGTGATTTCAGTATCAACATCTGATCCAGGCATGATGATTTTTGTTATGGTTGTATGGGTGTTCAGAAAAACTTGTCCTTAGTATCGTAGAGACTCTCACGAGGCTCTGATACCACTTGTTGAAACAGACAGACCTTGATAGATCTTGAGCTCGTGGATCGTTATATATGCCTATGTAATCACAAGCACAATAAAAGACAATCTCTACTACTTATATTTATCAGCGGAATATAAACACAAGTAACAAATAACTAAGAACTCTGTGATCCTCTATGGATCGTTATATTAACTAAAACTGTGTTTTTCCAATCGGTACATAACTCATTCTAATGTGTTCCTTTTATAGACAAGGAACCCTAAAACAAAACGCTAAACCGTTTCCCAAGAAACGTATAAACATAAAACTAAATAAGATATACACAATCACTTCCTAATAAAGCTCATGTATATCCAAACTAATTATACTAAACACGGAATAATCACTTCCGCAGAAACAAACTAATAACTATTATACTTCAGCAGATTATGTCTTCAGCAGAATCCACTCTTCTTCAGTAGAATCCCTTCGGCAGTAATTTCAGCATAATCCAAACTTCACATAATTCCTAACATTAAGTTTTATAAAAACTTGGTAATATGACTATAAACTAGGTGTTTTTGATGTATAACCTTAGTGTTTGGATAAACAATTCATGTTACCTTGGACTTAAGTTGCCCTTTGCAAAATGGGTCAGTTTGGTTTTCTGTCGAGAAGGGAAGTTTAGAAGGGTTAAGCTTTGTAAAACTACTAATGTTAAATGATATTGAACTTGGTAATGAGAGGTTGGGTTGTTGTTTGATCCGACTAGAAACCCATTTTGATGCTCGTGGTCCTTTCCAGTCGACATCCGGGTCATTCAAATTGTGTCGATACCATGTTATAATCTGGTCTTAAATTGAGTAACCAAGGCTTGTTATCAAGGTGCCCTGTGTCTCGGGTTTCGACTATGAGCCTTGTGTAAAATTTGTTATGTTCGTTTAGGATAAAAGCCCAAGTCAAGAGTATCTATTGCTAAATAAATGTAATTAGCTTATATTACTTCATGACCTGTAATAGTACAATAAGTTGTCGGGATGAAACCGAGTCGAGTAGTACTCGACTACCCCATGGTTTCACCACACCCTTACTCTTATTTTTCCAGTCAATGGGTTAGTCTCAAGTATCATACGAGACGTTATAGACACGACGGATAGCCGAGTATGGGTTGGAGCACGTCGATCGTGACACCCTCGGCTAGGGTTTAAGCTCCGAAGTGTTAGCATTTTGCTCACTGTGAATGTACCATGGTTATAAATCCTTCTGCGTTTATACATCCTCCACGAAAATCTTGTCACTAGTAAATACTTCCAAATTGGTAGCATGTAACATTTGCCATCACATTTCTGGGCCACAGCCCAACTCCTAACTTGTATAACAAAGAGAGTTGTTTGTTTTATGGGCCTCGGTCCAAACCTGGTACCCTACTGTTATCGACACTGGGCCACAGCCCATCGTGGTTCAAGGTGTTCGTTTGGGTAATTTGATCAAGACCGCTAAGTAAAACTTGTAACTTAAAGCGGAAATCCATTATAAATATAAACTCATTTATTACGTAACTTAGACATATATCCATATACATCGCCAAATAAACATAAAGGTGATAATATAAAGAACAAATGTTACCAACAGGGTCTACATAATAAATTTTACGTCAAAGTTTAATGTCTAACGTGTCCGGATAATCATATCTATGTCAAGGAATCTATTAGTCGAAAACGATGTATGTTACAAACAAATGTTGATAAATAAATAAATAAAGACTACAATATCATTTTATCATTTGGTCTTCAAATTTAACATAAGTATTTTCTAAACTCAATTAGAAAATAAACTAACTTTAATTTTGGCAACACCATCATAGTGTCAACATGAAAAGTATATATACATTCATATACTTACTAGAAAAACCTTTCAATTATTTTTACAAACTAAAGTATAGTTTTTAATACAATTATAAAAACAATTGAACTATTTTGAGTAAGCAATACTTAAAACAATGAACTAAAACATTACCCTCCTTATCTAGGTCGCGTGTCGGTGCCGCTCCACAACCATCACTAATCCCACATTTGGATTGCACATTTGTTAAGGTGAGTTTTCATAGCCCCACTTTTACTTGATAAACTGTTTTATACATTTTGGGGTGAGAAATATGCAAAACATTTTATGGACCAAAACTATTACATGATTACTATTATGTGGTTTAGCCTAAGCCCTTATGTCCCTAGAGAATGCCCTTTTTCATGAACCGTCAATTCCCCATTGGGAAACGCGAATGTTATAAATAGATCTATTGAGGGTGACTCCTCCGTTCAGTTGGCCATGCTTAGGCCAAAGCGAAACGTATACCATGTCGGAACCAAGTGTTGAGGGACAAAACACTTGCTATGGGCCCCTATATTGTATGACATCTTTTAGCATACAGAAACTGTCGTAGTATCGGTTGCATGAACTTAGAGCTAACGTAATAGACATTCATACATATATCATTATATTCGTTGTAATGATTATATGCCTTTGCTTATGGTCCAAACTTACTATTTAAACTTAAACCTATGAACTCACCAGCTTTTAGCTGACCTTTTTAGCATATTTTTCTCAAGTGCTTAAGTTATGTGTCATGGAGGCAAGGCAAGAAGCGGGTTAATGATCGTAGTAGTATTAAAGAAGTGTTTTTACACAAACTGATGTTTTTAAATTGGGACCACTGAAATTATGGGATGTGCCCATTTATCTAAACAATGTTGTAAGATAATGTTTCAAAACTATTTTATAAAATCAAACGGAGTATGTATTCCGTTCGTTATTACTTGTGTTGTGATCCACCAATCCCGTAACGCTCCCGAATAACACGTATGCTTCCGGTAAACAAAATTTGGGGGTGTTACAATGACCCACAGTCATGTTAAGCTTAGAAATTTCAACAACATTGAACATGTTGAAAACAGTGTAAGTCATATGTTGACTTGCACCTGAATCAACAATCCAACCAATGTACATACTGTATGTGCTTATGTTGGTGTTGTGATTAAAGAAAGTGGAAGAACAAAAGCTAACAACACAATCCATACCTGCAACATTTGCAGGTATACAACCAGATCCAGATTTATCACTGATCAAGGCCATCAGCCTTTTATACTGATCATCAGTGAATGAATAAGATGAACCAGTAGACTGATCTTTATGACCTGAAACAGCATTATAGCTAACAGTATTCTGAGGAGAGTTAGTTTTCTTTTTAAAGCCAGCAGGATAACCTACTAACTCAAAACATCTATCTGCAGTATGACCATTCATATTGCAATGAGTGCAGATCAAGTGAGGTCTATTAAGTCTTTTAAACTGATTATTATTATTATTTTTGTTCATAGACCACTCATTTGTTTTTTGATTAGATTTGGATGCAAAAGCAGAATTATTATTTTTAGAACCAGAAGAAGAAGAAGATGGAGTACTCCTATGAGACTCATCCTTAGACAAAGTAGCAAAGGCACTCTTAACATCAGGGATAGGATCAGACGTGAGAATAATACTCCTGATAGGAGCATAAACCTCATCCAGTCCCATTAGAAACTGCATCAGCTTAATAAGCTGATCATGTTTCTTAAGTTTATCAGAGCCTTCACAAGTACAGTTAGGCAAATTCACAAGAGACTCATATTGCCTCCATAACGCATTAAACTTCAAATAATATTCAGATAATGGTATGCCACTTTGTGTGAATGAATGTATTTTATAATGCATATTGAATATTATAGAACCATCTTCTTTATTATATGTCTCTTCTAATTCACCCCACACAGTTTTAGCATTATTAGAGAACACTTGCCCCATAAAAACATCTTGAGACACACATCCAAGAATCCAAGATAAGACCACAGAGTTACATCTATCCCATTGTTCTTGCATAAATCCTGCCTCAGCAGGCCTATCAATTTTACCATTTATAAAACCAAGTTTGTTTTTAGTGTGAATAGCCAATTTTATAGCAGCATGCCAAACTTTGTAGTTTTCAGTTCCTTCCAATTTAAAACCTATTAACGGAATTCCACTTGTATCACTACTATGCAAGAACATAGGGTCAAATTGATCAAGTTTATTAACACCTGACCCCCCCCCACCCCCCCCGCTGCATCATCATCTTTAACCATGATGATGAAACAAACTAGAAATCAAAACTAAAACTAGAACAAGAAAAATAAGCAGATACACCTTATATCGCCTACAAACACAAATAACCACCAATAAACCAACTCCAATCACAAACAATCCCTTAACCTACTCTTCACCCAAATAAACTAAAACATTAAAAAAATCCTAAAAGAAAGAGTGATGCGAGGTGTTACAGTGCACGCACTCCAAGCAAAAATGATCAAGAAGATCAAGAACCAATCAAGCACAGCGGAATGTCACAAGAACCTGAAACATAAAAAATCAATTAGTTATCATATATTGATGTAAAGATCAATACATATATCTAATATCATCAATTAAAAAAAACTAATAACCGAAAAACCAAGAACCCCTGAATTAGGGTTTGATACAGAAAACCCCAATTTGGAAATCAAACACCAAACGAAGATAGATCAACAGGATCTAACCAAGAACCGATTGATTAACACTCGTTAATCACTAAGAATCACCAAGAATCAAAAAAAAAAAAAAAGAAAAAAAAAAAAAAAAAAAAAAAAACCCCAATTTCCAGAAACCCTAAAAATTGAAATCTCGATTACCCACCAATTGAATCCCAAATTGAAAAATTCAACTACTCAGAACACAATTAACAACACGATCTTGTTAGGAATTAGAAAATTCCAGTATTGAAGTGTCGGTCACCCCGACTATTATCTAGCATAAGTTAGCTCGTAGACTTGTCGTTATTTACGTTTTTATGTAGTTAATTAGTTAGTCAGTAGCTTAAAATAGTTTAGTGCAACACCGTGGAGGAAGGTCGGGTCTTTACCCACTGTATCCCTGATCCACAGGCCGTCAGGAGGTCGTTTAGTCTGTAACCTATAAATACCCTCTACCTTGCAAGGTAGAGGGTTGGATGTTCTTTGATAATCTAATATTCTACAAGTTTCTCTTACTAGAATATCCCACTTTCTCTCTCTCTAAAATCATCTATATGCTCATTGTGTTAATGTTATGATATGTAAGTGAAATCCAATATCCTACAATTGGTATCAGAGAGCCATGGTTAGATCATATCTTGCACATCTTTGGATTTCTAGTGGTTTTTAGGTGGTTTTTGAGTTTGAAAAAGTTTAGTGGTTTGTGCATCATTTGGTTTATTTCTTGTGTTAAAGTTTGGATTTTGGTAGTACTTTTATGTTTAGAATTATCACAAGTGTTTAGGTTTTCATTTGGTAAGCTTGAATCATCTTGGTTGGGTTGTTTTTGGATTGAAAAGTGATGTTTATGTGGTTTTTTCTTGCTAGCGACTTAACACACGGAATACTTTCTTCGTAGCGACTTGCTTTACAAATTTGTAGCGAGTTACAGTTTTAGACCTAGCGACTTAGAACTAGCGACTTAAAGTACAAGTAGTGGACTTTCCACCACAGGTAGCGACTTGGGGGTAGCGACTGGTTTGTAGCGAGTTGCTATTTAGCGACTTGTATCTTTAGCGACTTGTGTAGCGAATTGCTGCCAAAAATTTTGCTAGCGACTTAATGCTTAGCGAGTTACTACTTAGCGACTTGAAATTGTTTAGCGACTTGGTGGTATAGCGACTAGAGGATTAGCGACTTGCACTTAGCGACTTGGATGTTGATTTAACGACTTGGGATCATTATTATTTAGTTGCTAGCGAGTTGGTTCAAAATCTCTAGAGACTTTGGGAGTAATTTATAATAACACAATGTCAGTCATCACGGATCCTTTAATCACCAAAGTACTGGCTCTCTATGACACATCACAGAATAGTGAAACAGAATGCTTATCTGAATGTCATACACTTAATGATTCAGTATCGATTAATCAGAACAACTCAAATAAGTCACTCTTAATGTCTGCAAATGATGCTAAGAATATGGAATGCACCAGTGAGCCGTTTCAACATCTCAGTCAGCTTCTCAAATTACTCTTATCTACAACCATGGATCGAACAAGCTGTGCCATCCTTCGTCAGGATTTTCCCACTTTGACAAGAACTGTTTTACTTAACTTAGAACGACTAAGGTTTCAAATTACCAAAGAAAAGTTCTCAACTGATGAGTCTCATACCGCTCTTCAATCTATCTTCAATCAATTTCAGCCACTTATCCGGGAAGAATATTCCTCAGATTTTGATGACATCATGACTGGAATATCTTTCAAGAAACACACGGGAATGGAAATGCACGAGTTCAGAAACTCATTTATTCAACTCATGGGTAATATGGAAACATACATCAAGGAAGCTGCGAAAGAGAATAACAAGCTGAATGAGTGCCAAGAGATTCCATGGAGCAATGGTGACGTGTCATGCTACATTCCAGTTGAACCAGCAGATGACACTGATTGCAGAATCTCAGTTGTAATGAAAAAGGATGAAGAGAACAGCACTGATCTCAAATTCTCAGAGTCAGAAAAGGTGTCAATCAATAAGGTACACTCATCTTATCACACGAATTCTCATAAAAAGGTACATGACTCTTACTCTGAACATCACAATGTAGAATCAATCTTTGTTTTGCCTGAATCTAATGCAAGTAACATGATTGAAAAAAGGGTATTTGATGAGCTTTCAAACAAATTTTCAATTCTTGAAAAACACTGTATCTCATTGCAAATTGAAATACAACAAAAGGATGAAATGTTTTATGCAAAAAAACCGTGCACTAATCAGGAACTTCCAGAATTTAGAGAATTTTTTGAAATTAATCAGTTAAAATCCCAGATTCAGGACAAAGATTCGACCATAGGCAATCTAAAATCACTTCTTTCAGAAGCCCAGAAATATGACTGTCATGAGATGAGTGATGCATTAGAATCTAGAAATTCTGAACTAGCTCTATGTGTGTCCAACCTTCTAAGAGAAAATGAGCATTTAAGAAAGAACCTTGAGGAAACAAACTCTAAGTTAGTCAATCAATCTAACCTCTTGATGAAAGACATTGATGACCTCAAAGCACAAATTCAGGATAAGAGCTTCAATATTGTTGCCCTAAAAAATGAGCTCAGGAAGTCTGTTGGAAATAGGATGAACACTAAGTTTGCAAAATCTTCAAATTTGGGAAAGTCAAATGTTCAGAACCACTTGAAACGAACAGTTATTAAACAACCTAATGCCTTTAGGTCTGAAAGAGCTAAACCATTGAAATCTAAGCTTACATCCCAAGTTGATAATATCTCTGTTTTGTCAAAACCAGTCACTTCATTGCCTAGTTCAGATATGATGAATCTCAAACATAGGACTTATGGTCAACTCTCACAGATCAGAAATGCAATAAGTTTAACTAGCTCTCATGCAAAACATCATTTGACTGATCAATCCCCTAAGAAATTCTCTGATCACAAAAGGACAAATAGTCAAAACAAGGTTGAGCACTCATTTAGTTCAACTAACTGTGGTTTCAAATGGATTCCCACTGGCAGATTTTTTAAGTTTAGAGGACTCAAACGAACTTACATTCCTAGATCATGTCTCAAGTGGATTCCCACAGGTAAACTCTTCAAGAATGTAGAACCCAATAGAATCCCCATTAATGATACGTCTGTGTTACACTGTGATGCATCCAAATGTGAGATTAAACATGTCACTAACCCTTCTATGTACAAGTCTACATGTGCTTCAAGTACAATGTGCTCTCAGTCTTTTTCAGGTACAATGTTCAACTCAATCAGGAACTTCATGACTTGGTTCCCCTCAGAAATGAACATAGCTCATTCAGGAGCTATAGCTTGCCAGAGTTGATGTACTTCTTACTTTGACTCCTATTCATCTTGAATCAGGACTCGCTCTTTTATATATCTGTGTATAAATCTAGGTAAAAAAAAATACATTCCTTGTTATCATTTTTCTCAATCTAATAAAGAATACATTCCTTGTTATCGATAACATCTACGGTCCTAGAAATGTCATTCAATAATGGCACGGGATCATAGATGAAGTTCGAACAAATGATATATTCTTATTTTATAATGGGATTGGTTAATATCAATCAATGGTCTTTGATGACATTGATTGAGGGGGAGATTTTGTATTAGTTTTATTTGCCATTGGCTTCTGTGCTGGTTATGATGTTTGCTCATTTGTATGTTGTGGTTGTGTCTTGCTTGTGTGACTAACTGGTTATGCTGTTGTAATATCTGGTTGTGGTGTTTCTCTCAGTTATAGGTTGTGGTCGTATCTTGCTCATGTGATTATCATTGTGTTCCTATGTATTAAGTGCCCAGCATTAAATGCTTATTTGACTAAATGTTTAATTGATTCATGGTGATCATTGTGATAATCTATGCTAGAGACTTACTCTATAATCCGTGTTAGCGACTTACCACTCGTTCATCAAAACCATAGGGACCAAACTTGTCATATATTTCAATTTGTGTTGCACTAGCGACTTATATCACTTCATTTTAGAACCACAAGGACCAAATGTGTCAAATTGCCAAAAATGGTTTCTATACCCCTAGCGACTTACCATTGTTTTTCTCAAATAAGTTTTTTTTCCCTCTCTTGTTTTTTTTCTCTCGACAAATTGCTCATCCTAGCAACTTAGTAAGTGGTTTGTCTCGAATCTCTCGTACCTTAGTTCTCTTATGCGTTTGTGTTAAGTATCTAACTTGTCTTCTTATCCAGATCCTTTCGAGCTCGTGATTTGTGACTCCCACCTAGGTTCGATTTGTCATGAAATCGTGTATTTGTTGCTATTATGATGATTGATGTGTTCAAATTGTTTGGAATATATTATCTTGATTGCTTGATAATTTGTCTTCGTGATCTGATGATGAATGGTTAGCGGATTGGGTTGTTGGGTTTCTGTTATGAGTGTTCTTGATGGCGTTTTAACATATTCTTGGTAGCGACTTAGCTTGAATGTTCTTCATGGCGAGTTAGCGCTCATATTAGCGACTATGTTTCTGTAGCGAATTAGTTTATTTTATTCTAGCGACTTGGTTAGCGAGTTAGTAGTCAGCGACTTGTCTTTACAAGTTAGCGAATTTGTAACATTAGCGACTTAGTTAACAAATTTGTAGCGACTTGGTTGTGTTACTGTTCATGGCGACTTGTCTTCACAAGTTAGCGAATTAGTAACCTTAGCGACTTAGTTAACAGATTTGTAGCGACTTGGTTTTTGTTACTGTTCATGGCGACTTGTCTTTACAAGTTAGCGAATTAGCATAGCGACTTAGAGAGCTAAACTATTAGAGACTTGTCTGTGGTACTAGTGATGGCGACTTGTCTTTACAAGTTAGCAACATTGTTCACTTTCATGTTGAGAATTAGTCTTAGGGTCGAGGGTTATTAAAATGTACAAGAGGTTTATTGCTAAAGTTGATCTCATTCTCACAATACTTAGGTTCTCCTAATTCAACTTGATTGAGTCAACATACCCAATGTAATCTGCTATGACATTTCTGTTTAGGTAAAAGGTACTTGGTTTCTCTCACGACAACCAAATGTTACTTTCTGCCTCATGCATGTTTGTCATATCACTTCTACATTTGTATCTTGGCTCATGACATGATCCCTTTGCAATGCCCTCTTTTGATTTTTAATCCCTTATCAGCTCGTCGTGTGTTAATTTATCTGTAAGATTCTACTTCATTGTAATATCTCACTTATGTCACTCAATCTTTCTCTGTATGTGTTTTGGGGACTCCTTCTGAATTATTGTTTCTATGTATCTATGTCATAAAGGTGCTCTCAATGTTGTCTCACTTATCAGTTATAATCTAACTCGCTCCCAACCATTACTGTTGATTGTATGTTTGCTCAGATCATCAATGGCAAGCTCAAACCCTGAAAAGGTCGTTACTCCTTCTGCATCATCCAAAGTTCTCTCAGACGAAGAAATCCTTCCCAGGAGTCAATGGGCTGATATTGGAAAAAGTAACTGTTATGTGGACCTACAAAAGCTTCAACAAAATCCGATACTCAAAGTGTCTATTGACATCCTCAAAA